>VXBU01014325.1:151244-321469 GCA_013400315.1 Bombycilla garrulus | reverse complement strand
GAATGGGAGGTCAATACTTAGTGCCATTCAGGTATACCAGAATGTTTGAATGCAAAAGTCAGTTATTTCAGAAAACTACTGAAAGAATCCCCATTGTTTCATCCTGCTTGGTGAAACATTGCTTGGGGAGATCCTTGTCTTAAAAGTTTAATGAAAAAGCTGTTCATGTTTATGTTTCTACAAGGCCTAAACTTAAAGGAGCATTTCATTTTGTTTGTAAGAGGCTTCCCCTGGTGCTCCATCAAGTGTGAATTCATCCAAATGATAGTGAAAAGGTGACATTGAGACAGCATCAATTAAAAGTTAACACCCTTTTGCTTAACAGTGTCAGTAAAGCAAGGAAATAACAAGATTGCTATATGATGTTCATTTGCATTTAGCTATTGTAATAAAGGGTATTCTTTAAAGTAAAATAATTGTGAAGTTTTTTCTCAGCTAGGACAGATAGTGATTTTCCACAGTAGCCAAAATTCCTTCCTAGTCCATGGGGTTTCAGTTTCTGAAGTGTAAGGTGAAAGGTTTTTGTGGGGTTTTTGGTTCCATGAAGCTTCTCATTCCTTCTTTCCCATGAGTCTTAGGTCATGGTTTTTAGTCTTTGTCTTTGGTTCTTAGTACTTAAGTGACATGATGTGTTGCATGCACGAGTATAATTGTATTGTACTGCACACCTGTGAAACTGCTTGCAAAACTAGAGATGTATGTATTTTTGTAAAGAGAAGAAGTGCTTGTGCATTTATCTAAATGTGGAGCCTAAACCAGGCTCATTTGTCATGAGTCTGTCTGTGTCTTACTAGTGAGCTGCTGTACTTTTGTTTGCTTCAAGCTGCCTTTCAAGCACTTGTTCCTTGAGTACTGCTTCTGACTTGACTGTTTAGTCTTTTTGTGCAGTAACTCTGTTTTATTGAGGTTTCATTGAAAGAATGATCAGATTGAGGAGTTTAATTAAGGTGGTTTGGGTTTTTTTTAAGAGTGCTTTCTTGAGAAATACTGCTGTTCAGGACACGCTCAGAGCAGCAGTCACTGCAGTGGGAGCTGTACTGTGTGGTGCAGGTGCAGAAGATACTGAACTCTGTCCTAATTCTAGAATAACACGTTTCAAAGCAAGTCCCTGTGTGGGTGTGAGGAGCTGATGTGAGGGACTGTGCTATGACAGCTCTGTGAAAACAGAAGTTCACCCTAATGCCCCACAGCTGTACTTTTATTCCCTTAGAAACGCTAGAGTACTTAAGGAAAACAGGGCACAAGACAGTTTTTGGCAAGGTTACTTCCTTATTGCACATTTAGCACAGCATGTAGTGGAGGCTGGTTGATAGCCCTCCAAAAGGCCTGGAAAAACAGGCACGTGCTCCCAAGGGCAAGCAGCACCCTTTGGCAGCGTGGCTCCCCTGGGCACTGCAGTGCTCCACTGCTCCCCATCCAAGGTTGTGCCTGAAGGACACAGCCCACAGAACCTTTTCCGTCTTGCATCAGAATGCATGGTAGATTCTCTCATCTTCTCTGATGGTCTGGTTTGCTGTAAGTGTAATTTGAGAGGCAGATTTGGGTGGTATGAGGTTTTCTACAGCTGAGTGGGATTTTTTTTTCTTTCCCACCTTTCTGTCTGGGATGATATTAGGACGTCTGTTGCTTTGCATTTATTTTGAATTTATAAAATAGAGGCAAAACTGACATCCTCCCAAGCATCTTATAAGTTAATTTTTTTGTTAGCTAACCAGGTTTTGCATTGACAATGTCGTCTGGAAAAGGAGCATGAAGCAGGTTATTAATGTATGCACAGATTCATCTCTTCTCCACTTTTAGCATATAGCATTTACAGCACAGGTGGTAAGGCATGCGATGCAAAGATTTGGTGTAAGATATGACTTTGGAGCTTTCACATCTAAGACATGTGACTTCAGACCCTACTACTCAGTTGTCTGTAGTGTTGTCAGCAGAACAGCAGGTATTTGGACCCCTGATGTTAGTATTCATGGCATGGCCTGATCCAGTGGAATATATTAGTTGGTTTTTATCTAGTAGTCCATTGGGCATTGGAGGAATCTGTTGATGTATTGGTAGAATTGTGTAGTTGATACAAACTGAAGAAAAAGTTTACAGGTGCATGTGTCAATACGCTCAGTTAAAAGTACGTCCATTTTGTGTGTACCAGTTTTTTTTTAGATTAATATTGCTTGATAGGGTTTTTTACTTTTAATCCCAAATGTGTTATTTTCAATTTGAGAGGGCTAACAGAGATTGTATGATTAAATCTTGCCCTTACAGTATGGAAAAGCCCTGCCAGCTGAGATGAATGCTCTTGCACACAGTTTGTACCTCTCTGGATAACTCTGAACTTAATCCACTCCTTATTAGAGGAGATGAGAAGTTCGAGGAGCTGGCTGCTACATAGACGAGATAACAGTATCGAAGTGTAGGGGATGTACATCAGAACTGCTATGTGTTTGTTTGTCTGCTGTACATTTTCCTATATGTTCCCAAACTTTCCTGCACCATTTCTTTTTCCTGTATTTCTTTTTTTTCCAATATGAGTTTATTCTGCCATGTCCTGACAGCTCTCTGCTGCCATAGCTTATTTCACTCTAAGCTGAAAGTGCTCTGTGCTTCTAAGGTGGTGCTTGGCACCTTGTGGTTGGATTTATATAATGCTTACATTGGTTGCCTTTCCTTTCCCACGGTGTCTGTAGCTGACAAAGGGAATGCTGTCATTGTCACTTACCTGTTTCTTCTCTTTAAGCTTTTTGTATATTTGCAGAATATCAATTGCACTGTACTGTGCACCCTGGTGCCTGGATTTAATACTTCTGTTTGCTGCAGCTTTTTGACACTGCCTTTCTCGGAGGTTCTACTGACATGGTTACGAATGCAAAGTAGTTCACCACTAGTAATTGATTGTTCTGAATTAGAATCTCAAGCTCCAATACTTGGAATCATATGTAGATTCCACACTTCTGGGGATTTTGCAATCTATTTTATTCCATGCATTACTGTTCCTTCCAAGTCAACACAGTTTATCTTCAGAAGCCCTATTTTACTTAGCCCCAAATTTAATTGTAATTTATTGTGGTGTGATTTTGTGGACTGTCTTTGAAAACAAAGGAAAGCTCACCACTTTTTTCTTACTTTGTAACAGCATTTACTGTACACATCAATAACTTTGCTGCACAAACAGTGCCAAAAAATGACAACAATAATAGGGTATCTTGGATTTCTAAAGTGTAAGAAAAAGCTGTTGATGATTTGATGGCAGTCAGGTGATTTTATCTGGAAGTCTGTGATAGATGTATAGAGGCCTTTGTGAGTAAAAGCTACAGTACTACAGATGGGGAAGTGGAGTCACAGAGAGGTTAAGTGTTTGTGCTTTTTACATGGTGACATGACTCTTCAGTGTGGTGGCTGGTGAGAGATGGCATAGAAATGCTGCTAGGAGCGCCCTGCCTAGTGCAGGGCTGTAACTCATTGGAAACTGATTGCACTGCACAGGTGATAAGACTTTCTACTCGGCTGTTTGGTATTTTAAGGTTGTTGGTTGCTCAGTGTTTGCCTCTTGTAAGGAATGTAACATTATTTTTGTTGTTTCCAGCTTGCAGACAGTGGGCTGCATGCCACCTCCCGTGTCTTCTGCTGTAATTTTAACCAAAGCTGTCGGTGGGAATGAGGTGAGTTTGCATTTTGGCTTTTTTAAACAGGCATTCAAGCAAATACTTATTTATGATGAACTCAAGTGGCAAAGCACAGAAATGTGATGCTATTGCGGTTTGTAAAGCGTTCTGGAATTGGGGCTTGGGTGTTGTCTTGGTGTCAAACAAGGAAAATAGTGATATGTTACGTGCTGGCATTGGTGAAACTGAAAAAAACCTCACTTTTCTGAGGTGATACAAAGGTTTCTGATAAAAATTAGTGTTGGGAGATTTCTGGTGGTTGCTGCACTCTTAAGTCCTAACCCTGTAATGTTCCTGTGCTGTGTTGTAGTTATTGCATAGACCAATAGATTTGCAGTGAAGTCGTGCCCTTGCAGAGATTCTTTGGATGTGTTCAGTAGAGGTCCTGTAGTAGGACTTTCTCACGCTTGAAGCTGCAAGTGTAGCAAGTGACATGGCAATACAAACATGGATTCAAATCTTACATTGCTATTTGAGACTGCATGAAGTGAAAACTCAGGGAACGTGGAGTTCTCAACAGATAGGAAATGCTGGAATAGAAGTTGTTGGTGTAAACTCAGTTTGGTCACAATAAATTTCTGCCTTAAAATGGCATGTTCTGGTGTAATTTCAGACTCTTTTTTTATCCACAAAGCACTTGCTGTTTTCAGCATGGCCAGGTAAATGGCATTTAGGAAATTAATCCAGCTGTGCTAATTAATGAGCTTATTTCCTTTAGATTTGCTTCCTTGTAACTGCTGAAGGTGGAGGAGACCTGGTAGGTGAAGAAAGGAGGGAATTAACATTGATGGGATGGGAATTAACAGATGGGATTTACACCTGGGGCTGTTGGATGCTATTCTGAAGGGTTAAAGGCAAATTTTAATTCAGCCATAGAACTCCTCTGTGAAGTTGGGTGGTTCACTTCAACCACATGTTTTAAATATGGCTATTAGTTGTGAACTTCTCATTTTCTGAGTTCAGGCTCTTGGGACCGATTAATGTCAGCTTTGAAAACACATGATAGCGCTGAAAGAGATTGAAGTTGTACTTTGTACTGACAAAGTGCTGTTTAATTGCTTTATCCTCTGAAGAGAAACCCAAAGTATTTCAAGTCAACCATCTCTAATTATGGGTGATCCTGATGCACATCACTGTCTGCCAGTTTGCTACCTTGAAAAAAGAACCATAAAATTGTCTGATGGAGGTGCTGGGGAGTAGTTACTATAAGGAAATAATTCAAGTACCTAATAGTGATCAACAGAGAAATGAGAGGTTTTCCAGTTATGATTCTACATGTAGATGCTGTAAATTACACCAAGATACCACATAGTGAACAGTGAGGATTAAATGAGGTATTGAGTGAGTGCTCATTCAGCACTGTTTGTACGATCCTTAGAACAGGGTAAAGATCCTCTGGAAAAAAACTACAGTAGGATTGGTTAGTTGAAAGCAATATAATACGGTGTGCAGGAAGGAGAGAAGTGCTTTAGTTTCCTGACCATTCGAATGCACCCTTAATGGTAGGGTCCTTCAGGAATGGTGAGGGTGTGTTCATTTTATGCCAGCTGAAAAATGGCTGTTTTCTGTTGTGTGATTGTATAAATCACTGACAAGGTAAGCTTTAAACTCTGATTCTTCTGTTCCAAACAGATATTGGAGGAATGTAAAAATGCATACCTTGTAGTGAGTTTTACAGATAGTTGCTGACAGCAGAGAGGGTGAATCAAGAATTGGATCTTGGAATTTGTGGGTTCTCAGTTCGCTCAGGCTCTAAGAGAGTCTGTGAAGGGAAAACTCCCTTTAAACACGCTCGGTGTAGACAAAGCGTGTGGTGAAGTCATTGCCAAACTTGAGCGCGTTTCCAATGCAAGCATAGTTTTGGAATTTGATGTTTCTTTGTCATTACGACTAATTTTTTATCTGAAGATCAGCAAATCACATCCCTTATGCTAGGGAGGAAAAACAGTCTCGCCTCTCTCTTTGCCAACTTCACTTGAGCTGTTACTGGTGTATTTATTTTTCTGATATAAGCAGTACACTGCATTTTTTCCCATTTCAGTTTGAATCTATTCTGATATACGAAGAATTTAAACCTGGGAGTCAGCTGGAAATACTAATGGTTATACTGTGAGAGCATTTGTTCATAATAATGCTTCTTAAACTGCTTTTTGCCTCAACAAGTGTCTATCCCTTACCTAAAGAAATTGATTTGTCTGAGGATGTATCTACACTGCGTAATGTAATATGAAGATAAATGGGCTTGCTCAGAAGGAATATAGCAAGGAAGCTCCACGTGAACTAATTAGTCTGAGAAGTGTCCTGCTGCTGTAGAGTACAGGCACACACACCCTCAATAACTGCTCTGAAGACCTCTTTGGATGTCTTGAAACACAGCACTTAAGAGCTGTGGTGGTTGCTTTTGTTATGACAGTGTAGAGGGTTTAGGTTTCTTTGTCTAAGTAGAAGTGACTGTTAATTGTCAGTTTGGACTTGGGTTATTACCAAAGAAGTATCAGGCCCTGTGTCATGGTGGAAGTAGTACATCTGGGGCTGAGAAAACATGGTCTCTATTTTTAGCTCTGTCATCAACCATTTGGGTAAAACAGAGTGAGTTATTGTGTCTGGGGTTGGCTGTGATGCATAATAGCACATTTGTGAAGTGTTTGAAAATGAGTGCTGAAAAAATCTGCTATAAGATCTTTATTTTATTGGCAGGGGACAGGATAATTAAGTATTTGGTCAAATGCTTAGGAAGTGACCTACATCATTGGAGGCTACTTGGGTGGTGGATTTTGCTGCATATTAATTGGAAAATTTGGTTGTGAGATAATAAAAAGGAGACGTTTCCTTCTCTCTGTTTCTCCTTCACCCTGATTTTCCATCGCTGCTCCTGGATCTTTTAGTATGTTACTTTCAATAACGCTGCAAGCAACTTTCGAGACCAGCCTATTCCTAGCTTTTGTCACAAATACCCTTAGTTCATTGGCAAAGTCAGTTTCAAGCACTAAATGTAAGTTTGCTACATATGAAGCCCTACATGAACAAAAAAAAGATGTTTATATGTTGACTGGTGAAAAATAAGGAGGGATCACCGTAAGAATCAAAATCTATTTTTTAATTTGTTGATATTTTCTCAGTTACTTAGTTGTTTTTGTCAATCAATCTCATGTTTTGTGTAGAGGCCAGTCCATGAAGTTAAAAAATTTTGTGAAGGCCTCGTATTTGTTCTTTGCTCTTGTATTGTGAAGGGTCAGGATTTTAATGGCAGAGCTTGACAGCACTGAAGGCTTTGTTGTGTAATTTTTTTTTTCAGCAAGTCTTGTAGTTTTTCAGTGAAATTATAAAACCAATTTCTTTAAAAGTCTGCAATAGCGACGAATAAGTATGTCATCATTTCAAGGCACTATAAAGACAAACCTATTAAAAGCTCAGAGATACTCAGACAGAAATGCTGTAGAGATGCCAGATATTACTACAAAGTATTCAGACAGCAAATGTCATACTCTCCTTAAGAATCAGAGTAATGAAGAAAAGAGATTGAAAATTAGATATATACGTCTATTATCAGTTCGGGAGAAAAAGCAATTTGTGATGACTTTTATGGCAGCTTAATGACATACTTTTGAAAAGTGTAACATAACAGGCAGGAGCTGTGATGGAATTGTACAGATAAATCGTGGCAGACAGCTCATTTTGTTGAAAAATACTTTGGCTATTTTGCTATCTCATACACCACACAACCACACAACTGAGGGGTTTTTTGTTATTGTTCAGTCGAGCTATAGCTTGTACAAAACCTCTTAATCAATGTGCTTCTTTATTTATTTTTTTTTGCAACTTTAATGTGGCTCTGCTATGCCCTTCTGTAAAACAAGGTGTTGCACATGCAAGACAAGATTTTGAAATATAAAATGGGCTACAATGAAGAAAGCCAGAAAGGTGTTCATGAAATAAGGTACGAAGTAAAGAAATAGTTCTATTATTGATTTCTATATTTGGGTTTTGAAACATATGTAGATCATAAAACTGAGTACAAAATTGCAAGGTCCACAGCTAGTCTTTCTGGGAAAGAATCAAGGGAGAGCAGCAACATTTACCCAACAAGTTGTATTGAAGACTGGAAAATTGAAGACAGAATTGTATTGAAGACAGAATTGAAGACTGGAAAATTCCTTTGTTTGTCTGTTTTTGGGGTTTTTTTAGTAAAAATAAAGAAAAAGTGAACTCTAACACTGCTGTAAAGTCACAGGAAAGATATTGATTTCTCTAAAAATATCTGAAGTTCTTTGAACTGTATATACATGTACATTAACCTTTTAGAAAACAAAATAAAATGAATAAAAAGAAGTACAAGCTCTAATGGTTTGTGATTCATGCACTGTCTGATGCACCAGTGTGCCATGAGTGTTTACCCTTGGAAGGTAAAAAATGAACATTATGAAACAAAATTGTTTAAGATCTTCAAATAAACTAAATGTGTCATGTTGTTTAGTTGTCTTGTATAATATAGTTTTTCCTCTCTAAATATAAGTTAGTGGTGTTGTCTAAAATTTGATTTCCAGATTGCACTTAAAATTTTCATGTGTCCAGGTTTTGTTTATGAAAGTGTAAGTAATTTAATTCTATTGTTTTTAAAAGTGATACTGTAAAAGGAAAATAAATATCATTCTTCTTTTTTCCTTTCCTAAGTAGTAAATTTTGTCTGCCTACACAGATTAAACAATTGTAAATGAAAATTAAATAATTCTAGTATTCGATACTACACTGAATTCACTTGAAAATATATGAGTGTTGGAGGACAAATTTAGGCAAGATGTCTGTACTTCACATGTACAAATATAAAGAACCCACTGTGTCAGTGTAAGCTTTGTATGTACACAGTAACTGTTGTGCTGTTAAACTCCCCCACTCTATTCTAGTATTGCACTCTACTTTTCTATGTATCCTAAGAGTTTACTTTTCTTTTATCATTGCTGTGCTTTGAGCAGATGGTTTTTATTGAACTATTTATTGATACTTAGTGTTTTTTCCTTCCCTGAGCTGTGAGTGCATTTTATATCCATCAATGCATAGGAGGAGCCCAAATTATTACTTACAATATGAATTTCAGCACTGTAATGTGTCCCAGTCATGCAGCTCCATTAGCTGTCTCTAGAGTTCCTCTTATCTTCTCAAGTCTTCTATAACCCAAAGCAATTGGGAGTCTTTGGGGTTTTTTCCTTCCCTCGCTGATCTCCTTTTGTATATCAATAGTAGTTGTAATACAAACCCACAGTCAAACTGTTGAGAGGGAAGGAGATTTTCAAAGGCAAAGCAGCTCTGCTCTTAATTCAGTGGAGCAAATCCAGGCTAGCATGAGGTGTGTGAAATCCCCAGTCAAGCACTTCAGCTCCAAGCTCTGTACTTTGTACAAGGTTTCAGATTCTCCAGCACCTTTCTTTGAAAAGCAACTCATTTACCAACCCAAGGTGTCAGTGGTTGTTAGACTTGGGATAAGATTTAATTTTGTCTGTGATTGCCATTACCTCTAACTGAGGGTCTTTCATATGGCTATAAGGTGTCCAGTAGAAGTAGTCCTGGGAGTGCAAGGGAGTAGGGAAGTGCAAGACTCTTAAAGTTGTGCTGCTAAGATGTATAAAACAGACCTTGCAGTCTTGTGCATGTTCAGCCTTCCCTTGTAGCAGTTCTGCCATAATCTAGGATGCTGTAAAATAGCCTCGTTAAATTGCACTAAGCTGGGCTGTGGCTGGAAGCTACCTGGAATCATCACAGCCTCATGTTTTTACAGCTGTGTTTGCACAACTGTCCTAGATCTGACTTTTTAAGAGTGTTTTTAGCAGCTTTGCTGTTGCTGTTGTGCAGTGCTTGGCTGGGAAGCCAGATTTTTGTCTGCTATGGCACAGTCACTGACCCTGAAAGCTGTTTGTGGCATAAAGAAACCAGGACAGGAGGAGAGTCTTGCTCTCACGCTTGACAAAAGTAGCCTTTTAAAGAAAGATGGTTTTGAATTTGTCTTAGTCGGCAGGTTCCGTGTGAAGTTACACTGTGCAAGAGCTTCCTTTATTTAGCAATGAGTGCTGTATGAAATGCATTGTGTCTGCAAAGCAAGTATTTTTAACTGTGAACAATTCAGAAATAGTTATAGTAAAGTATTTGCAGGGAGTGGGGTCTAGTGTTCTAAAGCTCAGGCTCTGTACTCTTTGCTGTTTAATTTTAGGCCTGTTTGAGAAAGAGCAGGTATTTTGTTAGCAAGGAAAGTGTTACCGCTCTCCCTAACTCAGCCTTTGAAGGTAAAGGCTGTTTTGGAGGGCAGTGAAAATTGGAAAGATTATTCAAAAAGTTACAAGAGATTTGTTTCCAGTGGAGTGTTGTTTTGCAGTCTAAATTCCATTGAGCACCTGCGTTCACTGTGTGAGGGTGGTTTTCTAATGAAAACCTTTCTTTTGGCAGAGCAGTGCAGTTGTTTGCTGGAACTGAAACCCAGGGGCATGCTGTGTTCTGCTCCCTCACCTGCTGCTGTACAGCTCACTGCAGATACATCAGAATTAAACAAATCTATTGAGAACAGAAAATGCCATTTAGGAATTTCTTTAGTGGATTTAGTCAAGGGAGAGCATTGCTGTTTGAGTTCTGAACACTGACTTGTAAAGAGATAATGTATTAAAGTCAAAGCTTCAGCATATTTCACTTGGAAATTTTTTTCTGCTATCCAAGCACTGTTTTAGCTGGCATAAATATTTTTGCTGAGTGGCTAATAAGAATATACAGAAAGGAAATCAAATGCAACATTTCCATAATTTCTTTTCTTTAGCTCACTTTTGGGTATGCAGTATTAAGTCCTGATTTGTGGAAATCAAAGCTGTAAAACAGGAAGCTGGATTTTTAGTTGAAATTATTATTCTTTATAAATTTCATTCATTTTCAAGGAAGTTAAATTTATTTTATTATTTTCTTTCATTATTGTGATTATGAAAGAACATTATGGATGTTTTTGTCTTCTAAATTGTTTGTCAATTTATTCAATATGTGTTAAGAAAATGTGTTTTACATTCTATGGGGTAAACCTCATTTGTGTGAAGACAGGACAGACTCCTTGGTTACTTTGTGTACAACTAAATAAGCCCAAATTTATTTAAAATTATTTCATAGGAGAAGTTTGGATATTTTAGAAGTGTTTTCCATTTTTACTTTTCTGTTAAACTGACTTTTTGTTCATTTGTTAGTTGGAGCATGTGGCAAAAAATGTGGAGAGCAGTAGAACAGCAAATTTATCCTGATTCCAAAGCATTTTTTTCGGGTCTAGTTTCTCGAAAATATTGTCCCTGTGATGAAGTCTGAAAAGAGCAAGATGCTGATGAACTGTTTCTGGACTCGCTGAAGTAAAGCCATGTGTTTCCTGGGAACCCTTTTTCAGACATGCAGACCCCATGCTCTGGTGCTTTCCTGCTCAGCCAGTATTTTTGCACATGGTCCCTTGAATATCTCCTTTCCTATTTGGAATCCAGTACTTTGCTGCCACTTCTAAATTAGCAGAGGGAGAGGAAACAGCAGCACTTGGAATAGCTGGTGCAGAAGCTTAAAGTCTTGTACTCACATGGGAAGCCCCTGTGAGAAGGTGGAAGTTTTGAGGGGCGGGAGACTGGTGAAGGAGTGCCCTGGAAGCACAGCTGCCCCTGATATTTCATCTGTGTGATGGGGGACAAGAAGTTTTACTGTTAAACATAATCTCTGCCACCCCATCCAGTACCTCATGTATAGACCCCCTATACAACCTGCATTTCCAGGCTGTTTGCTCCTCTGGCACTTGGGGTCTCCTCACCAGCCTCAGCCTGACCCCCCAGGTCCATGCTGTCTGTCTCTGCATCCTGCCCTGCCCCAGCTGCTCAGATGCATCTCCAGGGGCTTGGCACCAGGAGGAATTTTCCCCATGATTCAGGGGAACAAAAAACTTGCCTTTAATTGAGGTGGATACAGTAGGTCTGACTTCATCTGTTTGTTTTTAATAGTAAAGACACGTTTAGTAACACCTGCCTGCCTACGCAAACAGGGAGGCTTTGCTTGTCGGCAGCCATATGCTAACTGTTATTCTGGTAATTATGTGGCACATGAGCTAAAGAGAATATTACTGTGCTTGAACTGAGCTGTGTTTGAGCTAGTCAGTTGAGAGCAACAGTGTATTTCCTGAATTAGTTTGCAAATTTATGCGTGTTACTTTTGTGAAGTTTTGCAACTCCCTGTTCCAGCAGATATTGTGGATTATTGCAACAGGATTCCCAAAATGTTGAATTTCTAGTGTGTGGATAACTTTGCTTAGTTAGACCTGTTTTTTGTTGTATTCTTTAATGATCTAAATTCATTTTGTTTAATGATATGGTGGCAAATTGTCTGTAATGTATATGGGAATATATACTTGAGGCATGCTGTGTGAGTGCTCCAGCTCCAACTGCATATCCAAAACCTTTTAAGAGGAAATCTCAATGAGCCCTATGGGACAAAGTAAATTATTACATGTGGTGAACTCTTAAGTCATAGACCAAGGTCATGGCAGTGAGAGTGTATTTCAAAAAGGTTTTATCTGTGCTTGGAAAGCAAATGAAATCTCTCATCATTAACTTTAGAATTATAGTTGTAAGAGGATTTTCACTAGAGGTGAAAGATCAAGTTCATGGCGGACATAATGGAGTCTGAAAAGTTATTTCTGAGACATAATAATGGGGCGTGAAACATTCACCGAGGTTTTCACATTATTGGGTTTACAGCCTGTAGTCTGGATACTGAAGATCAGAATGGTTGTAATCATTGCTACTGTTATGGCTTTATTTCAACCTTTGCGAAGGGGGAAAAATTTTAATTTTTTAAAAAAATTATATTGTAAAGGCTTTAAAAAAAATCCCAGGTTTTCAGGTGTGTCAGTCTCTGCCATTGCACACAGGCAACCTTAATAATAAATTGTCTTCCTGTCCTTCTGTAGGAAGGTAATTTAGTAAACCTGGATAATCTTAATAAATCCATCAAAGCACATGTACATTCAGTGACGTGATCTCTGTCCTTATTTGTTGATAGTTCACATAAATCAGAAAGAACAAATGGTGAAGGGAAACAGGGCAGAAAAGCATAAGTAGAACTAAGGTTCTTAGAGACCCAAATTTTTATCCTGTCAGTGAAAATGGATATTTGTTTGTCTGTTTATTCAACACAGTTTTCTGTTTTGCTAAACTTTGCATGTGTGCACACATTCCAGTGGTACCAATGAGCAATAGAAACCTGCCCAAGAGTCGAGTCTGAACTCTGTGCCTTGGTTTTGCAAATATCTCTGCCTGTAGCAGCACTTATTACAGAGTTTACAGTGCTCAGTCTGTTTGCTTGCAGAAGTGGTGAAATCTGCCAGTGATGTGCTGCATTTAGAAGACTAGCATTAAACAAAACCATCACCAAAAATGAATCTGTTTGTGCTTTTGCTGTCATGAAGGTGATTCCATTTACAGGAAAGTTTCAGCTGTTGCAGTTTTATTCAGAATAGTCTGCTTAGTCCTCTTTTCATGCCATTTCAATTTTGGGTTAAAATTCAATGTTTTGCTGTTTTGTTTTCTTAAATCCTTCCATCTCCTTAAGAAAAGGCGTTTTTTCATCAAGTTACGACTGCAGATGACGGATACGTATTCTTGGCAAGTGTTATTTTAATTTCATTGAAAATATTAGCTAATTATAAAGTAGTAAGTTTTTGTAACTGAAACTACAGCAAGTCAGCTCTAAGAGTGGCTATCAAGTTGTATTCTACTTGAGCAAAGTATTTTGTTTCAAGATGGACGTGTTTTTTGGGAAACCTTTCATATATTCAGTGCTTACAAGATTATTAAAAGTCCTATAAGAAGAGGAAGTATAAACAGGTTTGGTAGGTTACCTGTAATTCAAGAAATGGCAGCATTAAAGTTAAGACATAAAATCTCAGTTCTGGTCTATGCATGTGTTTTATGCTTCTGTTTTTAAATGATGTGGTCCTGCAATTTACAAAACGTATCCCATAAAATTTTTTTCTATACTGTTAATGTCATGTATGTTATCTCAAAAAACACTTGCTATGCAAATGGCCCAGAATATCAGTGTTGAGTGAGACTTTCTGTGTAGGTTATGTCTTCTAAGGTGTGTATTTTAATAATGTAGTCCATGGTCTCTCTTATACCTTTTTTTCTCAACCAGCAGTGTCACCTGTTCTGTGCAATTGTGAGGCATTTTTGTTTCTGAGCCTAGTCAAAAATGTCTGTGACCTACTGATACTGGGACATTTCTGCTGTTTGCAGCACCTGTGCAATGACTTCTGCATGGCTTGGTTCTCTGTAATTCATGATCTGAGGAACTCAGAACAATAGATTGTATTTGTAGGTATGAAGTACACAGAAAAATACAAAGTATTGTACAGTGCTGTCCTCAAATCCCTTCTGCAAACAAGTTGCTCTGGGGCATTTCTGCTTCATCAAGGGTCTGCTGTCATGACCCGTTGAATAACAAATACCTCTGTTGCTACATTTGGGTTTCCAAGCCTTCCTGAAACTCCCAGTAGATAAAACTCAAGAGTTTTATCTCATCTTCTGCAAATAATAGCAAAATACATACATTGTAACCTTGATTTCTTTGTTTTAGTTGATTCCTTGGCATTTTAATTCAATTTTCTTGAAATTAAACTATTCCATTAAATTAGCTCGATTCTATAGGTACTAGTGTACACATGTATACAAATTTAAAACACTAGCCTATGTAGTGGTTTTGTGTAAGTTTGTTTTCCATAAATATGAACTCCTAGAACATAAGGATACTTTCTATCTCAGGTACTTTGTGAGTCTGACAGCTGTGCTCTCTGTGTGATCAGGATTCAGAGGCACATGTTTGTCTTAAGAATCTGTAAAAATCTTCCTCCTTCTCTTAGCAGCACAGTTATACTTACCACTCTCCCAGTTCTTCCCCCCTCTGGTATTTTTGTGTAATGTAGGACCTTGTGCACATTGTGTAAGCATTCTGTCATATCTCTTAGTGATCAGACTGATTTTAATTTCTCTCCTCTTCCAAATCATCAGCCAGTTGCAGCATGCTATTTGTCGTCTTCCCTGCTAGTATAAAGCTGCAGTGTAACTCTGTAGTACTCTTCTGTTTCCCTGACTGTCTGGTTTTAATATCAGTCAGTGCTTCCAACTTGCAAGAGGATTTTACACTCAGACAAATGAC
The DNA here is from genome assembly GCA_013400315.1 of Bombycilla garrulus. NCBI lineage: Eukaryota > Metazoa > Chordata > Aves > Passeriformes > Bombycillidae > Bombycilla > Bombycilla garrulus. Next base: position 306,611 of record VXBU01014325.1, on the reverse strand, counting down.
TTATCACACAGTATCTTGTGAGATGGGTGGTTCATTTAGCAACACTTGCAGCAGGCTGTGTTCATGGTTTCTTTATCAGCTTATTGGTGGTTTTGTTTTGTTTTTTGAGTAGTGGGAGGCAAGAGTATATTTTAATACTTAAGTAATTTTTGCAGCCTAATGCAGATCTGCCATGCAAGCAGATTTTAAAGAGATTTTCTGTCTTTCAGGCTTCAATTTCCTTCTAAATTGTGTGATGCAAGGCAATGGAAAATTTCATTTTTTCAGGTTATTTCCTCCTGTGGAATATTGAGTATGCTGAGACTTTATTCTGAGCCATCTCATTTCTTAGACATTTTTACAAAACTAGAAATAGTACAATAGGGTTTTCCCTCTATTTAGCACATGCTGGCTGCTGCCAGCAAAAGAACACCTGTGCTGCTAGCGAAGGTACCTGGAAACTTGGGCATGATTGCATGATTCTTCTCCTTTGTCCTAGTGTGAATCAGATATTCTTCTGTTTTAATCAAAGCAATGGGCTCTATCACTGTAGGTGAGAGTCACAAAGGAAAATTTGATCTATGTGATTTCTAGTAGGTGGATTCCAGAAGCAGTAATTGGTCTGAAGTGGTGTCCTTATGCAAAAGTGTGCAGCTGACATAAATGCCAAGTAGATGCATAAATAAGTAGAGCACTGCGTTTTTGTCCACTGTATTCTCGTGCTAAATACTTTGTTTTTGAAAATATGGTCTTTATTTCAAATAACTGAAACTGCCTGTAATTTTAAAATAGAGAAGTAAAAACGAGTATCAGTATTGTTCATGCTATAAATGGTTTAAAGATGGAGCTTTATTTATGGGCTAAGTTTATGTCATTATCTTGAGGTTAGAGTAATTGTACTTATCTCTAGGAAGTGTGTTCCTCAGGAAGCATCACTAAGCTTTCCCTCTACTATCTTCTCATGCAGGTGTTATTGGACTGTAAAGTAATTTTATTAGCTGATGAACTGCTTAATTACAAGATAAGAAGCAGAGCCTTGCTCAGTGGAGGAAATGTATAGTTCTTCTATCTACATTCAGAAGCCTGTTTCCTCCAGATTTCATTGGAGGCAAAGGCAGCCTCCAAAACCCAGGAGAATTTAATCAAAGTGGTTTATGCATGTTTTCTCCTGGGTTTCTTCATACAGACAGAAATGAAACAGAAATAAAATACCTAAACCACAAGGAAGTGCACGGTGTACATGCAGTCAGCGGTGAACTATAGACCTGTACTGTTAAATGCCCTGGATTAGGAAAGAAGAAAGTTCATGTACCAGTTGGATAGACAGCCTTTCAAATATGTGGGTTGAATCCTAGTTAGTACTTGGGAGGGTTAATGGTTCTGCAGTGAGATCAATGCTTGAACTGTATGCCATTTAAAATACTACTCATTAAACCTTTTTAGGTATAGACTAAATGGGTTCTTGAAGGAATCCTTGTTCATGGTGGTGTTGCTAATGTCCACAATGGCTTTTCCTCTCTCTGTTCCACTGTAATGACAGAAAAATATGAACTATTCCATTCCATTTCCAAATTAGGAGAAGTGTTAACATGGATTTTGTGTTTTTCTCTGGAGTTTTTCATATTTGATTTGCTTTTGTATTAACATCTTGGTATTCCTGTCATGCTATAGTGCTTTCTGCTTCCAGCTGTGGAGCTTTTGGAGAAGGGCTGTGAGGAGCTTTATTCACTACTAGAAAACCTCACTGAAGAGCTGTAATTTCATAATAGATAGTGCCAGGCAGCATTAGCTACCGATGTCTGGATACCCACAGAACATAAATCACTACTTAGAGGAAACAGGAGTATTTATGTACTGGAGCATTTGCTCATTTGGTGTTGGGGTGCTGGTGATGGCATATGGCCTCGAAATGAGGCTGTAGTACCTATGTCTAGGCTGTAACTGCAGTATTTAACACAATCTTACAAAAATGTGCCTTTAGGCACTGTGAGAAATGTTCGTTAGAACATGTATATAGTTTGAGTTTTCCTATATTTCATATGTAGAATTTCTGTGAGATTTCTTTGCTTTTTGACTGCTTTTTTCTGTGTGTTTTTGTGAAGTAGATAGTGTGGTTTTTTGTGGAGTTTTGTTTATTGATTTAAAAGGATTAGCAGGAAAGGCAAGTGTTTGGAGTGCACCATTCAAATTCTGTGGCTGGTGAAGACAGAAGGTATTAGGCATCTACAGTGCATAAAATACAAAATTAAAATTCTGCCTGGTTTGCACTTCATTTTTTGTTACTTGTATTGATGCCAACTCACCAATAAAGTCACATGCTTTTTTAAAACACATCACTTTGACCTGTTCTGCCTTACAGCACTTTTCTTGTTACACTGCAGTCTGGATTGTTATGCAGTAGACAATGTATTGATAAGAACAGTGCAAGTTTTTACTGTGATGGTATGGAATATTTTATGACTTTTTTCTTGTTTCTGTTGTGTGAAGCATCATAGCTACTTGCAAGATGCAGCAGTCACAGAAATCATCAATTAAACTCTAACAGGCTGATACCATAGCAAAGCTTTTAAGACAAACATTTGTTCAGCATGTCTTACATAGAGAGAGCATAAAAACTAGTTTGTGTTGTCCCAGTGCTGCCAGTATTTTAAAATTTAATTTTCTGTACTAACCCCCTTTCACTCTAACAACATACCATACAAGCAGAGGAGAATTTGCTTAGTTCATATTCAGAAATAAATAGCTTGGCATCTTTCTGGATATCTCACAAATACCAGTCTAAGTACACTGAATTTTTCAGGAGTTAATTTAGTGTGGATATGATGTAGCTAAAGCCAGTGGTGCACAGATTCTTTTCTTATTGGTCCAATTGTTACAGTGCATTAGGAAACTGCTTAAATACTTTGGGGTAACTTTTTAGTGTTGTTTGTCCCACTGGGAGAAGAATGTTGTGGCTGGAAGGAAGCAGGATAGCTGTGGTGTGAGAAATGAGAAAATAAAGAGAGTAGGATACTCTTTAACAGCAGGATCACCAGTAAAGCACACGATTTTCAAACTGCTTCTGTCTGTAGCACTTGCTAAAGGTTTTCTTTGGGAACTGATGTGATATGACAGATTATTCAGAGGTTTTTCCATGGTTCTGAGCAAAGTGTTCTGAGCACTTTGAAAATATCCTGAAATGAGGCAAAGTTAAATCATTTGGGCCTACCTTCAGAAAAGCATTAGACTCTGACTTTATTCTATGTCCATTCTTTTTAGCTTGCCCTTTCCAATAGAAGGGGAAAACGTGTGGTGGCTGATTTAAAACAAAAGGACACCCACACTGAAGTGAATTCTTGCTGTTATGTGCCACCCCTGGGTTTTGAAAGTGATGCTTATTGGAAGGACATAGCTCAGATAATGTTCATAGTTATGGGCATGTTTAATTGCTCTTGGAAAAACACACGTGAGATTTCTGTTTACTCCAGGTCTAAGTGCTCTGGTTCCTTGTGTTGCTTAGTGCAGGCAGTAAGAGAGCACTGGGAGCACTTGGGATGTAGGAGCTCTGCTGTAGGAATAGAAGAGCCCTCTGCAGGGATCCCTGCAGCAGCTCTTGTCCAGCTGCCAGCAGCACATCTGGTGTGTCCTACAGCCATTTGGGCAGGGTGGGAGTCTGGGCTGGAGGTTGTGGCAAAAGCCAGGTAGCCTCTGATGGTGAGAGAGCCTGGCCTTGGACTTCAGCCTTCCTTTGCCCATGGTTGCTGCCCATTTGACCCCTGTGGGCTCCCTGCGTGGTGAACTGCTCAGCGTCTAAGCCTAGAGCAGCCAGTCGGATCTCAGCTGGATCCAGTGCGGTTGTCAGAGGGTCATGCTCCAGGGATAACACTGCTGGCAGCTAAAACCTATGAATGACTCAAAAATAGAGTGTTTGAGGTGTTGGAGTATTTTTTAATAGGCTTTGAAAAACATTGTTTGATCATGCAGCATGTGTTGGTCTTTCAATAAAATCTTCATTAAATCCACCCCTTCCTTACAGGATTTTCTTTTTCTTTTTTTTCTTTTTTTTTTTTAACTTCTGTTTGCCTCTGTCACATGTTCTTGCTTGGATTATCATTCATTATCTACTCCAAAGAGATTAACAGTTCCTTAAAACAGGATCATGTGCATTCTGGTGTTCTGTGTGAAAGCAGTGCTAGAGAGCAGAGAAGCCCTGGGATCGCTATAGAAATTTGCAGACAATTTTGATACTCTAGTCCACTAAAAAAATCTGCTGATACCGTAATGTTTTTTCCCTTGCCAGGACCCTCCTTGCCTGGTGTCATTTCTTGAGCTCTCCTGGGATGAGATTAGTCTAAAACAACAAAGTAGCCAGATGTCTGGTTCTGAGAGAGTCCCAGAGGCCAGGGTATGGAAGGCAGTAATCGCTGGGGGCTGAAGATCAAAGATACCTGAGAATTACTTATGGGCACATACTATGTGTCATTCCCATTATTAACAGTCTGAGAAAATTTGTATCCCTAATTAACCCTTTTGTTGGTTAAATTTTCTTGCCAGTACAGTCCTGTCTGTAAGATCTATTTATTCTTTTTGATACCATTACATGTTAGTTAAAAAAAAAAGGTAAATTAAATACTCTTATAATAGCAAATTTATGTAACTCATTCAGATGGTTTTTTATCATGTCAGAGCATGATTTCTCTTTGTTTACTGTGCCATCCTTTGGGCTGATGTCATTCCTATCCAGAACTGTGTCAATAATGATAGTTAAATTGTCAGGGTGGTGATTTTAGTTTATTGCTTCCTAATAATCTAAAATGAATTAGTATCTAATTCCAGAGATGGGATGTCTTAATATAATTTCTTTCCCCCTTGTTGGTATTTCTAATTAAATGGTAATTAATATTTTTAGTGATCAACACTTGTTTGTATTATACGTTCGGAAATAACAAACTGAGGCTGTAAGTGCTGACTTTGAATTCTTGTAGTGCTTTAGGAATGAGTGACTCCTAGAGAGAGTGAAAAGAGAGAGGAAAAGCTTATTTTGGCCTTCTGTGCTTCTCTTTTTTTATCCCCGGATGAAAATAGCAAGGTTGTCAGTAGAATATATATTTTACTTGCATAATAACGTTCTCTGTTGTTGTAGAATTGAAGACTGAACAATTTTCCCTGGCTTTTGAATAATAATGTATAGTTATCAGAGATACCTGTTGTTTGTTCTGGTCACTACAATTTCACTATCTTTAATCTTATAGAATATTATGTGCGGCAATTACTGTGTGTACGTGTTTGAATGTGAGTTTCTGGTCTCACTAAGTTTGTGTGTGGTTTAATGTCTATATTGCAGGTGTTTAACAATTCTAACAGGCACTTTTGAGTGAGCAGTAAGTGAAGAAAAGATCCCTGGAGTGCTTTAAAGGGTTGAATTGATTTGTCTGTTTCAGTTTTGACAGTCTCACTTGAAACTATTTTATTTGAGCAAGAAACCCCAAAAGCTGACCTGCCTGAAAGTCTATTGTGTTTTGTTTTTTTATACTTTCACTTCTGTCATAGGTGGTGTGACAAGATGCTGTCTGCATCTTCCAACACAGCCATGGCTGCTGCTCCATTGTCCCCATTCCTGTTCAGCTGCACACCCAAAGCTTTGTTTAAAACAAATCACCATCTAAAGAAATGTGAGAGGAAAAACTTTCTGGTGAAGCAGGGTTATTTAACCTATGGCTACCAGTCTGAAAATTTCAATGAGGTTTATAATATGAAAAGGATGGAGACAGATTCTGTGCTTCTCAGAGGAGCACGGGAAAGGGGAGAGCTGCACAGGAGTGGTTTGCAGGCAGTAGCTGTTTTCATAAGGATGGTGGCACCCTGGATTTTGGATCATTTGTTGCCATTCATGTGCCCTAATCCAGGCACAAGCACTATGACTGCTTGGCAGCTGCCTGCTGCTCAAAAGATTCTGCCTGGCTACCCTAACATGAAGAAATGAGGTCTTCATAACATTTCAGTTCTGTTTTGCACAGCCCTTGTGGGTTGCATTTTTCTTTCCCTTCTCCGTTGTTTCTTTGGGAGGCATTGCAGCAGTTTTGTTTGTCTGCACTGCTCTGCTGAAGGTTACAGTCAGAACTGGAAGAGGTAAAATCCAGGCGTCCATGAAGTCATGTCTGCAAAGGCCACTCAGTATGACTTCTCTTTGAGTTACCTCACCCAGGCAGCAGGGTGCTTCCCAGGAAGGTGTGGAATCCCTAGCTGAGGATTTTGGGGAGAGCCCTACTGGATGGATTTGCAATGTATCTGAAACAGAATTCCTTTCCTTCATTCTCTTTTGTTATCTGCCTAGAGCTCTTGGAAGCCATTCCACTACTGCTGATGAGCAAGAATGTGGTACAGTCAGCAAATACTAGATGAGTTTATAGAAGCAGAGGCACAGCCATCTCCCTGTGTTCAGGCTGGTAAAATTCATATATCTTGATCACTAGTGCCACCTCACCAATTGAATTAAAAAGGTGACTGGACCTGAGGTGGTGTGGGAGATTCCAATGCAGTGCAGGAACAGAGAAAAGCACTGCAGAGCTACATTTTCCTGACTTGCTAGTGACTTTTTTTATTGAGAGATGAAGTTATGAGATGCTTGTTACTAAACAAGTACTTGGAGTTTGGAACTGGTGAAATTACTTTTGCAAAATATCTTTTGCAAGTCATTGCTTTCTTCTTCATGTGGCACATTTCTGCACCATGGTATATTCTGTGAGGAGCTGCTGGAAGTTTCTCCTACACCCAGTGAAGCCAATGCCAGCTGGCTCCAAGATGGACCAGCCGCTGGCCGAGGCCCGTCAGCAGGTGATGCTTGTGCATCTGGAGTGCATAGTCAAGGAGGGGCAGAAGTCTCTGAATATGTGAGAGGAGCAGCCCTGCAGACACCCAGGCACGTGGAGAAGGAGGGCAGGAGGTGCTCCAGGTGCCAGAGCTGAGGTTCCCCTGCAGCCCGTGGTGCAGCCCATGGTGAGGCAACTGCACCCCTGCAGCCCCACGGCCATGGAGAGATCCACCTGCAGCCCGTGGAGAAACCCACACTGGAGCAGAGGGATGTGATTCTGGGATAAGCCTGCAATGGCAGGCTCCTGCCAGGACTTTCAGATCCATGGAGAGAGGAGGCCATGGTGGAGCAGGTTTGCTGGCAGGACTTGTGACCCTGTAAGGGACCCAGCCTGAGTCTGAAGGACTGCACCTATGGAAAAGGACCCACACTGGTGCAGTTTGTGAAGGACTCATGTTGGATATCCCGTGACAGAGCGGGAGAAGAGTGTGAGAAGGCAGAGGCAGTGTGTGATGAACTGACTATAAGCTCTGTTTCTCATCACCCTGCACCTCTGGTGGGGAGGAGGTAGATAATTTGGGAGTAAAGTTAAGCCTGGAAAGGAAGGAGGGGTGAGGGGGAGGTGGTTTTAAGATTTGATTTTATTTCTTGTTATCCTGCTCTGATTTGATAGGGAAAAAAATTATTTCTTACCAAAGTCAGGTCTATTTTGCCTGTGACAGTAAATAGGTGAGTGATTTCCCCCTGTCCTGATATCAATCCACTAGCGTTGTGTTATATTTTTCTCTCCCGTCCTGCTGAAGAGGGGAGTGATAAATTGGCTTTGGTAGAACCCTGGCATCCAGCCAAGGTCAACCCACCACAACAAGCTGAATAAATTCGAGTACATTAAGGTGTTACATTGCATATTAATGAATACTGCTTCATTCTGGGTGCTTCTATTACCGGAGATTCTGTGAATTTGAAATAACTTTTGTGAAGGAAAAAACATAGGAAGTAAAGACACAGCCCCCGGGAAATCTGTGGGGACAGTGTTCTCTGGTTAGGGCTGTTGGGTATCTAGGGATGAAGGGGTGCCCTGCTGGCACAGCTATGTAGGGATGAAAACAGTTCTGTCACTAATGTGCTCCTGTCTGGTATTTAAGAATAAAGCCATAGGAACTATGAAAGAGGAAGGGCTCTTGAAGCAGTCAGTAAGAGTGACTGTTATAAAAGAAAAGAAAATTAGGGTTGAATTGAAGGGCAAAATGTGCAGAAAATTAAAACTCATCATCTGCATGCATCTAGTAGTTTTTTACTCCAAAGGAATATGTAGATGTTTTATAGTTATGTTGTCAAATGGAATGTATCTGGATATATGTTGCTCCATACTGCAATTGTTATATTTAGCAGTTTTGGGGCTCTTTACTGTTTTAAACAGTCCATGACAACCCAAGCTGTATGAGAAACTTAAGCCGTAGCTTCTCTTTTTACCTACCTGAGCCATTATAACCTTAGGCTGTGTAAAATCAAATTAAAAAAAATTCTCATATTGACTTTTTTGAGGCAGGGCCATGATCTAAAGATTGTGTAATGAGATAAATAGTAAAATCCTTGTTTCCATTCACAAGTTTACTTCCCATCTCATGTTCCATTCACAACATTGGAATTCATAGGGAAAATGAGGACTGTAACTAACGTGGCAACTTTTTGGAAGGTGTCTGCACATGGCGACATGTGAGTAATCACAAGCAAAATCTGTTTGGTGACTTGATTATACTCAAATTCTTGGCAGAGGATTCCTGCTGTAGAATATCCAGTTTTCCAGCATATGAAGAACAACTTGCTGTTACTTGAGTTTGTGGAGCTTTTGATTTCTAATGTGGGGAAGGAAGGAAATTAATTAAAACAAACTCCAGAAAGCTATGACTGTTCTTATGGTCTCTTGTAATTAAAAGTATCAGCATCCATCTGTGTTTGGAGGTATTGAAGGTGAAAAGCTGTAGTGAATTTTCCGAGTACCATTCAGTTTTATGCCAACAATGATGAGAATTGGCTTGTGTGGCAAGAGAAATGATGGCAGGATCAGAAGCTGGTTGACAAAGCCCTTCCTCTCTAAACTGCAGATCCTAAAAATCTAAATCAGGTTGTAGTAATATATGAGCTTGTGGCTGTATAAGAAGTCTCCTGGCTATGGAAAGTACTTAGCAAAGCCCTGGGTTATGCTGGTGTTTTATTGGTGACCCTGTGACCCAGCATAAATTCAAGGCAAAGGGCTGTTTTACTGTGCCCCCTTCCCAGCTCAGAGGGGCGTGCTGCTAACAAGTTACGGCGGTGATGGCAGAAAGGAACGTCTGTGTTGGGAAAATTAATTGCTTGTAAGCAAATGTTTTTAAAATGTGACAGGGTTTTCATAATGTGTACTTTTTGTTAGTGTTATGTATTCGAGGAATAGTAAAAGGCAGAGCTTGCCTAAGGATTGCTTTCTAAAATATTTAAATTATATAGCTAATGTTGTTTTCCGTGGTCTTTCTCTGACAGGCCATTGTGACATGGATTACTGTGCTTAACAGTTCTTTGTACTGATAATATAACAACAAAGCATTTAAAATAAAATGCACATTTGCTTTCCTTCTTTGAGAGGGCTAGATTAATGAAAATTAATGAGGTTAGGGAAATTTTGCTTCACAAGTGATCAGGTAAATTGGGCTTTGCACAGTCTGCAAAATGTTATTTTAACAAGACTGTATTACATTTCTGTTGTGCCTTCCATTGTTAAGGATAATTAGGGAATATGTATATTTTAATGAGAATAAAAGTTATATTAGAACCGAAAGCTTTTCTCCTAGTAGTCTCTGAGGTTGTCTTGTATAATGTGAGGAAAAGACTGTTTTTTACTGGCAAGTGTGTTTATTTTTCTTTTTTATAAAGTACTTTGTACAGGCAGCATATATACTGTAAATAAAGGGTTTTTACAGAATTGCACTGAAATACACTGCATAATAAGTGTGTATTTTTAAGGGCTAAATAGAGGGTACATGCAAATTGATATTCTGAGTTGTAGTTTGCTACTGTAAGCATTTGAGATGTGGGAATATTTTTAGGTGTTAAGAAATGTTAGTTGGGAAGAGTAGTACAATTCTAAGCATTCTTTAAATTGGACGGTTTCATAGGTCTTGTGAAATCAGCATTATAGTGATTCTTGGAAATATCTAATATGTGTGTTTGTACACTGAAATCTTGTTGCTGGCTCTGTTCTTTAATCAGTAGCTGTGTCTTGTGGGGTGGCAGGCCTTGTACCAAAGATTGTGAAATAACTTGATTGGTGAAATCCTCCATCATTCCAAACCCCAGCAAGAACAAGCAGGCCCACCGCATCCAGGTTTCCTTGGGTGGCGTGGCATGGGAATAACAAAGGCACAGGTCTGCCTCTTTGGTTTTTCCTGCTCTTTCATTCAGGGAAGAATCCACAGGATAGGTAGGACTGAAAGTTGCATCTGTGGAGCAGTTCTTTGTGCTTGGGTTCTTGTTCCAAGGTTTGGATCCTGCTGGCAGCAGCAGTAGGTCCTGTTCCAATCCCTGGAGCTTCCAGAAGTTTAAAAGGTAGGGAGTGAGTTTCTGCTGGAAATGGCACGGCGAGGTGCATCCAAATGGAGTAAATAAGGATGTGCAGCAGGCACCTTGAGCCGTGGAAAATGGCCACGTGTCTCTTGTGGGAGGGTGATTGGGATGGGGGCTTGGCAGGAGCTGGCTCGGCCGAGGTGGGGGCGACTGCCACAGGTTGATGGGCAGGTGATCCGGCAGCCTGGCCCGGGCGGCGCAGGAGGGCTGCCTAATATGCTGTGTGCCCTAAGGGCCTGGGGGAACACAGTTGGATTATTATGTTAATGCCTGAGCCTGCTGCCCTCTTCCTATCCCAGCTGGGCTCCCTGTTGTTAGGAACTGCTTTGCTCTGACAGTGGAGTAATATACTTCATGATTGAAAGGGCAAAGGGGCTCGCAAGAAGAAAGAACAGACCTGCACAGATATGTAAATGAAGGGGGGAAGGCTGTAGGAGGGTTTGCATGTAGGTGTGGGTAGAAAGTTTATTAGGAAATGAGTAATGTAAATCTGCTAATTGAATTGTTATTTACAAGTCCCATTCCCTGATTTGTTTCTTTGTGCATTACCCCCACTGATGCTGATGTACAGTGAATTCGAAGTGCTTACCAAAGCAGGCACTTAGGTTGATTTATTTGAAACCAAGGTGCTATAATACACTGGTACCAGTGTACAGTGCTGACAATGGTGTATTTTTCAGGACTTTGATTACTGTTTCATGCTTTGCCACTATATTGCTACACTACAGCTTATAGTGGTGATATTATTATTTTATGTATTGTAGATAAGTATATCACTCTGAATTTTGTTGATACTTTGAGAGTAGGATATAGATACAGATTACAGGAATACATTTGTTATGGTGTTAGAGCAAATTGAACTTTGATTCAATGAGATGGTGACGATGTTGTGATATTTTTCTGAGATCTTTCCTGCAGTACAATTGACTAAACAGTGACTGGGTTTTAGAATGAATGTATGTGAGAGATGAAAATGTGTTCCATAGACAGATGTGGGGGGCTTGGTGTTTGGTTGGGTTTTTTTCCTTTTGATGATATGGCCTGATATACTGAATCTTTCTCTGCCTTTTATCAAGCTTCTATCAGTGGCAAAATGTGATTCAAAATGCCTGTCAGATGGGATTTCTAACATCCTTATTTGTCTACTTTACATTCCAAAGTGATCACCAACTAGTCAAAGAAATTGCTGTTCTCTAAATTGAACTTTTGAAAGTGAAAGCTATTTTTACAAAAATTCGCTAGTGTGTCAGATAAAAAGTTGTTTGATAGATGAGTTGCTGCTCATGGAGCTGGTACTTGGTGTTTGTCAAAGATGTGATTTCTGATTGTTCCTAGTGTATAAGGTGTCTTTTTGTACTCTTCACACATCTGGCTATCCCAGTTCTGCTCCTTATCTTTTTGTTCACCTGTATTGCTGCTCTGCCTTGCTCTTAAGAAGGTGTCTGTCTTGGCATGGGTGCCTCCTGCTGTGCAGCAAAATTGGCAGCTCTCACGCTTCTGACCCGGCAGTTGTGAATGTTCTTCATGGACAGTGCTGTACACACATGCATCTTGTGTTACTGAAGTACAGTGTGGTGAAAAAGAACTCTGGATCTAGATTGCTTCTGCAGACTTAGTGCAGATACAAGATGTTCTGGGCATGACAGGGAGTTTCTATAGCCCTTGCCTCACTGGGTGCCCATGAATAACCATCACAGAACAGGTAGTAACATTGTGTCTTGCTGGAGGCTTTGTACTTAACACAAAAATACTGATTATCTAGGTGTCCCTGGAGTTCTTTGTAGGCAAATCAGAATGTGTTGTATCTGTCTCTACAGCTTATGAGTTAATGTGAGAAGATAATTTCACCACAAAATGCTGAAAATAGGAGCATTTTCATATAAAATATTTGCTTTCTTGTTGAAGTAGCGTATTTTTCAAAAACTGAGTTTTTGTTTTTCTTTCACATTATATCTGCATGTAGTTCTCAAGTAAAAGCTTTGGGAATATGGAACTTGAGCTACATACTGTCTTAAATTGGGAATTTTTACATTCTTGGTTTTTTTTCTTCTTCTTCTCCCTGTTTATGCAGTTTAGACTTTGCAGAAATGTTTCCTGTTTCTTTCAGGGAGATCTGTTTGTAAATATTTTGTTTCAGGTCAGGTTAACTTTGATTAGTTTTGCAAACAAATGATTTCCACGTGGTCCAAATTTTTCAGTATAGCATAGGTGTTCCATATTTCCACTTCTCTTGGTAAACTGATCTCCCTGGCTGTGTCTTCTCAGTGCATTGTAAGAATTTGATAGCAGTGCTGCATTGTGGATCAGCTGGAAAGCTTTGTGTGGCAACAGTCACAGAGGCCATCTTCCACTAGGCATGGGAGAAATTCAGCTGAAAGCAGCAAATAACAAAATTAAATTATTAAAAAAGAAAGTATCTTAACATCGCACCAAAAGCAGTGATTCTGAGGATAGGGCAAACTTAGGTTAAAGCACATATTTAAATACTTCAATATCCCTTATGCTGCATATTACAGTTTTCAGCCATCTCTGGATGTCAATGGAAAATTCATTAAATGCTGCCACAACGTGCATGGTCAGTGTGAATGGCAAGTTTTTAACTTTTTGCAGTAAAACAAACTCACAGCTTTTGGTGATCCTCTGCTCTCCACATATCACAAGTAGAATTCTGTACATGAAACCTATAGGTTTTAGTGTTTTCTCTCCATGTTTTCTTTAGAGAAATAGTGGTTATATAGTGGTCTATATTTGAGAGTCCAGTAAATTACCTAAAGGAAGTAATAAAAATATCTTTACTTTAGTTGCTAATTAGTTGCTCTGTATTTTATATATCTATGTTTACATAATAAATATATGCATATATGAAGGAAAATTCTAAAGAGCAGTTTCAGCATCTTTGTAGTTCATGATGTACTTGTGCTGCTTCTCAAGTAGTTGTGAAACCAAGTTCCTGCCCTAGACTTGATTGGCATTTGAGTATTAATCTTTGCACTTTGAGGAAGACAAGCCCCTTCTACCCTCTTTGGATTATAGGATTTAGCAGTCCACTTGAAAGAGGGGAGTATGAGTAGAATTTTAAAATGTTTTGGGCATGATTCAGAGCAAGGGTGGTGGTAAATGCCAATGCTGTAGTTAATTTGTTGTCAGAGAAAAGTAGCTTGGACATTCAGTTGTTACTGATCCATCACTGAATTCCTTGAGCATATTTTGGGGATATGTGATATATAAAGATGTACATTTCGGCACTTTCTCACTCTGTGCATGTGTAAGTTGTAGTTATGTGAATTGCTAATATAGAGGGTGAAAGTAGTTGAGCAGGATTTCAAGGAATGAAATTGCATGCATCGAGATTGTTCCTTTTTATCTTTCATGTGGTGGTTGTTATGTCGGTCTCTTGCTTGTTGTATGCAACTTTTCCTCCTCTCTCTACCTCTGCCACAATATTACAGTGTGCAGAGCTTTGGCTGGGCTCAGAAAAAGGGAATTTCCAGTACCATATAATTCTGGCTTATAGTAAAGACTAACCTTTGGGCTAGGTTAAGAAAAAAATAAATTGTTCTTTTTTTGAAATACGGACATTTGTTGATGAGATGACAAATTCTGACACAGAGGTCAGGATTCATGGATCTGTGCAGAGGGCCACGTTCATTTATATTTTACAGAGCTGCTGTTTCAGCCAGCCTCCCCATTCTGTGGCCTTCCATGCACTAGTGTTATGTTTCCCATCTCCTGGCGTTACACAACTGATAGTGAAGCTGTTGTCACTGGTAGTAGTGACAGGGACTTTCATTGCAATGCTATTCCAAGCTGGTTTTGAGGGCATAGCAGTTGAAATGTCTGGTTCTGCTACTAACGGCCCAGAAAGCAATATGACAGTGGGATATTTATAGAAAAATACTGGTGCAGGTACAGCCTTACAGTTAATGCAAAGGGCACCTTTTAAAAAGTGGCCTTGTGCTTTCATTTCACTTCAACAGGGAAGTAATACTCTTTGGAGTTGTGGGATGCATTGTTTAACTAGACCTCTAATCATGTTATGGATGATGTGTCTCCAGGAGAACCAGGGGACAAGACCTTTAAGTGTTTTTATCACAGCTTAAGATCTCAGAAAATGTGAACTTAAATAAAAGTATGTTTGGGAGGTTGTTATTGCTCTGTATCCTTTTGAGGATACCTTCCATAGTATTTTTTTTTTTTGAGAGAAAGTATCTTACAGTTATGAAGTGTTTGACCATAAGAGAGGAACAGGTTGTGTTTACCACTGTTCAGCTGAGTCTCCTTTATTAAATCATTGTTCAGCAATCTGTTTGCTCTCTTCACTGCTAAGGTAATAAACCTAGAGTCTCTAAGAAATGCATGATGTGCATAAGGCTTGTGGGTAGTTTTGATGCCAAAGTGCCAACAACTGGTTAAATTCTTAACTTTTTGCCCTCTAACCACATTTCACAGGCTAAGTGTATGGCAGCTAAGGTTTACACTTCACTATATATCAGTACAAAGGACAAGTTATCTTGTTTTTCCTCATTAGGAAAAGGATGGAAATGGGCTTTCCATTTGGGGAAAAATACATACAAAAAGTTTGTCTAGATGCCTTTCCAGGAACTCGGAGCTTTCTGGTGTGTCAGAGCCACATGAAGTTTGTGGAGGACTAAGTCAGATGCTGGAGCATGGTGTTTATACACGTGTATATTTGGTATGAGAAAGCCTGTGTTGTAATGAGCCTGTCAGCTCTAAATCACTGCTTGTGCCAATGTTTACACTGGCACTGGGCAATCATCTTAATGTTTGCATTTTCAGTTTTCACGTAGAGGAGGAAAAAAAGAGAAAGTACCTCTGTTTATTCACATTGGTATTCAGAAGTCCATGTAGGTGCTCGGGTCACTGCCCCGTTGGGGTGTGTGACGTAGGAGCCAACAGTGGAAGGCACTGTGTCTTATGAGAGGGATTTTGTGTTTTGAGCTGCACCTGATAGGGGGATGGGAAAATTAAATTAGATCTTCAGGGTGCTGCTGGGCTTGGGGTTTGACTGTCACACAAGGATGAGGTACGAGTATTGGTGGCTGACTCTGCTTACAGCCCTTCTCATTGTCAGAAGGAAGAGGATCACGGTTGCTAGAAAGAGGAAGACTCCCTTAACCTTAGCAACCTGAAGGAATAGATAAGGCTTTGCAAAAATTGTGTTGCCTACATTTGTGTTTCTGAATATGGCCTAGATGGGTTTTTTTCTGCTTTTCTTGTGAACAGCACACAAGTTTTGTTTGCTACGCAGCCACAGGAGCATCTGGTGTGGGTAAATCTTTGCCATTTAGGATAAAGCAAAGAAACTATGAACGAAGTAACAGCATTGTACAGCTGATGGCGTGGGCTAGTCAGGCTCTGTGCACTGCTCATGAAGCCTCTCATCTCTCCTGTACCTGAGGAGACAAAATCTTTGTTCTTTCAATGTGAAAATGGACATTCCAGCTCCTGACAGAGGTTCTTTCAGCCTGGTTTTATTCACATGATCTTTCTGATGACATAAGTCTTTATTTTCATTCAGCTCAGATATACAAGTAACCTCAAGTAAAATGGGGTACGGTAGTGTTGCTTTCCAACCTTTGCTAAACATGGATTTCCTGTTATTCATCTCTATATTAGTATTGGTGGAAATTTGCAGAGTGACACATAAATGTTACTGAGACCTGAATGATTAATGTTTGCCATTTGAATTGTTAGCAAATGTTTGCATTCTGGTTTTACTCTCTGGGAAAAAAAAAACACTTTAATGCATTTACTCTCCTGGTTTTTAGTCTTTCTTCACCTTCTCCTGCCTCTGAGTCAGAAATATCATGCTGACACTCCAGAACTCCCTTGAGTCATCCCATTTGCTGTCAGTAGAGACAAGTTAGCATTTCTAACAAAAAGAAAGTGAGCAGAATAGTTTTCTTTATCTGCCTCAATATTGCTGGATTTATTGGTGAAACAGACAAATCCTTCAATAGAAAGAACCACATAACTTAATAAGTATGTCCAAAAAGCTTTCCTTTTTAACAGATGGTTTTGTATTTGTAAATATTATTTACCAAAAGGTGGTGATGGCTATGAGGAACTACAAAAATTGGGGAATGAAAGACTGATTTTTCAACAGAAACAACTTCGCTGATAAGAGGCAATAACCCTGCCAGCAGAGGCCCCAGCTTGTTTTTGTGCCCTGCTTGTGGCAGAATGCTGTGCCTGCCTGAAACAGCACCAGCTTCTACTCAAGTGCTGGCAGCCTCTGGCAGCCTGGGGCAGAGGGCTCAGCGCAGTGTTTTAGAGAGCTGGATGATGTTCTTTCTCTGGATGATGGTCCCCTGCTGAAATGCAAACAAACAATAGATTAGTTATTCTGTTTTCATTTTCTGGTGCCTTTTCAGTATTGTTTCCATAGAACTGATGGTTATTGAGCATGGTTGAAGTAAAGCCATGTTTTCATGTTGTTAGCACAGCTCTAGAGGTGCTTGGGGATTAGGTGATATCTTTACTCTCTTTTTCCCAGTCAGCAAATTCTGTTGGACCACAGGGAGCATGGCAGTGGATAAATACATACACTCTCTCCATACACTTGTTTGGAAGATGTCTTTGGACTCAAAATTTAGCTGGTATCAAAGTTTTATGGGGTTTAGTTTGTTTTATTTTGTGAAGGTTTTGTGTTTTTCATATTTTGTGTGTTTTGATGGTTGTTGGTTTGGAGGTTTTGTGTGTTTTTTGTTTTGTTGTAAGCGTGATACAACTGGTGTGGTGCCCTCTCACATATAGAGCACATAGGCTGGAGTCACATGTAAGATGCATTACCCAGCTTCTGTTGAATTCAGTATGAAGTGTACATACATCAGAGTCAAATCTAGACCCTATTTGTTTCCCAGAGATGATGCTGGAGTGTTAAAAAGGCATATGCTTTGCCTTGGAGGGGGCAACTGGGCTTCTGGAGATTTGGTTGAGCAGTTAACACTGCCTCTTTCCTTTTTGCTGTGCTGGAGCAGGATTTTTATATGCATTTTAACAGTTATTTAGGAGTCCCCATATGCTTAGAAAGGAATCTGAATATATGTGCCTTTTTTCAAGCTGCATCATAACTAGGTTATTCCATCAATACAGTGGAATGACTGGGAGCTGCAGTTGGAACAATATGTAAAAAAACAGCTTTTAAAAGATTTCCTTTATTAACTGTCATCATCCACAGAATATATGTTCAAATAAACGTTGTGTAATAACTAAATTTGAGATTAATAGGCCCCTTAAGAAACAGCGAAGTCATTCAGGATAGTCAGTGAAAAATTGCCTGTAAGACTGTAACATGCACATATTGTCCTGCTTACATGCTCTCTCTGGTGTCATTCCCATTTATCAATGTCGGCAGGCTCTGTTCTCATTAAAACACTCTTGCACAAAAGCAACTTAATTTTCTTAAGAGAAGAGGACACCTGATTCAATTTAGTGCTAGAAACCAGGAACTTGAATATATATATTTTTTTCCTGTCTGAACTCAGATGAATAGTTATGAACAGCAACACAGATTAAACCTTATTAGGTATATTTATATTCTGTTTGCAGTAACAGTGCTGTGGCAAATAGCTTTCTACAGAGATGTAACATCTTGTTATTGGAAACAGCAGTTAAGACATGAACTGTAGTAACGCTCACATGAGATTTTATTTTTAAAGAGGAGATTGAAGGAGTTGTTTAAAGGGACTCTGGCAACTCATTCAAGTTACTTCCAATGTCCTGCCTTCTTCCACCTTTTCAAACTATGCCGATCTCTTTGAGTAGATAAAATTTCCTTTTCTGTCCTGTTTGGTCAAACCGTTTCCATCACTTTCTTCAGTCTCTCTCTCTTTTTTTTTTTTTTTTCCTTTCTTCTCCTGTCAAATAGGAGACATGGTTTTATTAAATTTTGCAATAATAGTATGGATGCTGTGAAATGTTGCACCACCACATAGTGTTCTCTATTCTCTACTGCATAATCCTGCACTAGAACTGTGAGAGTCCTTGTCTCTCCCCATTCTTTTCTGCTCTTCTGAGTTTTTTCTTCTTAACTGTGCCTTGTGTGTTAAATAGGACAATTAGTCTTATTGCTGATGCTTGAGCTGTATATCCCACTAGTGTGTGGTACATCCCCCTCGTTCTCAGGTTTTAACTGCAGGGAATGGCAGACAGACACAGAACACCTCTATATGATGCCCAGGCTACATCCTTCCAGGATGTTCTGAGGCTGTTTGGTTCCATTACTGTGCACCTGTGGCCTTGACCCTGCAATGTCCTTTCCTCAGAGAGGGATGACTTGGGGCCAGACAGGCCCTGGTGTCCATAGCGTGTGCTGTCCCAGCTGTGGGGTGCCTGGGGGCAAGCCTAGGCTTAAATACATCTAGCAAGGTTGTCTCCCTAAGGGCTGCCAAGTGACACTCCAGAATCAAATGTTTTGGTATTGAAGCAGTATACACATATTGATGAGACAATCTCTTACTTTTTTCTGAGGGCTGCATACAAAACTGTGAGGCACTGCTCTTTCCCTGTACTCCAAAGTGAAGTTCCAGTTTAGTTGTGCCTAACAATTTCTTTGAAATCCTGCTCATAATAAGATGTTGCTGTTTGATCTAGGTGTCCCAAGTGTGGCCAGGGTGTCTTCTCCTGTTGTTTAATGTAGTCTGGCTATGTTATTATCAAGACAATATCTAGTCTAATAAATTCCAAGACAGTTTAGCTTGGTACCAAAAAAAAGGCAAGGGGACAAAGTTTGGAATGTGTTCTGTATTTCATACTTGAGTTCTGAACAGACTTGTTTGATTTGCTACCCAGTCACATGTACTTGCTGCTGCATTTGGATCCATACCTGGGAGGAAATGCTCAGCCACTTGGTAGTGGCTTTGCCTTTTTCTTCCATCTTTTACCAGCCTTTCTTGCCAGGAGAGCTGTCTTGGATCTTGTTGCTGTCACTGTAGAAATCTTAGCAGTGTTTTCCATACATATTCCAGAATAAGGTGAGAGATGAAGGGCTGAAGCTTTGTGCTAGACTCCAGTATGAGAAGAGCAAAGTTTCTGCCAAGTGCTGCCAGATAGGTGTCCTTTAGAGGTGGCCTGATAATTTTTCATTTGGAATTCTTCCTGGAAACGTAGACCCCGAGAGCATTCCCTCAAGCCCAGTGCCATACAGAGTTGACTGAAATTGTACCTGCCTAATAATAAGTGAATTTGTTGTTTAATGGAGCGAATATGTACAATTGTTAACTCAAGTGATGCTGTCCATGCTCTTCTTTACTTGCCCTGTTAAGAGTCCTGGCAGTGACTTTCAGTCATGTCTCTTGAGCTGATACAAACTTAGAAAATTTGTCTAGTTGTTGATACTGCTGCTTTTGAATGTGGTCTGACCTTAGATTTCAATACATGGCTATGCACTTACCTTTTGAAAGGACTTCACTGTGGATTTTTGTCTTGGATTGAAGACAGGTATCTGCTGGGGAAGGCAGGAGCTTCCCTTGGAAACCCCCTCCTTTCGAATTATTAAAATTAAGCGGCCTTCAGGCAACCGAGTATAACAAGATACACATAAACAATAATTACGGTATTAACAACAACTACAAAAAAAAGAAAAAGTCAGGGACCCCCGCGGCAATGACGGGAAGAGGGATGAGGGGAGCCTTGCTTCACAAAGGCCCGGCCGTAGGTGCTTCGACAGGCCTCTGAGGAGAGAGGGAGAACTCTGAGATGGAACGCAGGAGTTTTGGTGCAGGGATGGGTGAGATGGCTGAGGTGGCTCAGCCGTTCTTCCCGCAGTCCCAGCAGGGCCGTGCGTTGTGAGCCACACGCGAGCAGAAGCAGCAGCCGCCACAGGGGAAGCTCCGTCCCGGTTACAAACGAGCCCCTGTCCCGCTCCGCCACCGCAGCTCCGAGTGCCTTCCCCCCGCCAGAGCGCGAACCCACCCCCCATGTGCGCCCTCCCCCGGACGGCTGAGCTCTTTTTGTTTGGCAAAATAGCCTGGAGTGTCNGATGGAACGCAGGAGTTTTGGTGCAGGGATGGGTGAGATGGCTGAGGTGGCTCAGCCGTTCTTCCCGCAGTCCCAGCAGGGCCGTGCGTTGTGAGCCACACGCGAGCAGAAGCAGCAGCCGCCACAGGGGAAGCTCCGTCCCGGTTACAAACGAGCCCCTGTCCCGCTCCGCCACCGCAGCTCCGAGTGCCTTCCCCCCGCCAGAGCGCGAACCCACCCCCCATGTGCGCCCTCCCCCGGACGGCTGAGCTCTTTTTGTTTGGCAAAATAGCCTGGAGTGTCGGCCATCAGGATCCCAGCAACAAATGGGATAAAATTCTATAGGTAAAAAAAACAAAACAAAAGGACTCGCACCCAACCCCCGACAATTTTATAGCGTTATTCCCTCATACTAATGGTAAATGTAATGAATCCTTTCCAAACATGTGCAAATCTGGACTTGGAGTATTATAAAGACATCCACATCTTTTCATGTTTTATTGTTTCATTTAAGCTGGCTGCAGACAGTCTGATATCTGTTGAAGCACCAAAAGAGCAAACACACACAAAAAAAAGTGATGCAATAATAGTGACTAATAAATGTTTCAAATAGAAAATGAAGAGCCTGGCTGTATCATGTGTCAGCACTAATGTTTATTTGCATCATCCCTCTAAGGATTTCAGAGTGCTTTTTAAGGAATGAATTAATTTTGACAATGCCCTGTGAGGTATGCATCCCTTTGGTAGAAGGGAGTTGGAAGCACAAAAGTGTTTAAATTCTACAGGGTTATGCTACTAGGTATGTTTAATTACAAATTGGAGCATTTGATTCAGTTTACTACCAGTTTGTTTAAACTGAACCAGAATCACAAATATAAGCCCCAGGTTTCTGAATATGAGAAGAAATGACTTCCAAGTTTATTTTGCAGGGGAAGTGTTTACAAAGAAAACTGCAGATAGAGTAATTGACGTACGTAAGTCCTCTCTCACTGAGGCAAATAATCTGGATGATTGTATCTTAATTTGCAGTCTTCCTGATTTTTTTTCCCTCTTCTTTTGCCTGTAATGAGTGTTTAATCATCTGCTATGGATAATTTGACACTTCAGAGAAAAGGAGGTAAAAATTGTAAACTAGTGTACTTTGGAACTGGATGTGAATTATGACTTTTGCACATGACTGGCTAAACAACTGAAACATAAAATTTGTCCAAGATTGTTGTCTTAGTCCCTGTTACACCTTTGAGGTTATTTTAAAAATCCAGGTATCTTCCAGATGGATCAGGAAGGAATAAAAGAAGTTTGATAATGTGCAAAATAACACCATCTAGTATCTCTCCTTAACACCTGTTCCAGATTTCTCCTGGAATTGGGATTGCAGCCTGTTTTAAGTAAAATAATGTCATATCTCTAGATGATCCCCAAATCAAGGTTGGTAGCCATGCTCTAGGTTTGTGTGGATGGGTGTAATGTGTGTCTGCCTTTCTACGTGAAAGTGTCAGTTGCACAGCTTCAAATACAAGTAGAAAATCCTGATTTAATTCACACTTGTTGAAGAATTGTTTATCTACTCACGCTTCCTTTCAGCTATGATCTCTGGCAGGAGAAGGTGTTTGGATTTGTGCCTCTTTTTTTTTATGTTTAAAAAAGAACTGCTGATGAGAAAGAGGTGTTAAAATATGTTACTGTAGTTTACAACTGTCAACTATGATGTTTTATTTAGCTGTATCTATTCAGATGCTCCCTCCACAACATGGAGTGCCATATGCCATTGTCCCTGTTAGTAAGCAAGTCAGCAAAGGTTTCCCAGTCTGCATTTGTTTTTGTATTTGGGCCACTGAGGAGCTGTGGTCCAGTGCCATCTTTTATTGATAGGGCCAGCAGAGGAGGAATCTAATGAAATTATCAAAGCTTTGAATTAATTATGAACTTGAATAAGAAAGCTAAGCCCTCTAGAGCCAAGGATCTCATTACCCATTCATTTTCATTGCATCCTCTTATGGAGCAGAAGGCAGGTTCAGCTACTGCTCCTACCCTGATTTTGGACTTTATTCAAACTTGCTCAACTCACTAGCAGCCTCTTGTTACTAATCTGTGGCTGGAAGTATCCAGGGTGATTAATTTGACTCCAAATCGGCGTGTAAATGGTAAATTTCCCTACTCCCTTTCCACTTACCTTTGCTGTGTGGCTTTTCATCATCACACTGGCTGCTGTACAAGAGTTTCTGTTCTTTTTTGGTAATTGGGGAAAGCTGTGCAAGACTCAAGTTTTAACTTCCTGGAATTTAATGAGTTCATATTAAGAAATAATACTGCTATCTTTTATTTCCTGGATGTTTAGGTAAGCGCAAACACTTCTTAAGTCATTATCAAAATTGTTTATTTTCTTACTTTGAAAGACTGTGGAGTGAAAAGTAATGACATTTTGGCCTCAGAAGTATGGGCTCATTGTGGGGGGGGTTTTGGTTGTTTTTTTTGTTATTCCTGTTTTAAATTTGTTTAAAATGTAAAAAAATTTAAATCTGTCAATACTTTATTATGATGAGCTATTCAGGTAGTTTATTTACCAGATTAATATTCCATTCTAATTGTTAAAAGTATATGAAAATGCAGTACTTTGGTTAAATCAGGTAATGTTTATTTTAGTTAATAGGTCAGTATATAAAAACGTTCCTGGCAAATTAGAGCACGAGTAGTGAGACCACGCTTCTGTGTAACATTCTTAGTTCTCATGGATATTCCTCTTCAGTCTATCAGCAAGGATTTTCTTCTCCTGCTGCTTTTGTCCATTTCAGCACATTATTTATGAATGCATAAACCAGAATCCATCGGTCTTCATAAGTTACAGGCGACTGGCGATTTTTTTAAGCAGCGGCTAACTGCCTAATGGTCTCTGTGTATGTGTGTATTTGGAGAATGTAATAGCTTGGTGGGTGGGGGAAGAACATTTTGTTCTTGCACTGTAGCTATTTTACCATTGGTGATATTTATCCTTTTTTTTTCTCTCTAGGCAGCTGCTATATTTAATTCCGCTTTTGGAAGTTTCTTGGTAAGTAACGCAGTATTTATACCAAGTGCTTTAATGGTCCTCTTTTTTACAGTATCATTGGTGTGTTTGTATTTTTTCACATTATTGTTGGTGGAATTTTGCCATTCAGATGGCAAAAATTTGCATCATCTTTCTTTTTTTGTCACCATACCCTTAAACACTGATATTGCACTTTCTTTTCTTTTTGTTAAACTCTTGAGAAAGGTAACGAATAAATTTTCTCTGCTCATGGTAAATTAATAATGTGTAAACACATCTTAATTTTCTCCTAAATGGGTTAACAGAATCTATTATTATGTAGATGTTTCAGACATGGGCATCAATATATTGATTTTTCTAATAAGGCCCATCAAATACTCATTATTTTCTATCAAGAGGCCATGGATTTTGAAAAGAAAACATGACCCAGCTGATCAGAGAGTAGATGCTAATTTACTCAGTGACTTGTCATTTGTTTAGCATATTTTACTGTCAGCGGACCTACTCGATGTCTCTGAGGAACACACTAAAATGGCTGGATATGGGAAAGCAATCAATCCAACTGGAAATATAACTGTTTCTTTAAAAAGCAAAGGCAGTACTTGTGGTTCTGATGGTCTACAAACATTTGCAAAGGACACTGTAAAGCACACTAAATATGTTTATGAAGAAAGGGAGAACAGATTTCTTTTACTGATGTGTTGTTTGGAGAGATACTAATGAATATTAAATAAAAAAATATTATATGTGTTGGCAAACTGCTGTGACTGCTTATTTAGGCAGCTATTAGTTGAATTTGTTCTTACTAAAATTTATGCATGTTTAGAAGTATGTGTTTGTGATTCCAGTCTCGTGTCCCCATTTTATATTGTGATGTATTAAATGAATGAATGATAAAAGAATTCAAATTAGGAAATTGAAATCAGAACTGGAAGTACGAAATAACTCACTTTTTATTCATGCCACATTTTTTGGTTTGTTTTTTTTTTAATGAAAAGTTGGCTTTTAGAAGCTTAAGTATATGGAACTGTACTAGCAAGAGATAAAATCACATGGCATTTTGAAATTGTGTTGTACTGCTGCATTTTTGAGGGACTCAGCTGAAGCTAGGAGGGTGGATGTAGGTTTTTTTGGGATATACATGACCTCTCACATGTTTAAAATATCAGTTTCCAAGTACTTGTCCTTTTTGTTGTCCTTCCATGGGCCTGCCCCAAACTGTGTAAGTGTTGGAAACATTCTAAAGTCCGTGTGTGCGTGGTATTTTCTCTTGTTGCTTGGCACGAACTCCTGGTTTCTCTGCTGTCTCCAGCTTTCAGTTCAAGAGGTTTCTGTGAATACCCAAAGGCTCGGTTCAGCTGCCATTTGGAGATATCTTTTGGCATCGAGTAAGAATTTCGGCTCCACTGCATCTGACTCCTGTTAAATCAACAGAGACATATTTTCAATTTCTAGTAGCTGTTTGCAGCTCTTTGAAGAAATCTGAGCTCAAGAAGCTGAGTTTGTTTTTGTCTTCATGTAATATTCCTAATTTTGGTTTTGGTCTTAGTTCATGATCATTGGAAAGTTCTGCTTACATGTCATTACCTCATTTCACTTTTTATTCCCTTCAGGTCTTTTTGCAAATGTTGGAGCAGCATTGCAGTATACCTTATTCTTACAAAGTTCCCAGAAAATACTTTTCAAAAATGTTAAACATCAGCTAGAATGAAACCACAGTACCAGCTGCTTTTTTGTAATTATTGGTTTTTTGAGAAGAATATGGTAAAGACACTGGTTACTATTAAATTCAAAATATTTCCACACATTTAAACACTTGTTATGGTAATTCTACTTTGAAGTCACGATTACGTAGGGAATATGTGAGTATGACACAAAACAAATCACAAATGTGTTTACTGGGTGCTTTGTTCTTTTCCTACAAACTGTTCCAGTTAGGGAGTAGATGGGATAAATTTGTGACTGAAATGTGATTGTAGGCCAGGGGCAGTAGTAAGTAGACAGAGTTGTTTGCCATTAGTTTCACAGTGCTGTGGGTCTACGTGACCTTGAATCGAGCAGCTCCAGATGTGGAGCACTGGCAAGTGTGTGGGCACTTACACAGAAACTTTGCTGTTGAAAAACTGGCAAAGCATTAAATACGTATGTGTTTGTGAGTATATACACATATATGTATATATGTATTTGTGTGAAGTCAAAACTATTCTTTAAAATGTAAAAATAATTGCCTTGTTTCTGAGAAGATAATGGAAGGTCCTGGTGGAAGTGGTTTTGGGAATGCATCAGTTTATATTGGTGCCCAACTCATGGATTTGGCTGTGGGTGAAGAACCTATGTTCTGTATCTTCAATTCATGATGAATCTAAACCACATTTGCATTTTCTTAGGAGTGTCTAATGATGAGCTGTATGTGGACAGGCTTAGTTGGAGTTAAAAACCTTTGTGACCAAAACTTATCCTTTCATGTGTCCTGGAGATTATTTGGAAAGCTCTGACCTCAGCAAGGCTGAAGTTTTTCTCATGTTCCTTGTCTTCCCACATGTGCAGGTTGTGGCACTTGTGACAAAGCCAGGGTAGCGTGTTCTCTTTTCAGACTATGCCCTGTGGGCCAGTGCCTGTGTGTGACAGTGTCGAACAGGCTGATTTAAAACGGCTGAAAGATGTGCTGTGCTGATTACTCTCTGGCTCCCACCACCTTTTTTTTTTTTCCCTTAAGACTGGGAAATAGGGCTTGAGAAGTTAATGTAAGTTGTGGAACAAAATGTCTGCAGGAAAATACTCAGTATAATGTTGGAATGATACTGAGATTCAGCTTATTCAGATGAAATGGAACATCTTGTGATACACAAAATCTAGAAATGCCAAATATGTCTTGATGAGCGGAAATGCACTTAGATTAAGGACCTGGGGGTGTTTTCACTGGTAAAGAGATTTACAAAAACTACCAACCAACCACAGAGTAATTTCTTTTTAACTCCATTAAAGCCCATATTCCTATAAATATACAGACAAAACAGTGCATGGAATGATACTGTACATATTTACATTGTTTTATTGACTTAGTTTAATAACGTCCCAGGTCTAATTAAAACACTGTATTTGAAAAAACTAATTGTTACAGAAAAGTGTTTTTATATAGCTAGATTAGTAATAACTAACGATAGATGAATTCAATTTACATAAATTTCAGCCAAGAGAATATTTAAGCTCATACCACAGAGGATTGCTCAGAGTTGGGGAGTTAATATCATTATCTCCTCCCCTCGTTTAAGCAGTTTGGTTTACAATATTTGTAGAACGTAAGAAGTTATTTCAGATCTTCCTCTTAATGGGGTTTTAATATAATCTGGTAGTGTTTTACTCATACAGAGTGGTTGGTTATCACTCGGTTGCATGCACATACTAAGGTAGAAAGCATTGTGTTAGCTGCTTCCACTTGGAGGAGAGGATACTTCTGCACCTAAAGGCTAAAGGAATTGCCTGGAATGTTAAGGTAGGTCTGGTGACATTCTTAACCTTTTATGCATTGCCATGCTTCCTAAGCATTTCTGTTCTCCTTCTGAAAGAAGAAGATTAATACTTGCAAATGTCCAAATCACAGAGCAATAGGCAGGAGACTGCAAAACTTGCTGTGCTGATGGTTGTTCATGGCGTTTGCCTGAGTGGTTCAGCTCCTTTGACTTTGTCTGCCTGTCACTGAGGCTGCTCCTGCACTGGAGATATGCTTGGCTGAGGGCAGCACTCAGTTTGCAGTGACAATGTAATGCCCTGTGCATGGGAGAGGGAACACTGTGTCCTCACAAAATGCTCTGCACTGCTAGGCTAAATCAGGCTTGTCTAATCTTTCTACCTCTCATTAATCTCCTTTCTGCTTGAGACTGTGGGCTGGGAATCCCATAAGAATATCCAGCCTGTGGTGCGAGTCAGTGTAGGCTGGTTCTTCAGTGCCTTGGGGTTATGAACAGTTAGTGCAAAAGGAACAGCCATCAGCTTCACCTTAAGCGAAGAACTGTAACTGAGATCTGAAGGTCTGTGGTGACAGGATCAAGAGGAAAAGAGGGGATTCCA
This sequence comes from Bombycilla garrulus, assembly GCA_013400315.1. Lineage (NCBI taxonomy): Eukaryota > Metazoa > Chordata > Aves > Passeriformes > Bombycillidae > Bombycilla > Bombycilla garrulus. The sequence continues at coordinate 279,168 of VXBU01014325.1, read as the reverse complement.
GGGATTCTGCTCTGGTGACCACTGGACCCCTGAGAAAGCAGCAAATCATTGGTTAAGACTTCTTCCAATGCTGTCTTGGGTTAGCTTTTCTTTCTCTGTTGAAACATAATATATTAAACAATACACATTTCAGGTGCCCATCATTCCATTAATCTCCTTTATTCAAAAACTATGTGTGCATTTGTTTTTTTATCTGACCATCTTTCCGAGGGGACCAAGTTCATTCATGTTGTTCAAAAAGCCCAGATAATTTTTGAGGCAGCCACATGGCTCATCAAATCAAGGCTAGTGTTTTTATTTACATTGTCTTCTAAATTCAAGCTGAAACTAGCAGAGAATAAAGTTAGTTTCTCACATATACACAAAGCTTAGTCAGTTAATGAAAATGTATGGAATTCTTATCTAGTCTGCTTTAGCAGGCATAATGATTTACACAGCCTGACAGCACTAGTGCTGCAAGTAAATGCATTAGTCATAGTGTCCATTTTTCTTGCAAATTTGTGACACAGATTTAATTATGGGAATGACCAGCAACTTACAAATCTAATTTTGGTAGGCTGAGCCAACTTTTTTATTTTAATAACAATGGATTTTTTAGCAATGATTTCATTACTATTTAAAGAAATCCAACCATATGGAAATAACCAATTGGCTGAATTTATTTACTTTATTTTACCTTAATGGATGTTGAATGGTTTAGGCTTATTTGGGGCTTTTTTTTAATTACTTCTTTAATCTCAGTTATTTCTAGGATGAATATCTTTATCTGTTATTAAATGTTTCTAGTACAAGCACTGTAAATATTTTTCTAAAATCAGGCCCATATTTATATATCCCTTTGTTCCCTTTTAATTGTGTCTTTGCCGTGTGAGAAGGGGCAGAGCAGTCATCTGGGATTCCCTTTTTACTGTGCTAGCTGTTTATGAGGAAATCTTGCCAGGAAGTCTGTTCACAACAGGTGCTGAATTCTAGATTCAGTCTTGTTTAATTTCAAAGTGGAGCTGCTTTATAGAGAGCCGCTGCACTCGCAGTAGTGGTCTCCTCTTGCTCTGTGAGCAGTACAGAGGTGCTGCTGGTCTGTGCTCCCACTTTGATGGGGTTGGCTCTCCAAGTCCTGTGCAAGTTCTCCCTCTTAATCAGCCACTAGGGAAGGCACCTAATTTATCCTTGAGGAGTTGTATTTTGCATGAGTGGAAGGGGATGGCAGATCTTGGGAGCAGCACGTGTTTGGGCCAGATAGTATGAACCAGGCAGGAAAAGTTTATATTCCATGGAAATTAAATAATCTTGGGAGCCACTTATGTTGCCTTACTGTAACTTATTTCATGGTTGGTGCTCAGGTCTCTTGTTGTTTTTTAACGTCCTCATTTTGATTTCTGCTAGCTGGAGTTGAAATCTCAGCATAAGCTTGGGCATCACTGGCTGTCTCCCAGTTTGGCAAGTAACTTTTCGAAGCGTGTAGGCCTTCCCTCTCACTGTGTACTTAAACTTCCAGTGTATAGCAGGCTCAGTTGAATACCTAAATTTGAGTTAGTTTGTATTATTTTGGTGCAAGCAAGGCAGAATAACAAAGCTCTCTGTGAAAGACAGCCTTTAGCACGGGCTTAAAAAAAGAGCCTTGACGTATGTGATTATTTTGAGGGATTGCTGGGCATGTGCACAAATCCCAATATTCCTTTATTGATCATCGCTCTCCCTCCCAAAGCCAAACTGACAGGGTGGGTGTCAGAATAAGATGTAGACTTTTTTACAAAATAAAATAATAAAAAAATCTGCCTGTCTATGACTAATGCTGAACTCCTTTAAAATAATACTAAGAAAAGAGTAAGTATACAAGTGCAATACTTCAAAAGAAGTAAATGGGATCTTGCTCCCAAGGGATTGAGAGAAATCGGGTAGAGCAATAACTGGAAATGCGAGTATTGTACCACCCGCTGTGTGGTGTCACTGATGACACAGTTGGTCTGAAAAGAGGTTTAAGTTGTAGGGATTTGCGGAGCCAGGCAGCTCAGGGAGCCGGTTAACAAATAACAACACTGCTGGTGGTTACCTTTGAAATGTTACAGAGAAGGAGGGTAAGTAACAGTAACCAAGAGTGCAGAAAATGTGCTGTCAAGGTCTCAAAAAAGTATCCTCTCGGAGGCCAATGATTAGTCCCTGTAATTTTTTTTGTTTTTTGTTTTTACAGTGGCCAAGAGGAAAATGGCTTGAAATCTACCTAATAACAGAAAATGAAACCATTAGCCATCAGATGTTTAGAAATTATGTGGGCTGTAGCTGGTCTCAGGGCTTTCTCAGTTTTCCCGTTAGCTTTTGCTACTGATCATTTAATTAATCTAGCTTGGTCTTATGGGACTCAAGTAGTCAGTTCTGCTAAAAAAAGTTTGTTTAAAGATAGCAATAAGTAGGCCATGAATTACATCTCTTTGTATTATCTTTGAGGCCAAAAAATAAGTAACTGATTTGGGTATTGTGATTTTCCCACTTTCTCGTATGACAGCAGACAGGTAGGATTTCTTTTCATGCACCTACTTTTTTTGGTCAGCAACCTCATCTAGTGCACTTGCTTGGTGTGGTACTTGGTGATGGCTTTTGAGACAGCAGGTTGAATCCTGCCCTCATCATTACAGTTTCCATGGATTGGCAGGCTTTTAGGAAAAGAGAGAGCTGAGGATATATCTGCCAGTAGCATTTTTTGAGTTAGTAAAACAAACAGCCAAAGTGGATGTTGCCGGAGAAAATTCAGAGGCAGAACTCAGGGTGTTTGTTGCACTTTCGAAAGATAATGTGAGAGCTGAAGCAGCTTCATTCTTCCAGTCCAATTGTCACTTAGGGAATTGCAGAGTTAGAAGGGAGAAAAGTTTCTATAGCCAAGATTAGACACACAAAGTACCTTAAACTTTGTGATCTGGCATCTTTCTTCTGACCACATAGCATGGGGAAACTGGAAACGAAAGTGCCTCAGTGACGGTGGTGCAGCCATCTCTTGTTAATAGAGACTGAATACTGGAAAATTTTAAGGAGCTGGGTTCCATTTTAAATGGAAGCTAATGAATTGGAGAATTAAGGGTGCTTGACTTTGGTAACTGTTATTTGGAGAACATCTAGGGAAGGAAATATATGTGTTTAATATTATATAATCAGGTGATTGGTTGGATTAGCATGTAAATCAAATCTGTGCTGATACAGTTTTAGCATAAAAATCAGTTTGTCTAAGATTACTTATGTCATAATTAGCAAGATTTGTCATTGTCCTCTCTAGTGTAAAAATAATGCGGTTTTGCCAAAATAATTTACTTGTTTTGGGCTACTTTTTTCCCTGGTTTTGTTTATTATGGTTATTGGTGAGAACTTGAAAGAAAAGAAACACAAAAACAAACAACCAAAAACCACAAATAAAAACAGTTGTCCCAGGGTAGAAATTGTACACAGTTCATAATGTTGAAAGGTCCTTGATTTAATTGGTGATGTTTTCTTGTCTTCTGTATTAGAACAGTTTCCTGATTTTCCACTTCAAAATAAAGGAACTAGAATTAACAGAAAGAAATATCACTTGTTCTGTTATAAAGTAAGATTAAGATGTCTGACTTCTAGTTAAGTCACTGAACTTTGTATTGTGGAATGGTGTCATATCACTTAAAATTAGCTTTCAATACATTTGCATTGTAAAGCTGTTTTATTTGTTTCTGACAACTACTTGGAGAAATTTATGCGTGCTTTTTTAAAAAAAGGCGAAAATGTACACTACAAAATTTGGAACAGTTTATTTGTAAAGCAAGAGATTTAAAACTTGCAAGAATTTAGTTGTCTGTGGGAAACAAATGTTTGAATTTATTGGTTCTTTATGGTAGGTGAGTTGGGGCATCAAGGAGAAATTGAGAAGGGAGGCACAGTGAAAGACAATTTGGTTTTTATTTTGCTCTCTCTAGTATCTTTTAATACTAGAAGAAGCATTCCTCTGCATTCCTCTAGGGCTGTGGTTGTGCACAAACATGTAGTCATTTGGCCTGATTTAAGGGTAAATGTTCCCTGCAGACAGATTTGGAAATGCACAAAATATGTAATTTTCTCTCTCACTTTTAAAAAATTCATCAAAAGGAAATGAAAATGCTTTTAGAATCTGCTGTTAATGTTCTCCCCCCAAAGTTTTAGCTTCTGATTGAAATGAAGCAATGTTCTTTCCTCTGTGCTGCAGCTTTTAGTCACCTGCATGAGAAAAGTGTGTGTGTGGGGTGAGAGGGAGTGGAGAGAAATCATCCCTTCCTTGGGAATAGGGATATTTAAGCCCCTGTTTTGTGCTTGACGAGCACTTTGAACGGATGCTGCTGCAAGGAGTTGTTTCACCCAGCAGCTGTGTGTGTAAAACACGAGCTGGTGTGCTGAGCAGTCACCTACACTGATGCATTGGGGAACATGGAGCTCTTTTTACTCCTCTGACCACCACATATGGATTCAGAGCTAGCAAGAGTTGAGTTCTAGCATGTAGCACAAACAGCAATACCAGTGCTGCATTGTTCTCTACAAGCCTTCTTTTACTTTTAGTTAACTCCCTGTGGGCCAAAAAATATCCTAGATGCATTAATTTATTAAGCTTTGTGATTTTTTTTGCCCAGAACAGGTTAAGTCTCTGCCTGGATTTTTTTTCCTGTGGTTCTTCTCTATCTGACTGCACAGTGCCTGTTCAAAACCCAGCAGTCCTCAGTCTCTAGGGGTGAAAACAAGACGGATGTCATTATTACTCTAAGTTGAGGGGCTGGAAATCATTCCCCTTGCTGTCAGGGTGACAAATACTGTCTTAGTGGAGGTGCCAGAGGTTAGGTCAAAAGCTCTTGCAAAGTCTTTAGCTCAACTAGCAAGCAAGGCATGGTTATAAAACTGGGGCTTCCTTTGGAAATTGTGTTTATTATTTACTGTTGGCTTTTTAAAAGTCGGTTTTGGGAAACCAACGTGACCCTTCAGTATGAGCCCAGAGTGGTTCATGAATTCTCTTTTTTTTAATAGCTGTACTTGTGTTGTTGTGGAGAGGCTCCTTTTGTTATTATTTTGCCATATATTCTTTGTGGGTATCAAAACAATCTTCAGCTTTAATCTTTAATGGCATGTATTTGAAAAGACCAGTGATTGTGGAGGAGGGAGGGAACTGTTTTAGTTTATGATCTGTCATTATTTGGTTTCTTTGAACTCTGTTCTGTTAGTGACATGGAGTTTTCATTTTAACTTCTTGTAAAACTAAAATACAAATATCAATACCAAAAAAAAAAAAGAGCACTCCAAAACACCAGTCCAGCAAAATCCAAACCATCTTGGAAGTATTGAGGCTCAGGCTTGCTTATACAGTTTATCACCTCTTTGGCATGGCACATGAGCAAATGCACAGTGTCGTTTCCTCCACTTCCATTCCAATTCTCCACCCACCTCCTCCTGATTACTTTCCTAAAATGATAATTGTTGTATTTGTTGTTCCTACTTCCTAAAAAAAGAAAGATCTTATGACAAAATTCCTTTTCTAAATTATTTTCTGGTGGTACCTGCTTGGTTGCTCCAGCGTAACACCTCAGAGCTGGTGGGAGATCAGACTAGATGAACATCTGACTTTATCTATGGCAAACTCAGTATTCTCTATAAAGGGGGAAATGGTTGGAAACTTGCCATTTTTTACTTTCCAAGAAAAAAAATTATTTGTACTTCTCTCTAAATTAGGTGGCCGTGTCAGACAGAAAGTTTTGCGTATTAATAGATGAGGATGGGTTTTTCATATTATCTTTTGTCTTTCAACCAGTGTACTAAAAGCTTGACATGGGGCGTTTTCCTTGGATATCTTTATGGGTATTGAGTGTTTAACTTGACTGAGACTGTACATGACTGGGAACAGCTTTTTGCCTGACATGAACCTGCTGGATGAAGGCTGCACGTGTTTTCACCCCCTCTGCATATACTCTTTCCACATCACCTTGTGCTGTGGTAGCTACAGGTGACAGCATTGGTGCCCACCTGAGTGGAAAAGTCATTCTGGCTTCTTCCTCCTGGCGCATTGGAGGCAAGCTGTGATAGTTTGGAAATGCGAACTTGCTGTGCCTCATTGCTTAATTGTGGTCTCCTTCCTAACCACATTTTTGCTACTGTATGGAAAGCAAATGTTTACTATTTGAAGGAAATCTGTATTACATAGAATTAGATAACATGAATAATGGGAAAGGGTTTTTGCAAAACTCAAACCTTTTAATAAAATGGAATATCAAATATATATGAGCATGTCTTTAAAGAGGCGATCAAAAATGTGTGAAAAGTTTCATATCCTTTTAAAAGTCAAATAATTATCCACTATCATAATTTTTTTTGTTGCATGGACAGTACAAAGATGAAAGAAAATTTTATAGATAACATTGCACTTCACAGCTGACTGAAGTAGGTGTTAGAAATGCAGATTAAGTATACTGACTAAAGACTATATAAATTTGAAGTGAAAAATGCCACTGGTCTACTTGCAGTGCCCTGCACGTGTGAAGTTTCAAATAGTTAAATTATTAATTTTATTGTGTGAGAGAGTGCAGCAGTTAGGTAGAAGGTCCTTGTACATGTACGACTTAATTTTTCCCCTGTAATCTTTTTAATATTATGTGATGAGCAGCTGACAGAATTTGCTTGTGTGAGTTTGGCTTGGAAAGAGAGCACATAATGCAGGTAGATAAATCCACCGTGTAGGTTTGTTTGCCAGCTAGGTGTTTTACAGAAAACACGCAGTGCAAATACACAGTTGGGGGTAAATGCACTTTCTGTAAAGGAAGGAGACTGAATGTGAGTAGTGTTGCTGTACAAATCTGCAGACACTGGGAAATCTGAATTTGGTCCTTCCACACAAAGTAACACAAAGTGTTAATTTGCAGGTCAGTCTTTTGTGGACTTCACAGGCTTTCTGTAGACATTATTCTCCGTGATGTACAGGTGCCTCATTATGCGGGTGGTGTGAAGCATGGGAGGAAGGCATTGGGAGAGGAGTTGAGGGTGTTTTCTTCCAGCAGCTCAGTAACCTGCTAATAAACTGTACTAGACTGTGAATTTAATTTTGCCATGACTTATCAGGTGCCTGGAGCTAGTAATCAATCTGTAATAGGTCTAATTCTTAGACAAATTAAAATTGGAAGTGGATTGGAAGACGGAGTCTCTTAAAGTGAGGAGCAGTACTGGGGCCCCTGCTCAGTACTGACAGTGTTTTTCTCACTCTGGACTGCTGTTAGAAGAGTCTGGGGGGACCCCAGAATAGCCCAAACCTGACTGGCAGGGGAGACAGCAACAGGGTTGTGGTTCTGTCCTATGTCACCTAGAATGACTGTGAGGGAAGGAGAGCTGTTGGAGGATTTATTTCTTAAGCAGTCCCTGGATCTGCTGGTTCTAAAAGTATGCTGTTATGCAAGAGCTGACTCCTTGATTTTGGTTTTTGTTTTGCTTTGCTTTTTTTTGTTGGTTGGGTGTTTGTTTCTGTTTGTTTTTGGTTTTTTTTATATGGACAATACTCTTTTGTCCAGCACCTCACAGGGCATGGTATTTGTATTGGCAGCAGTTCTGCTCTGACTGGAAGAACTTGTCACTAATCCATGGTCTGTAAATATTCTGTATATGGTTGTGAAAGCATGCTTGTAATAAGTGAAACAGATACTCAAAATCTGTCCAGTGCATCCTGGGGTGGACAGCATGCAGCTGACAAACCAGTCTTTGGAAATTCGAAAAGGCTGCAAATGGGTCTAAGTTTTTTACATGTGTGTACCTTATTTTTTTTTTTTCTGTAAGAACAAATAAATCCCAGAGGTTGCACTGTTTTCCATAAGCATCTGTACATAGCTTAATTTCTTTCTTATTTCTCACAACCTGTGCTTTGAGGCATATGCTTTTGTTCCTTCAGTGGTGATCATTGTATCATTCCCTGTGCTACAGAATGAAGTTCCCTACAGTGGATGCAAAATCATGGGAAGTTGTATTCAGTCCCCAGAAAGGCCACTTGCTGCAATTGTAACACAGATAATGCAGTACGTTGAAGCATTTAGCAAAATAACAGTGTCTATTTCACTGTAGCCTTAACTCTTGTTTAGCATTTTGGTAAGAGTTTTGTGGTCATTGACTTTGAGAAACACCTTCTATCCATCGTCCCGACTTTGCAGGCCAATTAACACAGTAAAAGACTGCAGATTCATTTTATAGACTGTGTAGTGTCCCTAACAAAGAACTGGTACATGGACTTATGTATAAAATATATTTATTACTATTGCTTTCCATATTTTTAGTAGGTACTTAAAATACAAGCTAAGAGCACCACTGTAACACAAAACAGCTTGCAAAATAATAAAATCTAGATGAAGCCTAATATTTATAGAGTACTGCCTTACTGCCTAGTTTAGTCATTCAGTTAATAAAAGTATGAGTATGGTTTTGCTGCATGCTTTTTCTTTTTCCTTTTCCCTCTCCCTTCCTTATTACAGTGTGGGCTTCCCAGCAAAGCTGGCCCATCTGCTGTTTTGTCTTGCAGTTTCAAAATCCAGTCAGTGTGCATATGTATTCAAGTCAGAGAACTAAAATAGAATTTCGTCATTACTATCATTTCAGTTTGCCTCCCCTGAAGCAGGGTTTGTGGAGGGCTGTTCCTCCCCTAATTCATCAATGTCTGTCAAATTAGGATATGTCGCTACAAAGACATTTGGAAAAATATATTATGAGAGTCCTACTCCGTCAAGCTGTGGCATAATTATTGCACCATAAATGCTTACAAAGCATTATTCTGGATCCTTTTTTATTTTTCAATCTGGTTTCTCTTAACTCCTGGGATTAAAATTGTTATGTTAATTCAGACAACTGCTCAGTCCAGTGCCAGCTGAACTTGTATTGAGACCATCCCAAGCCAGTGTTATCAAATAATACGCAGAAAACTATAAAGTCTGTAATATATGGTAGGAGGTATAATTTGTTTTATTTGCTGTTGCTATTATTTTATAAGTTGTTAAAAACCCTCCACAGCCTCTTCCAAATAATTACTGTGCTTTCCTGTAGGAGCAGTAAAGGGCCATGGCTGATAGAAAAAACCAATACGATCTTATCAATCTGTTTCATAAAGCTGTTCTAACACTCTGGAATAGTGAGATATACGTTAGGACTTGTAGGTGTATGCTTTTCTGCAGGAGTACTTGCTGTCCCTGGGCTGGCCAGTTAATGTTTTGGTAATGTACTTGGGTCATGGATTTCTTAAAGCCCTGTCAGAGTAAGAAGTTTCCTTCTCTTTGGAGAACTAGCGAGGGAGTGAATCCATCAGACATCAGAGCTCGGTCAAGCACTGAAATGTCCAAGCAGATTAAAAAGAGATTTGTGACAAAGCAGGATTTTGGGACAGGAGAGCCCTGGAGAGCAGGAGGTCTAAATTAAGATGATCCCTGGATAAGCAAGAGAGGATAGGCAGATCTCTGGGGACTGTGCTGGCTTCCATGCAGAAGGAAGAACAGCAAGTTTTGGCTCAGGCTGAACCAGGGTTGTCCTGAGGCAGCCCTGACCTGGGCGCTCCTGTTTCAGCAGCAGGGTGCACACACCTCAACTGTCCCGTAGATTTATTCCCTGTGCACCATTGCCACACATCCTCTGATTGTCTGTTCTTACAGGTTCTCACTCCTGTGGTTTCTTCTTTTTTTCATCAGAAACACAGAAGGCCTCATCCAAATAATAATTTGAGAGCCAGCACTAGCATAATTTGCTTATGCTGAGATGGGAACATAGCTCTTTGGGGTGTTAACATCAAGTAAAAGCTGTTATGGCGAAAAGCTTTTGAATTACATTTTCCAGGTGATCCTGTTACAAATATTCCCTTAGAAAAATAATTGATTTGTGACATTATATGATAAAATTCTTGAACTGAATTCAGAGTTCAGTTTTCATGGGCAATCAGGCCCATCCAGATCTTGCAGAGGATTTGGATGCTGTTCTCTAGGTTTTACAAGGACTATCTTAAATCATGATGAAAAGCTAATCAGGTGGACTAAGATGATGAGGCATTCCTTGTGCCACTAGGATTCTTTCTGTTCACCTATATATTCATATTATTTCAATGGAAATACAGCAAATTTAGCAAATTAAGGAATTCTTTTGAGGTGTTTTCCTGCACCAGCTTCTCTAGTGCCTGATCTTTGTCAGGGAACATTTGTCCTTCTGCCACTTGGGAAGTGTAGTGCACATCAGGTTGTGCATTCCTGGCATAGTGAAGGTACAATGTGGGCACATTGAAAGCATGTGGAGAGAAATGTTTTTAAAGTTTTTTTCTGCAAACTGTAGTCTAAGAATTAGGGCTTTGTTATGAAAGGAAGGTTTTTCTTGTCTAATTATTTTGTAGCCTGTTTGAGTGAATGTGTCCATACTTAGAGTTTACCTTAGATTGGCTAGTGCAGAAATGCCTGAATTAACTCTGTATTGCACAAATTCCATGAACATTTCAAAAGGAAATGTTTGTTCTTTCCATGCACTTTCTTTCTTTTGCACTGACATGTGCAAAAGGGATTTTTGCTCTGCCATCCGGTAGTTGTGCACATAAGTGACTATGTACAGAGCTATTAGCTTTGCACCAGTATAAATACTTGAGTCATACTGCTTTATTTCTTAGGCCATAAGCTCATACCCTATCTGTGCTGGCAGTAGCATCTTGCATAGACAAAATTACTCTCAGGAGCTGGATTCCTTTCTTCCCATCCCATTTTATAATGTTTTGAAAACACCACTGTACATGCACAAGTAATAGAGAAAAGAAGCCTTTCCATGTAATTCTTACAATAATGTCTTTATAGGACCTGGGATTTTTTTTTATTAGAAATGCTCAGAGTTTTTGTTGTGTAAATTACAGAAGAAACATTCCTGAAGTCCTTTAGAAGGAACCATTTTCCTCTGCATCATGATAAATGTAGCAATTGTGTGTGTATACTAGAATAGATCATATTGAACATCCCCTGCGCTCCGTTTGCAGACAAGTCCTATCTCCACCATGACAAAATTCCCATAAGAGTTTAAATTATTAATGCCCTGGAATCTGCGGGGTTCAGCAGATATGTTCGGTGTTATTGATGGCAAACTTTATCCCTTTATTCCTAAGACACATAATGAAATAGGGAGTCCCTCAAATAACTGCATTTCGTGTTTAGGCTAATTTTGTAGAGACCAGTGGGCTTGGCCTTAATGTGTGTAAATACAATTTTTTTGGTTTACAGCAGATTGTGTGGTAGCTGGGAATGAGACTGATTTGGCACTAATTTATGAATTCTTCCAGCATTCTCTGTATGCTGCACCCTGTGCAGGCAAGATGCTCTAATTACACCTACTCTGTATAATGAGAGCTTTTAATGACAATTACTGATTGTGGTTACGGATGTTTAGGGACCATTTTTTTAGCTTAAGATGATGTATTGACTTTTATAAGAGAAGACTTGTGTTTTCACTTTATGCAATATCTCTCCTTCCTCCCCCCAGCCTTTTCAACTCATAGGCTGACTGGTGAGGCTGCTAAAGTATTGCCACAGAGAATTTTTGTTCAGTTAATTTCACTTCAGCAGATATAATTTTTCACTCATTTTTATTTCTGGATTCATATAGGCACATTCACATGTTCTTTTTCATAGCAATTTAGTATTTGGAGTGATGTTATACAAGTTGCATTTGTTTTATGTAACAAGATAAAAGTATTTCACACTGAATATTTCACTGCCACGTTAAGCAAGCCCATTTAAAAAAGCTTCATTTTTCTCTTAATATACTGGTATAAATGGCATTTTAATATGAGGCTGTTGATTTTAAATAGGAGTAGGTTTTATCTTTGTTCCAGATTTCAATTAGATTAAATTATTGTTCATTGTTGAAATCACTATTAAAAAAGAGAGTGATTCTACTTGTGGTCCCAGATTGCAAACTTGCTTTGCAAGGGGCCTGCTCACTTTTTTTAAGTAAGGCTGTGAGACTTCTTATTGACTGTTGTCTTGAAATACGAATAAAGATTTGGGCAACATCCAGTTTAGTGGTCACTCGAGAAAGTAAGATAGCGAGATATCAATAATTGAAAGATCAGTTTAACACTTGTGCAGAAGAGACAGTTTAAAGATATTTTTTTCCCTTACGCTTTCATTTGCTAGCTTTTAGGTGGTTTAGGGATATCTTTCTTTGCTTTGTCTACTGCTGCTGGCAGTCTTGTTTTAATATGGGTAGTGAAGCCTTCTTGTAATTCCAGGTGAATAGAAGCAGAGTTGTTATAACGCAACTAATAGTGGGACAGGGCTGGGAGACAGACCTGGCTCGAGTATGAAAATCTCCCCTTCCATGGCTGCATGGCTTTCTTGTGCTGTGTTCTGTTTTTAAATCCTGACCATGGCAGTAGTCTAGCTTATCAGAGAGCAGTTTTAGTGAGAACTTAGTATTCCAGAATGTGGGAAGTAAGAGTTTAGATGGAAAAGAGAATGGCACTAGGCTATGCTTGATCCTCATGAGTGGAGGAAACCTGGGTCCTGGGCCATGGAACAAGGATCTTAATCCAGAGAACAACAATACACAGCACAGGTGCCAGGGAAAGTGGCAAACACAAGGGAAAGTGCTGGCAGGCACAGCATCTCAAGAGCTGCCTGTGAAAAGTGACATCTCCCACTTTCTGCCTCCTGGAAAAAACTCACAATTGGTTGAAATTGCAAGAACCTCACACAAAAATATGAAAGGGACAGAACTGGACTGCTGAGTTTCTGAATAGGCTTGTATCTCTGCAAGCAAGCTTAGCCTCTGGTTTCAGAAGTGGAAATGCAGCCTCAGAGAACAAGGATTTTGTCTGAGGCTTAGCCAACCTGTTCTCTGTGCTGATTATTTTTAGTTTATCTCACCTCCCTACTTCTCCTCCTAAGTTAGTGATCAGCTGAGGCTTTGATTTTCTAATTACCCTTAGTGGGAAACACTTTCTAGGAAAGCAAAGAATCACAGACTTCATAGAATTAGTTTATTTTTCACAAGTCTTACGCAGCAAGAGATTTGCCCTCAGTAAAATCATGGACTCCAGTTCCTTTGTTCTTCTGTCACTGCTTTTGGGAGTCTTGCATTTGTGCCAAGCCATTTTTCCTGCCTTCTTGGCTTAGTGGGTTTATTTTTTGGCATTGTTTGACTTCTCTTGCTTACAAAAGAACCAGCCCTTTTTAAACAGACTGATTCCCAAGACTCTTTATGGGCCACAAAAGATGTGGAGTGGTGGGTTCAGCTCCCACCCCATGTCTCTTCAGTTCCAGTATTCTCTTCCTAAGCCTTCTACATCTAAGTAATTCAAAGTCCACGCCACAGTTAGTGGAAAATATGCTGTTGTAGTGGAGAAGAGTCACCCTGGTGTGTCTTCTTTGCTTGATGGCCACACTATTCGCTTCATGTCAGCCCTTGGTAGCACAGGGAGGTTTCTGGTTGTGTCAGCAGAAGGTGCTGATGAAGGTCAGTGTAGCAGTGGATCATCACTGAAAGTTCTCTTCGCTGTCATCCCTAACGGATAAGCAAAAAATTCTGTCACAAAGTCTAGAGAATCACTAGGAGAATGGAGAATTGCTGGATGGGACAACATAGTATTAGGGAGGAAGTATACTTTTGGACTTATACATATACTTATATGCTTGTACTTGTATTTTTTTTTTCCTTGTTTAATGGATGTTTTTCTTCTTAAGGAACACTGGAAATGTGTCTGAAAAATAAAACTGCATGTGAAAAGTAGGCAGGGATTTTCTGTTTGACCAGAAAGAAACACTTGGAAATAAGTCTGCAAGCGGAGTTAGTGACATCTTGGATGGCTAATGCCTTCTTTGGAGAGTTGTCAAATTTTTCCCTGTAGCTAGAGGGATAAAAATTGAGTTTTGTCTAACAAAGATGTGGTAGCCTTTTTGGAAATCAAGCTGGTGAACAGGTTTGAGGGTCTATCCTTTGCTTGTCAGTGTAACTGGACACTGTTAGGCCAGATATTGTTGACTTTATGGTGCACACCACAGTAAGTTCTTTTTCTGGGGTCTTTCAGGAGGCTTGGGTAGCCCATGTATTATTTTATACAGCCCTGAACAGTGATGAAATTGTTGGGAGAGAGGTATTTTATGGAACGCTTTGGATAGCCAAACCTGAGTCACTTTAAGATGAATTTGGGTTCATTAGAAATGCATTGATTTCTATAGGTTGTTCAGGTGAGTGGAATTACAAAAGTGAAAAACCATGAAGCAAGTCAAAAAGCAAACTTGACCTTTTAAAATAAATGTTACGAGTTTGGAGCTAACCTCAGAACCTTTCTCCTCAGTTTGGAGAAAAAAATGTGGCAGGAGAATGGGTTCTAGTGTGGCTCCAAATGGACATTTGGCAGTTCTGTGTGTTTCAGTGAGGACATCCCATTGGGTCACAGTTCTCTACTAATGCCTGGAAACATTGAAAATGACTAAACTTCTTTCTTTGCTGCTTACAGCAAGAAATGTGCTTTAATTGCTGCAGTTGTGAGGGATTATGTTTCAAATAAAGCATATATTTTCCTAAATGTCATTATTGGCACACTTCTACTGAACCTGGTTATGAGGATGTCTTGGCAAACAGTAGCAGGCTGGTAAGAAGGACAATTGTTCTTGGCTAGCAACTGTCAGAAGGTTTTTTTACAGACACTTTAGGGGTTTTTTTTTCAGCACTTTCAAAAGGAAAGTGTGATCCAGCAAAAGGGGATATTTTTTCTTTTTTTTTTCTTCTTTTTTAATCTGAGGTGCAATTCCTCACAGATTTCTTTGGTGACAAAGTCAGTTTAAAAGGTGACAACCCTGCTTTATGCTCCTCTCATGCTGCAAAAGAAAAAAAAGGTGCCAACGTGTTGGTTTCTTGGGCTGTGTTTCAGACCAGAACAGTGAAATGAGCTGAGTTTTAAAACAAAAACCAGGGGTTTATTTCCCCACTCGATCATGTCTGTGATCCATTTTAGAAATAGTCTCCTGTGTGACTGAAGAAGAGAAGATGATTAACTGTGGCCAAAGGAGAGTAGGCTAAAGATGACAATTTTTGCTGGAGGAGATTGAAGTGAAGCTGTGCCTTGTGTAAACTTAAAAGGTGTAATTCCGCCCTGATGGAAATCAATGGAAAGGACTGGTCTGGTGCCAAAGTTCAAGGTTTCTTAAAGTAATGTTTTGCTACAAAACAGAAGGATTAGAAGGAGCAGTTGCTTTTTTTGGTGGAATTGTTCTTCTGGGGTTTTTTTTGTTTGTTTGGTTGGTTTGTTTTTTGGTTTTTTTTTGGTTTTTTTTTTTTTTTTTTTTTTTTTTTTTTTTTTTTTTTTTTTTTTGTTGTTTTTTGGTAGTGTATTTTGAAGTTTATCTTGTCAGGTATTGAAGTACTCCAAGCTATAGCCAGAAAAATAAAAACCAATCAAGCATGTTTTGTATTGCTCTCATATCAACCCTGTCTCTCCACAGCTACCTGAAAGGAGGCTGTAGCCGGGTGGGGGTCAGTCTCTTCTGCTGGGTAACAAGCAATAGGATGAGAAGAAATGGCTTTAAGTTGCACCGGGGGGGGTTACATGGATATTAGGAGAAAGTTCTTCTTGGAAAGGGTGGTTGGGTATTAGGACAGGCTGCCCAGGGAAGTGCTGGAGTCATCATCCCTGGAGACATCTGAGAGACATGCAGATGTGGCCCTCAGGGAGAAGGTTTAGTGGTGGGCAGGGCAGTGCTGGGTTTGGGGTTTATGGACCTTGTGGACTTAGTGGTCTTTTCCAAACTAAATGCTTATATCATTCATTGAATTCTTATGGTTAAAAAATTAGAAATGCTGTAAGTTCATACACTTATCCTTATACAGTCTTTCTGATAATGTCCTTCTCATGATGCGACTGGATTCCCTCCCTGGTCCAAATAAAAAAATCATGTACACAATATTCTGTCTTTTTATAAATAGGATGAGTACCTTCCAGCTGGAGAAATGTTACTGCTTTCAAACCCCTTTTGCTTAGATGGAACAATTGCAAATATTTTTAAGATAAAGTTACATCAAATCACTTACTTTTCAAATGCTGAATTTAAGAGTTTAGATAAAATATATGTAGTATAATGGAGATGTAAGTAGCACTTAATATATTGTCGACACTGCCTTTTTTTTTTTTTCACTGTTTAAGGACTTCCAGTTTCGTTTTTGAATATCTATGAGATATGTCACACAGTTTGATAGCAAAGTTAAGACTTGGTAATGCTTCTGAAAGGTATGGATATTACAAGAAGGAATACAAAGAAAAGTCTGCTAGAGTGCTAGTATCAGTTGGAGCCTGGATTCTTCTCCTTTTTGTGTAAGAAGTCAGGGGAGAATACCCTTTGTGGGTACCAGTGGTATATCAGTTGAATGTGGGCTATAGCTCCAGAGAGGACCTCTGTTCTATCTTACCTGCTCAATGAAGCAAAGTGGAAGAATTGTCAGTCCTTATTTATTTACAGCCAGGTCTTCTCACCCCCTAAAATATGAATAAAGCAACAATCTTCATTGTTTTACATTGCTAGTGTGAGCTGTGGCATAGTGTGACAGATGGAGTGTTCTTTCTTTCTCCTTCTAGTAACCAGCTTTATCAAATGCCGCCTCCTGACTTCCTGATGATCATGCAACGGCAGTCAGCACAACAATAACACTTTGTATTTAATCTTCCTTTTAATCTGTCGTCTTTGCCAGCCTGTTACACGTGATTTTGTGTTAAACGCTTTGAATGCTCTGGGTGCGCGTTTTACAAAGCTCTGTCTCATTCCTTGAACTCTATTTACTTAATCCATTCTGCTCTGGAGCCCAAGAGCAGATAGGTGTGCTTGTTCACTTTGTACCATCATTTGTAACTTCTGTAACTCTTAAGGGATATTTATTAAAAACCTAGACTGAAAAAAGATGCGGGGGGAGGGGGCACCAACAAAGCCAGACAAACCCCATCATATATCTATCTGTCTCTTGGCTTCCTTTTCTGTCCTCTGGGATTTTTAAATGTGTGTCTCATAAACCAGGTTATAGACTTTTGGAGGAAGAGACTGCCTGATAAATACATGCAGTTCACTGCACATTGGTTCATCTAACCATTTAGTGCTACTGTAAAGCAAATAACATCATAAATAACTCTGTTCTAGTGCTCAGTCTTCCTTGATAATTTTTAGGTAAGCACTTATTAGGGTCTTTTCAGTTTGTTTCCCCTGTATGTGTGTATGAGGGTTGCATACACATGAAATAGGAGACTGATTAACTGGCAGTGTAGAAAAATCAGTGCAACCAGCTACTCTGGCAGTTTGACAACCATTTGCATACTAAACTGAGCAAAAAGGAGAGCTGCTTTTTAGCCTGCTTCAGTCACAGCAGCCTAATGAATTGTCCATAGCTATGGAAGTTATTAAACATAATTTGTGCTCAAGCTTTTTTAAAAAGAGTTTATAGTATTCCCTTTAAAGATAATCTGTTGGTGCTTTGGTACAAAAAGGAGGATTTATGTTTTCACAGTGCTGTTAAATAATTTGAGCTTATACCATTTTTCAAACATACTTGCATAATATTCCTGTCTGACATTTCATTATATGGAAGATTTGAGGTGGGTGCGAGAGTGTTAAAATTGTGTACAAGAAGATCATTTAAGAAACCTCATTCACTTGTTTGACTAACATTTAGCTGCCTGTGTTCTCTCCGTATGCAGTCAGGGCAACACTGAAGAATATACTGTGTTCAAATATGCCATTTCAGAGAGGAAAGACAAAGACAGTTTGCCAGGGCAAAAGGCGAGGTCATCAATTTGTATTCACTGAATGTGGCATATATTGCATAAAGAGGATTTGATCAAACCTTTTTAATGTACTTTGTTCGAGAGGTTGAAAGGAATACTGCTATAATTGTCTGCATTGTATTGGCATAAGAAGGACAGATGGCTACTAGAGAGCTCTTCACAGTTTTTCTTTCAAAGGATTGCAAGTATATGATAAGTGGAATCCTGGTTTTGGATGGGAACATGTTGATACCAGTAAGATAAATACATCCATCTGCAGGATTTCACCTCATCCAGATGCCTTAATGTAGAAATAATTGATACCATAATTCATGTAGTTGGGTTTGTTTGGATTTCAAAAAAAACCCCAAACAGCTCAACAAGTTATTATTGTCCTGAATTTTGAGACTAAACACGTTGCAGGATGGGGATAAATAATTTCAACACACAGATGACCGAGTTTTTAATATCTTGTTGACCACTGGTGGTCATACAGTTTCAAAATGCACTTTTTGTCACGTCTCATTCTCAACGCCATTTTCAAAAACTCTGTCAGTTTGTGATTTTTGTCTTGCATATACCCATTAACTGGATAGTTAGCTTTTTGGGCCACTTGGAACAAGATTTTATGTGTATACTAGTGAATTTTCTTTTTCTAAGTTTTCCACACTTTGTGAGAGTGAACGCATTTGCGTTTATTGTGCCAGTGTCTTGGCCAGATGAAATTCTGCAGGATTTTGCAGTGCCTGAAAACCTTTCTCCATTGAACACCTTTATTATCCCACTGGGTATCACATTTTGTTCTACAATTTATTTTTATCTGTCCTCTTTGTCCAAAAGAATAACTGTCATTTACAAGAGAATCTGATGCAATTTGCTAGCAGGCCTGTAATACCAGAGCGCATAATTTGGGAAGAGCTTGGGGCCATTCTCCTAGCGTTTGGAAATTTTACATCCCTCAGCCACCAGCACTACATCCTGATTCATTAGGACACAGTGCCGGGCTGGGCTTTGTTCCCTCTGTAGCCTGGAACTGTTCACTGTGTGAGCAGCCTGCCATGGTTCTTGGCTGTGCAAGGGGCGGGTGCTCTGTGCTGAGGCCCTAATGGTGAGCAGAGATGGCATCTCTCAGATAATCCACACTGACCGAGCACTCCTGGAGGGGGCAGCTGCACATGGGGTCCCTGAGGCTCGTGCTGTGGAGGTGTTTGTTTCTGCATTCTGAGAACTCCAGTGGAAAGGGAGATTCTGTGCCCTTTTGGCCATTTAGTCTGTTTTTTGAACTCTGTTCTTTCACAGTTCTGTCATGCCATTACAGAGCTTTCTGCTGGATCCATTATTCTTCAAAGACTTAATTAAATTGTACAGTGTAATTAATCTGTCTTCTTAATTTCTGAAATTCTCCCAGTCTGTAGGTAATAAAAAAAACAGGGAGAGATTCTGTGGCTGCTCAGTTGTATTATGAGTCTGGGGGGAAACAAAGTATATTCCTTCAATGAAAATAACTTTATACATGAATGGCTGCAACTGTATTGCAGCAAACAAAATCTGCTATACTGGAACTGTTTGAATATTCCTTCTTTATCAGTGGCCTAGAGCAGATAGTTAATGAGTACTATGTTTAAAGTTCAGGTTATTCTTATATGTCACCTTTCCCTGAAGTTCTCACACTCTCCAGCTCTGTATTTCCTAAATGACTTATAATCTCTGTGTATGTAATGAACTTCAACAGGTTTATCTTCTGTGAGCTTGTCCTGTTTTCTCTTCAACCCCTTATACACACATCCAGTTGTACAAGAATAGCTTTAAGGCAAGAGATGTCTGGATTGAGAGTTCTTCTGTTAGATGTAAGCAGAAGATTCTGCCGTTTCTCCCGTATGCTAGCTGTGCTTACCTGCTACTGCTTGAGGCATTGTATTGCAATAGTAGGGCATTGATATCTCAGTGTCTCACACATCAAGTGGGAAACAGGGAACTGTTTGAGTACAAATCTTTGGAAATGAACAATACTACATGCAGGATAAAGGCACAGCTCCAATAGCTCAGTAGAGATGGGCATCAGAAAAACTTGCATTTGTTTGCTGCTTGGTCAGGACTGTCACTCACTGAGATCATTCACTTCAGGAGACGTGTCTAAAGTTTGGCTTTTGGGTAAGGAACAGGCTGAGCAAAGCCTTCGGTATGTAACCTGTCCTTACTCTGCTTTGTCCATTTTTTCATTTAACTATATCCCTTCTGATAATTTCAGCTATATATATATATATCTTGATTTTGCAGACAAAACTTATGTACGAAACTGTATCTGTCAGCAGTTAAAAGCATGTAATTTAAATTATAACTTTAAAAAAAGGTCACAGGATGCTTGTGTGCAGCTTTTCTCTGACAGGCTTTTCTCATAAGGTTAAAAATATGTGGGGGGGGGTTGTTTTGGTTTTTTAATGTAGCTATTGATAGCAGAGAGGAATACAAATGTAACAAAGAATAACCGAACAGGCTCTTTGAATCTGACTTCACAACGAACATCAAAGAAAAATGCACTTCCACCTGTTAACATGGTATGAAAGGTTAGCAAGTATGCATTGTTCTCTGCTGAATTATTTTGCTCCTTTGAATCAAAGTTATCTACTTGAGACATGGTGTTATTTTAATAAGTGGCTCTTTTAATTGCAGTACTTCTGACATTCTTCATGCTGTTGTTAGGGTGGGTGATACGTTTCAGTTGTGTGCTCATTTAATCTTTCTGAGGCACTGAGCAAGCTGAGATAATAGCTTTGTTTTGTTGTTTTCTGTTTGTTTTTTTTTTTAATCCAGTAGTCACTAAAAAAAAAGTAAGATATAATTAAGCACAGTGCTTTATAAAAACCATTGCTGAGCCTTTCAGTCTGTGCTTGCGATTTTGAGCCATGTGCATGCTAACAGAACTCATAAATATCTTGTATGACTGTGGGGGAAGGCAGGAAGGGTGACATATCTGAAATGTCTCAGGCCTTCTGAAAGTTTTAGTCTGCACATTCTTTAGTTCAAATACAGCTGTTTTAATTGATATATTTCCTTTGTTTCATTGTATTGTCAGCTCAATTTTCATAAGTTTACGTTATACCTTAAAATCCTGATAGTGTAGAAGCTTTTCATTGGCTGACTCTGAGTTCTGTATTACAAAGCTGTGTGTGATTCTGAGATCTTTGCAGGGTGAGGGAGGAATGTCACTAATAGGGAGTGCCAGGCTCAGGAATTATGGGCAAAGCCCATAGCATGACACCAGCACTGGTTTTATCCAGAATTCCATGTGTGTCAGGTAGAGAGCTGGGATGAAAGGTTCTCCCAGCATCAGAGTGGAGCTGTGGCTCCAGGGGCCCAAGGTTCAGGACAGGGGGAGTCTTCTTTCCTGAAGAGTGGACAGGACTGAATCTCCCTTTACTTGCTGACTCACAGGTGTCCAAGTACCTAAACTAGAGGTGCTCTGTATTCCACTTCTGGTGTCCGCAGGCAGATATTCTGTCACAGCTGGGAATTAGTTATTCAGCTTGTACAGCTCAGACACAAATGAATGTGAACTCTCATGTGAAACACTTCTGTTTCTTTCCCCTCTGAACAGGGCAAGGTTCCATCAAGTTGCCTATCTATACTTTCACGATCCCTGTGAAATGGAATGTGTTTGCAAAGAGCACTGTGATAAAGATAAGCTGATTTCCCTCTCCCTCCCTGCACCTGAAGTGCAGGTGGGTAAATCTCTAATGCAAACATGAACTACAGAAGCTGACGAACAGCAGCTTCTCCTAAGCAGAATCTCAAGATAAGCTGGAAGTGTATTTCTTTCTCTGGCCACACTTGGCAGCACAGTAGAGATAGGAAATGAAGCATATGAAGAAAATACAGCTTCTGCTTGCAAATATAGGTTATTTCATTAGTGAAAAGGTATGAAAAGTAAAAACCTTACTTTACCTGGTTATTCAAGTTACATTAACAGGATAGTGAAGAGAAAAAGTGATGTTTATCTTATATCTGCAAACCTCCCATTGTTTTCCTCATTAGCCCCATGTAATTTTAAAGTAGCAACACACAAGTTGCATCCTGATTTGACCTTAGGAGCCTCGCTGTTCAGCTCAGTGGTTTCCCTGTAGAAACAGAAACTGACACTGCCTCGCTGGAATTTTCTTCAATCAATATAGTGTGGCACAGTACAAATTATACAGCAGAATTGTATTAGAGAAAAGCTCATCTATTGATACAGTTGGCTAGAGAAACAGATTTTTATTTAGGAGCATTCAAAATATTTTTTACAAGTGAAATGGGGCCCTGTGGAATGAATGGTGTATTTTTGACTTTTATTTTAAGATGCAGGTGTTCTTTTCAGATGGTTTTAGCAGTGTTAAATTCCTTTGTATTAGAGTCTGTGTAGTAAATAACTGTTATTGTACATCTCAAATGTAGCTATATAACAGTATTTATGCATATATGTCTGTAATTTTTAGAACAAACCCTCAGAGGTTATGTATTATGTGAGTGCAAGTCTACAGCAGCCAAACTGTTAATTTGCCTGACTAGAAATATTAACCATACTATATCAAATAACTGCCAGGAACAATTCCCCACCATTCCCTGTGACTTCATTTTAATTGATTTTTTTTTTTTTTAACTTCCAGCTTCTGAGATTTCGTTTACTCTGACAGAATGTTTATTAAATGTGTAAAAAGAAAATTGTTTTGTAAATTGTTTCTGAGAGTGCTTTTATCTTCCATAAATTGGTGGCTCATTTAACATTTTCCACCTACCTTTGTTTTCCACCCCGTGCTCTGCCTCATTTGTTTCGTTATTGGATTTGGTGATTAAATACTGATCAGCTGCTGGTCTGATCAGCTGTGCATATTGCTGCCTTTTAAACATTGTTCATAAACACCCTGAGGACAGGGTTACGTACACAGTGATAAACAGGGTGGGGGTGTTGAGTGGGAATGTTTGATCTGTTTTACAAATGATTGGGAGCTCCACAATGAGCATTTGCAAAGCTGGTCATTGAGCACATTGAACATTCTGCTGTGTTACTGCAGAAATTCCTGACACCCAGCTGTCCAAAAGGGCTCTCACTCGGGAGCTTTACACTGCAGAGCTGTAGTTTGTGTTCAGGCCTCTGATGCCAAACAGAGAATTGGTAATGCTTTTATTAGGATAGGTTTTTTTTGTCTTGTTCTCTTTTCTTTTTCATTTAAGATGATTTATTTTCAGTGATGATACTGTCCAGTCTGTCGTGCATTGCTGTGACAGTCCATGAAGGAACATGGAATTTACATATGAATCTAAATTGTTGTTTTCTCTTTGAAAAGCAGAGATAATATATGCAAGTGTTACCTTAGAACAAATCAGGATAGTAAAGGAAACAGTGTAAGGATTTAGACAGTACTTCAGTTGAAATATCAGTTTATTTGCTGGGAGATATCATAATATTTTATTACTGCTTGAAACAATTATTCCTACATAACCAAGTTCTATGAAATCACTTGAAGTGTAACAGGAACAAAAGACATGTTAAAAACTGGTATTTTGTACAGTGAATTCATACCTTTCTGTAGACTTCTTCCAAGTACAATTTAAATCTCTTTGGTGCTGGCTTAGTACAGTAATGCTGGTCTGATAACACTAAGTTTTTTTGCTGTCAAGATTTCAATACATTGAGACTTTTTGCACATATTTACAGTGTGTGTGATAATGAATATTGTTTCAGGAATACAATTGTCTGTTGAAGCACATAATTAGCTTTTTGTATGCTTTGTAAAGTCGTGATAGGTACTTTTCAAACTTTTCAAAGTACCTAATCTGATTTCAAGGGGAGTTTCACTTCTAAGCTCATTATTCTTCATTTTTGTTTGTTTTAAATGTTTCTAGGCACCTTTGTTTCTCTTCAGTGAATTGGGTAGCTTCAAGAAATCCAGTTGGTGGGAGTGATGCATTTAAGCCACTTCATGACCTAAGGAGTGAGGTGTAGTCATGATGAGCATAATTTCACTTCTTTTTTAAGTGCTTGGATCTGTTGCAGATGCTGGAAGGCATTGCCTGGCTCTTTCTTCCAGCTGCTGATGAGTTGAGTTTTTTTTATTGTTTCTGTAATGTAAGATCACGTTCTGGAACGTGATATCCAGTCTTTGGTAAATGACCTGCTTTTTATTTAGCAAAATTTTACCAAAACTTACCAGAGTTTGGAAAGGTACGAGCTTATCACTATGTGTAGAAACTAAACACAGAGCTGCTGTTCTCAGTCAGGATGGCAGCAGCTGTGGGCATGCAGAATAGAGGGAGATTAGGCACCTCTGGCATTTCACTGACATGTTATTTAGCAACTACAAACTTGTTCACACTTAGATTATGAGATTTTATTAAATACCAGTTCAGATTCAGAAAACTCAATTCTGCTCTGGTAGCACCATGAGCACTTGCAGAGTTATGGCTCTTGTCTTTGGTAATGTTGTTGTTTTCTTTTGGTGGTTTTCTATTTGTTTGTTTTTAGACTTCACTCATGCTGTGATGTTTAGGAAATCAAAAAATTCTAGGTAACTCTAGGCTATCTTGCCCTCTAGGCTTATCTTGCCTACTGGCCAATCTGGTTGTTCATTCTAACCCAGGTAGAACAGGTGAATACAAGCAAGGACTGAAAACTTCCTAACTTCAACTTGACAGTGGGATCTTGAAGGTCTTTTCCAACCTAAAAGATTCTGTGATAATAGGGTTTTTCTGTGTGGCGTGGGGAGAACCAATTACACCTTCTAACTTCAGAGCCCAAGTTAGATCTTTTATGGGCTTTAAATATATAGAACCTTCCTAACCTATGTGCTTAAATTATGTTAGAAGGTCAAATATCTTCCTCACCAACACATGTGTTTCATAGAGTCGGTTCTATGGTACCATAAATTTGTAATTGTTTATTTTACACCTGCTATCATGGTTGTGGAAATAGGCTCAAATTATTTGGATTTTTCCTATAGTTGGAACAGCTTTTCAGATTTTTTCGCATTCCCAATTTCTCAGCACAATTGTATTTGGTAGTTATATTCTGAAAATTATTTCCTGCTTTTTTTTTTTTTTNTTTTTTTTTTTTTTTTGCTTTGTTTGACTGGTAAAAATACTGGCCATGGGAACCACAATAAACATGTTTGTATAGCAACTGGTAGGACTTAAAGTGAGTGGGGTTTGTGTCATCAGCTGTCAGAGCTGGAGAAGATGAGTAGTTAACCGAGTAAGTAAAGTGTAACATTACTACTGACGGAACATTTCTTACCATTGAGCTTTCAAACTCTTATTCAGCTGTCAACACATGGGCACTTTCTGGAGCCAAATTCTCTCACGCTGTGCACTGCCTGCAGCTCGCCTGAAGCTCAACTTTGACTAAAAGTGTTGATTTCGCTCCTTTTAGCCTTGTTCTCATTTAACGTTAAAACCTGCTTAGAGTCTGCCTTTTATTCTGCAAAGTACACACGGATGTATCATCCCTCGCACACTTCTGATGTGGAGTTAAGGCGCTCAAAAGATATGCTAGTAATCTAATGAATAATTGATTAGAGAGGAGTCTGGCGGTGTTAATTGTGAGGTGCAGCTGAGTGAATGCCAAAACAAAAGCTTCTCTAAATGTTTCCGAAAACCTTGTAAAGTCTTTAGCATTGAGCAACAGGGTCAGTGCACTGAAGTGGAATTTAAAGGAGGTTCTTGAATGTAATGGATTTTGACTTCCCTTTGTCATGTGCCTCAGTGCATCATTGATTGAGCGCTCATTTGTTAAATCAGCTGTATTTTTTTGCCATTTGTCAAAGCATAGACACTTACTGCAACCTTTTTCCTTCTAAACATGAGTTTCTTGTCTTAATAAATCACGGGTGTAAATTAGTTTTTATCTAAGGTGATCAATTTTTCAAGCAGAAATGCATGTGAAGATGGTCACAGAGAAACATATTGTAAGCTTTTATTTTCTTAACTATTAGGAGGAAAGGGAAAGATCAGGGGTACATTTTAGCGGAAACATCGATAATTCATGTCTTTAAATTCAGCTTCCAGCAAAATACTCAGAAATGATTTTATTTTGAAAGCTCTAAATTGTGTGCATTGAAAGAGTGGTTCAAGGTACCCAGTGTTGAGTCAGTTCTTTGAGAAATGAGCAAAGGAAACCTCAGGGTTAAGGAACAATCAGAGTCCTGTATGTTTGCAGCAATGAGAGATGCTCTCTGATTAGTGGAAAGACTAATTACCTGGAGTATGCAGGACCACTGTAGGTGCTGTGCATACCTGATTAGAGTTCTGACAGCAGGGCAGAAGAAAGAAGACCTTGAGAATGTGCCAAAAATACCCCTTTATGTAAGCAGATGCTATTACCCTTGGAAGAAAATAGTCACTTACCCAGAATGGTTATTGCTGCTAATTATAAGAATTCTGTGGATGGGCCATCAACTTCTAAGAAATGTACTCTTATGGTATTTAATACTGCAATTACTTGTCAAATCTGGAAATGTTCATCCTGATAATCACTGCTTGCTGGATAAATGACCAAAGCAGATTTATTTGCCAATTGTCTGCGTGAGTTGCCAGTAGTTGTGAAGGACTGAAGACAAGCTAATGTTGGGAATTTTTTCCATGTTGATACTAGTAATGGAGTTAGAAGGTGCTTCTTGGTCTCATGATTAAGTAAGAGTTATTTAAAAAACATGACAAAATTATATTTATATGACAAAAAAAAATGTAGAGAGCCTCTGTGTCCCGCTGGGTATAGACTTAAATGTTAGGTACTTGGAAGTCAGCTCCTTGTAGTTTTAGTTCTAATCTTTAAGGGTTATGGTTTTAATCTTTTTGGAAAAGATTTTGAGGAGAGGAAAAAAAAAAAAAAAAAGGAACAGTAAGGAATGAGCCTCAAGAAGACTAGGGAAGGGAAAATTCAGTCATGTTGATAGAAGATTTTAAAGCTTCTCATTAGCATAGAGTTTAGCATTGTTACTGCCCAGATGTAATTAGAGTGAAGAAGAATGGAGAAAAAGTCCTCAGCTCCGACACCTTTTTTTAAAACACAAACCTTCCTGCAGGGGCAGAATGCCTCCTTTCAACGGGAGGAGCTGTAGTTGCTCAGCAGCATGGTCAGGCTTGGGTCCTCATGAGCGACACTGTAAATTTACTACAGGGTAAATTTAGATGTAGATTTGCTGGTGAGTAGAATGACAGTGTATTTTCAGTGAATCACGATAAGCAATTAAATCATGACCATGATTTGATAAGGATGTTTTGTTTTGCTGGCAAGAGCACTGCAGTGACACCTGCTAACACTGCAGAGTTTGTTGCCCGCTCCCCCGCCCCCAGCAGAGCCCCTTGTTCTTAGAGCCACTCTGCAGGTAGCTTGCAACTCAAGCAGCTGTTTTCACTTTTGTTACTGTCAGGCACTGGGGACGGTTTCCTTTTTTCTCTCTCTGGCTCCCTAGGCTCTATCAAAAGTGTGAATCTGAAACAAAACAAAATAAAGCTTCAGTCCACATCTTTGCTCAGGCTTCACATGTACATTTTCCTGTTTTGAGTTCTTTTAAACTGCAGCTATCAGAAAGAATAAAATAGTGCATCACCTAGTAGAGTATTGAAGTGATCATCCAAGCAATTTTCTTCTCCCTGAAGCCAGACAGCCAAAGCTTTTTATTACTGACTGACTGAACTTCCTGTGTCTGTCTGTCTAGGTTGCTAGGCCACCTCGTTGTCATGATTTGTGATGTTAGAGGCTTTTGAATGTAAGCAAACACCAGAAATGCTAATTTAAGTATAATATTTACATTTGAAAACCCCTCTTACATAAGATATATAAAAAATAACTCAGCAGTTTTATCTTTTGTGTGTGTGCATATAAATCTCTGGTAGGCATCTGGCAAGCAATCTTTCAACTCTTTATTTCTTGTACCTTCTCAGTAAAACAGTGTGGTTAAACAGAAACAAAACTATCTTTAGATAGTTGGCAGCTTGGGAGCAACCACCCCAAGTTATTGTTACTTTTAGCCTTACAGGACGGTTATTTTTGCTCTGTGTATGAGGTAGCCTTGATGTCCTTTTTGTCTGATCCAGAAATGAGAGGGATGGTGGCATTGTGGCCTTTTAGTAATAGCGCCTTGATTTGCCCATTGGGGTGTTGTGCCAACCTGTATTATGTGCTTTTGCATTGCTTGAAACTGCTTTGGAAAAGAAACTAAATACCTGTGTGTAATTGAAAATAGCCAAAACAGTGGCTTTGTCACCTGTGTCAGTGTATACAGTAAGATTTCAGCAAAAAACCAAACATGATATTATGGCTTTTTCACATGGAAATTGCACTTAAAATAAAAAGGGCTGACAATAAAGTCGTAGTGAATAAACTGGTGGGTATGAATCTGTTCTCTGAAGAAACATACTTTTCATTCCTAGGCAGACAGGATTTGTGTTTCTCATTTTCAAGCAGAACCAATATTTAAGACCAAGATGAGGCTGTTTAATGCTTCCATGTTATCGGTGTGGAAACTGTCCTGTAATGGGTAACTATTAGTTATTATCAGGATCAGGTCATTTTGAGCTGAATGATGAGTTGGTTTTGTGATTTTCACGGTGGTAGATGGCAATGATGTGCAATGTGTTATTAGGTTGCATATCAGTGATTTATGTTAGATCAATGAGGCAAACAGAGCATCTGAGAACTGCTTTGAAAATCGTGTCAGTTATTTATCTTAGGATGAGTTAAATCTTGCTGCTCTCCCTGCAATTCCCATGTTCAAGGTAGGGATTGATAGCAAGTCATTCAGTTCAGTGTTGTACAACTTCTGTGGAGAAGTCCCGTCTGCCACCACCGGGTGAAACAGTTTGTGAAACGTTTTAGGCACAAGAAATGGGCACAAACAAATCTCTTGTTGGTTAGGAAATCCTAGAAGCCCTCAGTAGAAATCAAAGGCTTTAGGGATATGATTTGTCCCTTAGCTAATGAGGCTCTGTGAATGTGTGTGATGTGTCATTTAACTGAGTAATTACAATGGATTCCACTTTTTAAAGGAATATATTCTTTGTGTAGAGTAAGAATTATTCTGGATCCAGAGGACTGAGGCTTTTGTAAATTTACTTACACAAATGGTCTAATCCCATACTGTGAACCTCCAACCTTGGCAGTGGTTCTTTGGGAAGAGCAGGGGCAAAGCCTGAGAAGGAGTCACAAAGGAGCCACCTCTGGAGCTGTGGTTCCAGCTGAGGACAAAGTAGACTGAAGACTCTTGCTCTGACAAAAGGAAGGTAGAAATCTTGGATAACATCTTTTAGTTGTTCTCTTGTTTTACCTCCTGTAAAATAGAAGCACCTTCCAAGTTAACACTGTTGCTATTTGAGCTCTTAAGAGCTCATATCAAAAAAAGCCTTTGTTGTGGGGGCTGTGAGGGAAATGTTTTCTCTTCCTTTGGTTCTAGTCTCACACACCAGGTCCCTTCCCTGCTTAGACAGTCTCTGCTAGACTAGGACTGTTTTGTTTTCAGAAGCAATTTCCCCCCTCTGGAAATATTCTGTTATGTTACTGAATCAAAGACTCACATTTCGGGGCAGATGATTTAAATGCAAAACCAGTATTCATGTCAGACAGGGGAAAAGCAGCCTCCTTCTGATGGCAAGTTGGAGCGGCACAACCCATACAGGAAATAGAAGCACAAAGCCAAGTTTTGTTTGCTGCTCTCCTCCCTTTTTTTTTTTTCCCCTTTTCTTTTCCTGACTGTTTACTTGTTTGTGTTTGTTGTCATTGTTGTGTTATTTTAAAGCAGTTCTTTAGGATGCCTCTGCCTGACTGTTTTGCCTTTCCACTGTAACTTGAGCAATAGTGTGATACTAAACAAAGACACTGGTCTTGTCTTGAACATGAGATCTGTATCGAGTGAATAACACACCAAAAAATGAACGTGTTTGAAGCAGGTGGATTTAAAAAAAAACAATAAAAACACAAGATGTTCCAAGGGTCATATGGCATTGATAACAAGAATGAGGTTTTGACCCATTCTACTACATATGAGAACCCCTCCTGCATTTTCTTGTTGCAGATGTGCATATTCAGCACATTAAAATATGGGGATTGTGTGCTCCATGGGGATATTCAAAACAAGGCAGAAGTTTTGTGCTGCCAAACCTGTGTTTGGGCAGTAGTTGGAGGAAGGGTATCTGAGCACTCGCAAAACCACAAAAAGATGTCACTAGGAGAAAACAACTTTTTACTGACTGTATAGAATTTGCAAAATGAAGGATATTTAGTGTAGTCATGATGAAGTGCATTTGGAATTAGAATTGAGAAGCAATTTTTTTTCTGCTGGAAAATAATTTTGGAATTCTTTAAATAGGATAAAGTTTCTCTTGTAAGTAAATTATCTCAATTTAATTAGTTAGTTTAAACAGAACCATATTTCTGGAGTTTGGGATTTTTTAACCTTAGTGTGCTGGAGTGTGTACTAATGATTTTGAGCAGTTCTTTTATTATCTGCCATAGAAAGGTGGTTTATGGTCCTTTTTCCTTATTCACAGTCATTAATAACATATTCAATCCATGAACATTCAGCGATTTATGCACACTTGAGCTCAGCTGAATGCTATAATATTCCACTCTAGCCATTAAAAACAGTTATCACAAGATAACGTTAGGTCAGAACTCAGAGTAGGCTGGTTGAATTGTATTATTGATTGCTGCTTTCTGAAGATTTTTCCTCAGTTGTGTTTAAACCATGTGCTTTTTCTTTTATTGGCTTCTAGAAAAGAAGGCCTGGCAATGTAATCTGAATTGAGATGTCTTGCTTTTGATGCCAGGTTGGAAGTTCATGTTTATATGGTTTCATTTCTTATATAAATTATCTCTATTTGTCTAGTTCCAGGTTTTTTGAAGACAGGGGTGCATCTTCAGTTGAGTCTTCCGAAGTGGAGAATATGTACTCATCTACTACAGAAGTTAATGTTTCTGTTCATTAAATATATTAATGCAGGACTTTTTCTGGAACTTATGCACATGTAGAAAGCAAGAAAGATTTGGGTTTACTACTGGGTTTTCAATCAGTTTAGTTTGTGTGTGTCCTGTAGACATTTTGTAGTCTGCCACCCACCCTCCCCAGGGGGTGGATTGGTAGTGTACCAGCTGGTGTGTTCTGTTTGTAAAATGTGAGATAATCACTCCTGTAAGACCACAGTCATAGTTGTGGTCTTTAGAAATGTATTTGGGAACATTTGAAAAGAAATAATAAATACAAGTACCACCTTTTTTTTTTTCTTCATGTTTTTCAGCCCTTTCATGAAGAATATTTTTTATTAAGGCCATTGCTTTCACTGACAGTGTGTGTATGTGCTTGCATGATTAAGTTTCTTCTTCAAGAACAAAATTTATTTGATACTGAACTTGCTGGATTCCTAAGTAAAGAAATCCTTTCTCCCTCCATGTAAGTGGTGGTATTTGACTCCTCTTGAGTATGTATTCAGTATCTTAAAACAGAAAATACCTCTCCTCCCCAGGCTCAGAATCAACATTATTGTTGAATTCTCAGGCCTAGGAAAATACTGGTTGCATTGCAAGCAAATAATTTTCTAATCTAGATGGCTGAGGAAACCCTTATTTCATACAAAAAGGGTTAATCATATTAGCCCTTTTTAAATACCACTTTGCTTTGCCCTTCCTGCATTTGCAGAAGAAGACACAATCAAATGGCAGACCTGTGTTTTTGTTCCTTTTCAAGAATCCCTGACAAGCCCATGACACAGGCTACTGCTGTAGCTGTACATTTCTATTCATTATTGATGACTTGGGGCCAGGCAGGCAGCACAGAACACAGGCAATATAGATTACCATACTGGGGGCTGGGTTTGGGGGGTTGTGTCTATGCATGGGCTTCTGTGCATTTGGGTTGGGTTTGGCCTCGGAAATACTCAAAGCTGAGTGGAAATCCTACCTGAGAACAACAGGAAATAGATGAAATGAGCTTTGTCGTACATTTTATTAAAACAATTCAGGGCACTTGGACTAAAGGTAGAAAAAGGAATGTGTGAGCTAGCTCGCTCTCAAACTAATGGATAATAGCTTAACTTTTCAGCAGTCTTGGGAATGATCTTGAAGGATCCTGAGGGATTTGGAGTGCATTTCTCACCTTTCAGAGTTCAGGTAGCAATTTGGCTGATGAGACATTTTTATGCTAAAGCCAATGTAACCTATCTAATTCATAACAATAATTACAGACAAACTGTGCTGTTGGTTTGATTTGGGCTGAGTGGGATGGTATCTCATTTCATGGATATTTCAGATAAAATCCACATTTTGGGGGAGTGAAGAATTCTACCAGCACTTCAGTGATAAGTTTTAGGTGATATTTCTGAATAGCAGGTCACCAAGAGACCTTTGCAATGCTAAGAAAGTGTTTTACTACTACTGATGCATAATTAACCTTTGTAGGTTTTTACTGGCACAATGCTCCTGCCCATTCTGTAAAGTTTTTATTTTCTTGCATGTGTCAAAGAGGGGTTTTATAGTGTTTATATTTGCACTGTATGAGGTTCCTGGCTTGAAGAAGAAAGAAGGAGATCCAAGTTTATTTAAACATAGTGTTTATGTTAATAAAATGTGCTTTGCTTAATGTGTTGGTGGTGTCTTTATACCGAATCTTTTCTACTTGAATAGTTTTCAATTATATGGGAAGCTGTAGAAAGAAATAACTAGAATCAATTTTGATAACTGCTTATAACTGCTCATTTCTCTAGAGTTTGCCATAGCTTTTCTCTCAGGTTTCTGTAATCATTCCTTTATGCTTCTGGGTTTTTTACACACAACTGATCATCATGGCAGGAAAAGTAAATGCACAGATTAGTTCTTTCAAAGTTTTGTTAATTCAAAGTTTATTGCATCAAAATAGTTTTTTAAACATTGACTGGAATAAAATGGTGTCTGTTAAAGGGTGGTGAGGTGCAGTCCCAAAGAATGATAGAGTAGACTTGTGGGGACCTTGCCTGTTGGAGCTGTGACTTGGGCCTGTTTCAATTCTCTTTTATGTGTATAACTTTTTAAAGCAAGGCTGCTGTAGAGCATGACAACTGCATCCTTTTCCTTTGGGAAGGAGAGGCAAGAAGCCTTCCAGTGGAAGAGTGGCACTTAGCTACTCCAAAAAGCAGTGTCAGTGAAAGCAGAATGTTTACTTAGTGTCTTCCTTCCGTTTCTGTGGGTCTGATTTCTTTTGTTGGGACTTAGTACTCTTCTATATGTCTCAAAATATGGAATCAACTCTCTGGGCAATTGAACAATACAGTAACTTCTGTTTTATGAGAAGATTGTTTTCCCTGGAAGGTCCCACAGCACCATCTAGTGCCATCCTGTCCTAGTGCCACATGGCTTTGTGGGAGCAGAGGTGCTGAGGCTGGCGCGCTTTGCTGGGAATGGCTTCTTAATAAATTAAGATTTGCCTGTGACTTGGCATAGATCCAAATATGGGGGAAATTTAGATTCTTTTAAACTTTTCTCTTCAAGAAAACAGACTTAAAAATCCGGTCAAAAATTACCTTTTCTTGTGAAATATGTTTGTTTTTTCTGCTACTACATTTTTATTTTCTATATACAAAACAAAGGACAAGTTGTGGTGCATCCTTAACACTGCACTAATGTACCTTGCACTCAAAGTACACCCCAACACATGCAATTAGGTTTGTTATATCTTAGACCCTGTTTCAGGGAAGGGCTGTGCTTACATCTACAGACACCCTAATCCTACAAGCTCTGTGCCTTTCCTCCTCCGTCCCACCGAGGTCATGCTCAATATGGCGTGGAACCTGCTTGCAGTGGTAGAAATTGCAGGATTGTGTCCAAGTGATTTTTGCAAAGATGGGGGGGGTCACTCTGAAAAGAGTAAGCATGTGGATGATTGAAAAGTTATTTTCTCACTTTTGTGTCTCCTCTAACCAAGGTCCACTTAATACCAATGTATAAACTCCTATCCTTACATACAGAACCTTAGTGATCTTCTTCTCTGCTGGCACCACATGAGAAATTGATTTGAATAGGAACAGACAGTGGTTTAATCAGCTGGAATTAGGAAAAATATTTACATAGGATGAAGTTTTTAAAGGCTCCATTGAGATGGAAAGTAAAGGAGAGGAAGAGAGTCTTTGAGGCCAGGAGTGGTGGTCAGCAAAAGCAACTGGAGAGGAAATGGGAAGTGGAAAATGCAGCTCCAGCAGGCTCGACAGTATCCTTGAGCTCACCGAAGATGGCAACAAGACAGCTGAGTTAAATGTGTTGCACAAGAGAGAGGCAAGAAAAAGTTGCAGGAAGGTGTCAGAAGTTTGGTGGATATGTGGACATGACTTGATCCTGTTCCAGAAACGTGGGCAAAGGCCCCCTGGAATCTCCTCGGTCACACACAGAGCGGTGGAGCTGCTGCAGAGACATTGCAGTACTGGGGAGCTGGGGCCAGAAGCAGCACCCAGGATCCCACCTGTTGTAGGAGCTGTTCCACGCCCTGCTGTTCCTCCCACCTAACTGATGGTTTCAGGTGTTTGATGGAAGTGGGCGTTTCTAACTCTGATTGACACTTGTGTTGTATTTCGTGCATCGTTCCTCATATTACTCCTGTGTCACCTGTGAAGCACCAATAAGTTTTCATCATTGCTTTAGAACTTCAGGATCCTTACTGCTGTGTTCTGAACTATTCTGTTGCTGTGTGAGAAACAAATTTCTAATGTGTTTAAGATGCCCTCTGCTGGAAAAGTCAGGCAAACTGGGCTTATCTCTAGTTTTACCTTTCTAAAATACTCTTTTCTTTTTCTTGGCTTAACACTCAATCTGATACCAGAAACTCACCCCTCAACCTTATTGAAAAAAATGCTCTCTCCTTTTGGTTTTATTCTTTATACTTCATCTGTGACAAGTGTGGTCGTGTTACTGCTGGTAGTTTAGATCATGGTAGTTCTTGTTTCTCTCATCTGTTTTGTTGGAAGAGTTGAACTCTGGCTTCTCACATTCCTTTTGATTCCATTTTTTTCATGCTTGTATAAAATGTAGGCAAGAGGAACATCTGCAAATAGTCATTATTAATAAATACTGGAAATGCTTTTGATTTCTACTGTTATCTGATGCTTGTAAGCTTTTTAATATAATCTCGTAATTATTATTTTTTTTTCCAAATTAATGTCCATTGGGCACAAGATTAATACAACAGCACAAAGGTGCTACAACGTCTGGAACAACTCACAAAGCCCTCTGCATAATCTTATAGTTGGTATGAAATCTGGTTTATTTTGCCTCCTCTGATAAATCAAAAGCCATTTTGACAAAGTGTTTCTAATTTCACAGTTTTGTTATTAAAATCTAATATTGGCTTAATTGGATGAGTTATAGCTATTGCTGTGGTGTTTATTTATAATTATAGTTTAATTAGGGTTACATAGAATTGTATTTTTGATTTTGTGTTGTAGTTTGTTATCTTGGTGGGGTACAGTTTTTATAATTTTACCAAAAATATGTGAACTGCACTTCATGCTCTTTTCAGTATCTTTTCAGATTTTCCTATTATTTATTATGGTGCGAATGGGTGTATTAAGCATCCTAAAAAGCATCAGTTCATAAGCCTTTGTTCTCCCCAGCTTTCAGAACAGTCATTTCATATAGAACAAGACATAAAGAGCTAAATTACATATTTTATTTTGAATAATTGCAGCTGTATAAGCCTTTTCAGAACCAACAATGTCATTAGAGTAGCTCACAGAAGACAGATGTATGGTAGGAGTTTTGCGCTTGAAATTATTTTCAAAATAATTGAATTGGAAAACAAAAGGCAAATAATTATCTGACACCAGGAGCTTCTGTGATGTCCATGGGGGAGCAACACAGGGACACAAGTTGCATCAGAAATGACTGAAATTACAAGAATGTGAGAAAGCTGTAATTTAATCTCTGAAATTGCAAGAGATAAAACCAAACATTCATGTCGTTTACATGGGGACAAAGTTAGAAACAGGGGAAATATGTTTTATTGTGGAAATGAATTTCAACATCTCAATCAACAGAAATATGTTATCTCTGCTGCTATCTTTAACTCAAATAAACAGCAAAGCTGTTATAGCCATGCTTACAAAAATATTAAAAGCTGTTTAAAGGATCCATAAAAAGGACTCTTTCAAGGAGGCTCCTGCAGCCACTGGATCCAAATACTAAGGCACTGAAATGTTTTTGGAATTCATTCAGTTACAAACTTGAAATCTTCATGCTCAAATGATTTAGTACTTAAAAACTGAGTTATGTAAAATTCACAGTTGCCTCTGCACCTGTTATCAGGCCCTTTTCTGTTATATCCCTTCTGCATTCAGTGCCTACTTGTGGTTTCACATGAACTTGCCTGGTCCCAACTGAACTTTTACTGGGTTTTGCCCTTCTTGTTTGGAACCAAGTATGTATATTTAGCATAGGGGGTTTTATCTTGATCTGTGGTGTCTGTCAGGAGGTTCTGCATAGCTCTAAAGCTCTGTGGTGACAGGTGGAAAAAGGGAGAAGGCAGCTGATTTCTGACGTTTTTGGTGTGTGAAAGCCATGTTTTAGCAGAAGAAATCATTCCATATACATTCTCTAAAGTTCAGATTACTGCAAAGCAGTCTGACATAGGAGTACACCTTAAATCAGTTTATTCAAGATGATGACAAATGTGCTATCACAGGTAATAATCAGTGTGTTTTCTCAGGGGTGATGCTGTGAAGTGGAACTGGGAAGCTGTGGTCAGTCTGGGGTGAGGGTAATGAGAGTCTTGTGCTCCTTGATTTGAATAGACTGAGAGCTGGCTCTGGGTGCTGCTGAGGTCTTTACCATATCCATCATGTTAGTGAAAACACTGAACAATCAGCTTTTCCATCGTTGGGAGTGCCCACTTCCTTTCTTCTGTCATTTTTTTTCTTTTGAAGAACATCTGTATTCTGTCAAAACTTTCATGCTAGCTGTCCTGTTGCTCACAAATATGCCTAATTCAGTCCTATGAAGCACTTTTCTAGAGGCAGGGTTCTCTATTTAAATGGTAAAGTTATATTATAAAGTTTATAATAAAGTTGTCTGCAAACTTGTTAAAAATAAAGGGAAAAAATTGAAAGCACACTTCCAAGCACTAAATCAATTAAAAGAAAAAAAGACATAAGAAATAGAAATAATGCATATATTGACATAAAGTTTCTCTCTGATTGTAATAATAAAAACTACAGTTTTGTGTTTGAAATGTTTGTTTATTTGTTTGCTGAGTGGTGAGGTGGGATGTGCAGGCTTTGTTGATGTTATTAACTCCATATTCAACCAATTGACCTAATCATTTTTTTGGTTGATATTTCTTTTCTAAAAAGTGTCAGTAACTCTTGAAAAAAAGTCATTTGAGAAATACTGCTGTACACAAAAGAAGACTGAGTTTTGTTTCTCAGTTATGCTTGTCTTCTGATGAAATTATCCAGTGTTCATAAGATTTTTTTCTCACACCTTACCCTATCAGTAGCATGGAAATGCTGCCAGTGAGTTTTTATATAACACTGCTTAAACTTCTTTTGTGTCCTGCTCTGATGAAGCATTCAGGAACCTCTGTAGCATTAAGCACAAGAAAGTAATTGATTTCAGAAAATATACATTTATTAAGAACATTGATTACAAAAACATTTTTTTCCTTTCTAGCCCTGGTTCTTTAGACAAATCAGACATGACTTCGGTTAAGGTTTTTCTCACTAGCAGTTGCCACATGCGTGTTGTACTGATGACCTGTAAGAATGATGAAAAATTGCATGGGAAATTTGTGGGTAAAGGAAACGAAGGAAAGTTCACATGTATTTCATGCCTCATTACAGTAATCCCTACTTGTCTTCTACCATGTGTCCCTCTGGATCTGTGCCCACCTCTCTCATCCTATTTGCATAATTTCATTCTTAATGATTTGCCACCGTAGTTTCAAATTCATTAGGTGACTTCCCTTCCCTGTCTGATTTGGCAGCCAATTCCATGTGTTGATTTATATATTCTTTTGAAGGATAAACACCTCTTAATACCTGCTCTACAGCAATGATCTACTGGATGAAACCTATAGAAAATCTCTTAGCAACTTTATCTAATCAAAGCAAATAACAATTAAATGGATCTCCAAGTACATCCTTGCTGTTTATATGTGAGTTTATGTACGTCCTTGCACACACAAACCTGTATTGAAACTCTTAAATAAAATCAGTTTCATGATCTTTACTGTAGGGAGATGTTTCCAAGCATCTGACTCTTCAGACTCCTATGTTGTATCAGTGTCTCATGTCAGGCTGAGATTTTTTTTTTTTTCTGCCCTTTCCACTAAAATCATTGAAATATATTCAGTCAGTCTTTCACATCAGAGGTGTAAATGGATTTCTTGAAAGTTTTTCTGCCGATAACAAACTGCAGTCACTTTACAACTTTGACTCCATTGTGGGCAGCAGTTGGGAAGCCTAACACTCCACCCGAACTTTGAAGATGCTAAAACTGTGTAATGACCTTGCATTCTCAAGGGCAGATGCTCAGCTTTTGCTGGAAGTGCTAATCTACAATCTGTTTATCTCCATACACTATGTATTTGACAGCACTTGCCTGGAAAGCAAGGCAGGAAAAAGCATTGTCATATTTAGTTCTGTTTTCCTCTCTGATGGTCTCAGTGTCCAATGGACTTAGAAATTCTCATCTTTATTTTAATTTTTAGCTTCCTTTGTGCTTCTCGGGCAGTTGCAGTCTTAGAAAGCAGCTACGGTGCCAGTGTCAGAATATTCTCATCTTTGTGAAACCTCTGCTGGAGTGTGAGCTGGGCAGTGGAGTAACTGTTTTCTTCCACATTTTCTTTATTCTTAATGAATCAGACTTGGGGCTTTACATTCAAAATGTGAACTGTCTCCTGCATTTTCTGTCAGTAGGCTTTAGACTCGGCGTGCTCTATTTATTATTCTTGGGTACGAATTGAGATGCATCACACAATGCTCACGAGCACGTTGAGGAGCATGTTGCTAATGAAGAGATAACGTGTCGAAGCAAGGTGCTGTGTGCAGGGAAAGGTAATGCCTTTGGTCAGCACACACACCGTGGTCAGGTAAGCCCTTTGTATCTAGGGCAGGAACCTGAAGAGAAGGGCTTCAGCACACGTCAGTGTTTTCAGGTTAACGTATAAATAGGCTTTGCATCCCCAAAGTTTGTTCTTTAACGGTGCCAGCAGTTGGTTGGGTAACAGAGGTTCCCTCCCTGAATAAATCACGCTTTGCTTGCACCTGTAAACCGTCACAGCCCCCACTGCACTACTGACTGGAGAAGAAAACCCTTTAGTTTTAATGTAATCCCTGTGGTTTTTCAAACTGGCACTCCTTATCAAAATAAAACATTAACATCAAATTACTCTGATTCAGCAACAGCATCTATTTTTTAATATGAATTTGTCTGTTCTGTCAGGTAATTGTTTAGCTTCCCTGGGAATTGTGTGTATGTTGTAAACGAGAAAGTTCAACCTTGTAAATCCTTTCTGTGGTGAGGCAACAGGAAAACCACTTCTGATTATTATGATCTCCAGGTTTAATAGCAAAATGTAGTAACAAATTGCTAAAATTGACCTTTTGAATGCTAGATTTGCAGCATGCTCAGTCAGGAGTCTCTTTATGATTCTCTTGCTCTCCAATTACAGAATTACAGGAAGTGTTACTGTCACAGAGGTGCAGTTTCCTTTTGTGGCACAGGCTTTGAATTAGCAGTGGCTGTTGCCCACTCTGTTAATATCAGCAAGCTTCTCAAGTAAGTAGCAAGTCACAGCTCCCATCCGAGGAGGAAGGACACCATCTTGATGTATCAACAAGACAAAGAGAAAGGTTGCTTTGGTTTGATTTGATTTTTACCTTTACTTTTTTTGATAACATACAAAACCATGCTGAGTCATGAAGCACATAAGAAATAGCTAATGGTGCTGAATCAGTGAGTTGGTTCAGGTTCAGAGGAGAGCTGGCTGTGATCTCAAGTTGGAAGTGTGCTCTCTTCCCCCTGCACTCAGTGCTCTCTTGGAGTAGGGAATGCTTTTGGGGCATCACCTCCTGCTCCATCCATGCTCCCCCTCACTTGTGCAGAAGCCTGGAGGTGGAACCCTGCTGCGGTGGTGTTCTGACATCCCAAAATCAGAGGAGGCTAAGGGAGCACTCAGGCACTTGGTAATGTCTGTGGTAGCATTTGAGGTGTGCAGTGTAGTTGTCAATGGGGAAGGGGGAAGAAGAGCAAAGTCTGTCTCATGTGCTCTTAGCAGTTGTCCATAAAAGCTGAAGTTTGGTCACTCTGATGAAGCTGTCCCTACATTACACAGATTATGCTGTATGCAAGTGTCACTTCAGCCCTTGATGTCTCCTCCCTTCCTCCACTTTTGTTTCTTCCTTTCCATCTGCTGTAGTTGAACACCTATATTTCTTCATATCTGTTATCTTCATTTTGGGCTAGACCTCCTGTAAATAGTGTGTGACTCCCTGAAGCAATTCGTACTGCTTCTACTTCTCTTTTCAGTCTTTTATGATCTATCTCAGTTGTGATATTTGCAAAAAGATAAATTATTATGGATAGCTGGGCTGTGGGGCAGTCAGATGTGGCATGTATTATTTATTTTGAAATATGTTCTAAATTCTGCAGAGCCTTCAAGTTGCACAGCTTAACTGTTGCCTCCTTGATCCTTCCTGTCTGCTATAACTTGTAGTATTTATTTGTTGTATTTTGTTTTAGGAAAACAATAGGAACTTTCTGTGGCTGATAGTCCATCTGGATCTGTGATTTTTTTTGTGGACCCAGAAAGCAAATACAAAACTAGTTGTTTAAGGTTTTTCTTTATATTTTCTTCCAACAGATTCAAGTAAAGTCATGTTACTCAAGGTTAAGTGAAGAGTAGGGGACAACTGGGTTTTTTTCTTTTTCAATTGTTTTTCACCTGTAGCTAAATAAAACATAATATAAGCACCCTTTTAGATAAGTGTGAGCATGTTTTGGACCTTTGTCCTTTAAAAATAAAGTTTGTGAATAGCTGAAAAGCTAGCTATTCGTGTGACCTATCTGGATGAAGAATAGTCCTGGCCCAGAGAAGTTCTGAGCCAGCTCTATGAATTAGCATGCATTAAAGGGTGGAATCATTTTATTGAGCAATAATAAAATATTGAAGTCGGTTGTGGAAGGATGATGGGGAATTGCTATTTGCAGCTATGAAAGTGATGCATGTCATGTTAACTCCCAACCCAAACAACTCATTCTAAGATTTGCTTTCATGAAACTTAAAATCCTCTATTTTGTCCAATCATCAGCTTTAAACCTGTTCCTTGTCAGTGAAGACAACAAATCTTTTTGCTTGCATCTGCCTGGGGGATGTGGAAAGCCGAGGTGGTCCTGTGTGATTAAATTAGATGAAAGACTTGCCTTCTACCAGTGAGACATGAAGTCTAATCAAGTGAAATGAGTTTTGAGATCTCAGCTCATTTCCTTGGGGAGTATCTGCTTACATTACACAGTCCCAACACCTAATTCATCACAGTTGATGCAGCTTTTGCTCGGAAGAGGACCTGGGACTGGGTGGCATGGGACTTGATCAAGTCTCCCCCCAAGGAAGAGCTGCTTAGTGAAGTTAAGATACAGCACACTGAGGGGAGAGCTTTAATATGTTTTTTAAAATAAATGATCCGTAATTCTGTATATCAGAACAGCGGGGCTTAGGTGCAAAAAGGTAAAAAAAGGTGCTCATACTGAGTGTAGTTTATAAAATGATTGTTGTGTAGATGTTAAAGAACATACTCAGTGAAGAGCAAAGTCGAGCTTGTTACTTAATTTCTATGATGTCAAATGATGTTTGTGTATTTCCATGTGCTAAGGTAAGAAAGTAAAGATTATT
Organism: Bombycilla garrulus; assembly: GCA_013400315.1. Classification (NCBI taxonomy): domain Eukaryota; kingdom Metazoa; phylum Chordata; class Aves; order Passeriformes; family Bombycillidae; genus Bombycilla; species Bombycilla garrulus. Next base: position 237,549 of record VXBU01014325.1, on the reverse strand, counting down.
CTGCCTCCCTGACTAACAGACTGTTTTTGTTTCTTTCTTCCAGGGCATTGTTATAACTCCACTTCTGCTTTTGCTTTTTGTAAGTATCATGCTATTAATATATCTTTTACTGGGTGATCTTGCACCTATTAGACATTATATTAAAAATGCAAGTTTGGATGGTTTCCACAATACATGAATAATGAAGCAGATTTTTCTGGTCAATATTTGAAATCAGCTTTCTCCCAGGAAGGCCATGAAAATGTATCACAGTGAATGCAAACACCACCTACGCTTCATTCTAAGATGACCAAAAGCTGTTGCTCTTACAGCAGTGTAAAATCATATGCTGATACCCAGGCTGGATAAAACACAAACACTTACTAGGTAGGGAGGTAACTCAGGAGCTGGACAGGATTGTACTGATCTGAAGTGGATGAGAACTGGAAAAGCACTGTTCATTTAAACAGAGCCTTGCTTTTGGGCAACTAAGCCCATGGGTATTTTTGTGGTAGAGGTTAGCAAGACAGATTACTGGAGCCCCTGTTCATCACTAAATGTAATGCTGCTTCATTCCTGCTAGTTCAGTTGTTACCCTTCAGTGAGGGCCTTGGATCCTTGCAGCTCATGGTAGAAAGAAAGGGAGGGGACCCTTTATCTTCATGTTTTATAGAGGCATGGATATTAACAATGGAGAGGATTTTGCCAGGTGGGTGGTGGTGTTCAGTAAATTCCTTCTCAGGTAGGAAGTCTTGGTGCTTGAGGATTTAGTGGCATAAATGGTGTGATGTGGTGCGAGTTGCTGAGGGCTGTGGCTTTGTGAAGAGCAGGGAATATAGGCTGAAGCACTTCAAGGATTTTAAGAAAAAACATACAATTTCTTTTTTTTGTTTTCTTCCTGATGGGGGTTTGTATGTAAGTCAGCACACTTGAAAGCGGGGAGAAGTGTGGAGTTGGTCTTAAAGAATTTGTAAGTGACATGCAAGGGATGCACTGTTTATAGCAGGGATGCTTAAGCAACATATGGACTGTATACAAATATAGCAGTATAAACTGGATAAACAGTACTGTGAGAGTGCCTGTAGCATCAGCTACTGCCTCAGAGTAACTGTGTGGGAAGGTTTTTATTTTACTAGAACAAATTTTAATTCACTGATGTAGCTGTGTTTACACACAAACTGCTTTGACTGTGTTGTATATATTGATACACACCTGCAAAGCTTTCTCAATACACCTGGGACCATAGATTCACTGTAGGTTGAAAAAGATGACTTTTCTTAAAAAAAAAGACGGGTGTTTTGTTATTCTTGCACTGAACAGGTTGATTCAGGATGGTCTACCTTGCTGTTTTCCAGTTCTCTTCCCTCTTGTACATAGAAACTGTTTTTTCCACAGACATTCATTCAGAGACCTGTGCCATTGTTTCTAAGTGAAACTTCAGCTCTCTTTACTTTTGCTCACTGGCAGCTTTCACCCTGCTTTACCTCACTGAATTTGGTGCACTGAATAATCAAAATGGGTATTTTCTGCAGAAACTGGAATGTTAAGGAAAGATCTGTGTATCTCCTCAAGCAAGATAAAGTTCTTTTCTTTGGTATCTTTATAGGCAGATAACAAGATATTAGGCCCTGTAAATTGCAGTTTTCACTGTTACTTCTCAGAAGAGGTGGTAAAATTTAATGTGTGTGAGAACAGGAGGCCAATCATGTCTCTGTTCTTCCTACCAGCCCTGGAAACATTTTTATGAGAAGTGTGTGAAATTCACATTAATTGTTGGGTGGTTTGTAACATGACCTGGACTTGTTTTTCTTGAGGAAGATACACATGTGAATTGCTTTGTCGGCAGAGTGATAAGCAAACTGCTCTGGGGATGAGGGGAGTTAACAAAAACTGTGGGTTTTTTGTCACAAGGCCCAAGACTCGAGGACTTCTCCTGTGATATGTAAATATTTAAAACTTCTTGAGGTCTTTGTTGAGGGTTTCATGCATGGAGAGCAGTATTCTAGTCAGCCCAGCAGCACACTTTGCTAAGACGAGGTCTGCCTTCTCTGAAAGTTCAGTTTATCCTGTGACAGATATGTAAGACAGCTGAACGTGCACAACCTGAGTTCCCATGTTCTGTGACAGTCTGTGCTTTGGACTGCTGAAACCTTTTTTTCTTGTGAACCTCTCTAGTTTTCCTCTGAGTTTCCTTGATGCATCTGGCCTGGTGAACACATATTGGATTCAGGCACACAGTTCACATGTTTCTGTATGCTTGATTACAACCTGCAGCTTCATCATTTCATGTGGTGCTGTGGAATGAGAAACACTGACTGGAAAATTCCTGGTTATCTTCTCTGAACCATTTATCAGTTTAGTCAGGCAACTTAGCATTAATGCTTAATTAATACAGGGTGGAATAAAGAAAACTTCCATTTACCTCTACAATAACTGAGCTGTGGCTGCTGAATGCTATTCATGGACCTTTCAAGTCAAGGCCATCAATGAATTTTAGTTCCTGAATTTGGTACTCACAAGCGTTAACTCTTCCGCAGAGTTGTGCTATGATAGTCTGAATGCTCTGTTGTATCAGTGTTCATATTTCTTATTCTCCCTGTGTGCAGTGCATAAATTACCTTTAGTGCTGCCAGAAATAAAATACATTGTTGTCTATTAGCTTGTTTTTGTTATATAGCTTAACCTGAAGTAGCAGTTATTGTTTATATTTTGCCCTGTATGCACCAGAGAATATAATGTTCTGAGCTGCCTTTTTGTCCATAATTGCCCAGTAATGTAAATATAAATTGTCTAAACAACATTGATAAAGTCATGTTGAAGCTATAATAAATAATGCATTTAATGCAAATAATTCCTCATCTTAAATGAATGGTGTTGAAGAGGAAGTCAGTTATATTTCTGAAAAGTATATCTCTGACATGTAACTTCTGGTGTAAAACTTAGAAAATTAACATCCTGAGAGGTTCAGATTAATTTAATGAAGCTGAAATATGAATAACGAAATACTGTGCCTGTAATTACTGGACTGTAAGAGGATGCTTAGCTAAACTTTATAAAGAATATCTGACTTTGTCGCAGATACCTCCGATTTACATTTTGCCTGATAAGAAGCTATTGCATCTTTCTTCCCAGATATGTTAATCATCAATATCATCATCCTCGTGTTCACCCTTGTTATTAACAGTTAATATGCTATATTCCTAGCAAAGGTGTTACAAATGGCCAATGTCCCAAAAACCATATATAACTGGAGTTCATACATGTGGTGAGCAGAAACACAGCAAATTAAATTGGTTTGAAGTTAGCATGAGGTTATGGTGTTTGATATTTCTTCGCAGCATTCTGCAATGCTTCATTAACAATGATTAGGAGGCTGTGTACCAAAGCTTTCAGAGGGTGAGGCTGTCCATCTCCCTCTTGTCACTTTGCACACTTAGCTGAAGCCAGAGTAACAGATCGATCATGACAATTTTTAAAGTGGAAAAATAAGTTTTGTTTTCTCCAAGGTTAGTTATCAAAGTAGCAAGAATTAAGTGTGTGAATCTATGTACTTCTATTGAAAGCCATCAAAAATATTCGAGAAAAGTCAATATTTTACATTTTTATGTACTTTGCATTCTTCAGAAGCATGCCTGCAGAGCAGTTAATGTGGAATGTTAAAGACCCAATACAAAATTCATGTGTGTTTTTAAAGATACACCTGGAAAACCCTTTTTGTGACTGTAAGGTATTACTCCCCCATTTTGGCTCTTTTGCCAATAAAACTACCTTGACCTTTGTGTCAAAACAAAATCTTCCCAAGGCTTTATCAGCTTGCTCCTATTCTTGATTTCTGAATTTTTATTTTTATGTTGCCTTTGTAGTGGTGATGTCATAAGTACTAGAAAGTAGCACTGGTGAAATAATTCAGGAGTAGACAAGTGAAGGAAATTGGGTGCAAGTAGTACGGAGAAAAGTGAAATAAATAGTGAGTGAAATTAGAAGCTGATTTAAGTGCTGGAGAGCTTTCACTTGTATTCACTATCTGCGAATTAAAATATGGGTCCAAAAGTTGTTGATACTTCTCAGATTTTTACCAAGTCTACACCAATCCCGTTAATTCAGATAAATCTGTTTATTAAAAGGAGCTGTTGGTACTTTTTTGGTTTTAATCAGAACTTCTACACCCTATGCCTTGTTTTCCTTCTCAAGCACTCGGTAAACGAGGGTTGATACCAGTCAAATGAATCACTAAATATGCAAAAATCTTTAGTAGCTGGAAAGCCTTGGAAGTTGATAAGGAAGTTGCAGCTAATGGATTTCACTGGTATGTGACAAAAAGCTGATTACAGTGTGGGGGGGGGGAGCAGCACAGTGCATTAGCTATTAACAGATCAGCTCAGTCATGTGGAAGATTTAAAGTGCATCATTATTTCTACTTGGTTATTTACCTCACTGTTTCCTTTCTTCTTTAATCATTGGGAAAACAAAATTCTCTGATCTGATCCAAACTCTTTACAATTAACTACAACTTTTCAATGACTGCTGTGAAATATTTACTTAATAATTCTATTGCTCTTTTCACATTTACCTTTTATGGCTTTATTATTTAAACTGGAACAAGTAACAGAGAATAATAGGGACCCTCCTTGTTCCTGACTCACAAAATACTGTAGATTTTTCTAGATGCTTTTCTACACATTATTGCTCTTGAGATTTTCATCTATATAAAACTAGGGGAGCCTTTCAAGTGCACAACCTGCTTCAACATGGGCAGAAGTTAACCGCACATCTTTAACAGGTTCATAGAACCAGGCTGCCACAAAGATCCCATCCTGTCTCACCCAATCCACTTCTTTTCCATGCTGTGCAATTCACCTCAGACCTGAGCATGATCCAACCTGAAAATAAGGATTTTTGCTCTCCCTCCACCCTTGCACTACTAGAAACTTGTGCCTCTAGAAAAGATCAGAAAACTAATTTCCAGGAAGTGCTTGTTAAAGATCTGTAATCCATTTGTCTTTGTTGTCTGTGTTATACATCTGAATAGCACTGAAATTTATCACCCTAGCTCTGCCTTTCTCTTTGCCAGCCTTCAGTCAGCTAGGCTAAACAAGTCATGCATTTCTAATCTTTAAATTCATAAAACAGATCCCTTGATCTGAGGTGTTTTGTGCACCTGCTCCAGTTTAAGTTCTTTCTTCAGCACAGGTAATACAAATCCTGCACAGCTGTGCAATTTGCTTCACCAAGGGCTTATCCAGGCCTCATGCAATGTCTCCAGTATGCCCTACCTGGACTGATTTATTTCTTCTGGTACATCACAGTTTCTTTTTCATGGATAATTAATATTCATGGTTCTTAACTAACCTGTATTGACTAAACTATGTCCTTCCAGCTAGTCAGCCCCTTGTTTGCAGCAGAATTTTTGGATGCTAGTCCTTAAATCCCAGCTCTCCAAGGGTATTTATCTAGTTCCCATTTAGGTGTTCCTGGGTTGTAAACTTGATCTTGTTCCTGTACATTAACCCTCCACATCATTGCACCACAGTTAAGTGGAAGAGTAGCTCTGGTGTATTTCACATGGAGAATACCTATGGTTGTTTTTACAGCTCTGTAAAAGGCTTTAAAATCCACAGGTGTGTTTGGATTGGCTTGGTGTTTAATGTGTCATAGGGGAACCCAAAGGGATTAGGCATCTGTGATCACTTTAACACGGGAAAACCAAAATATACAGTCTCATTGCCCAAGCCGGGAAATAAAAAAAAAAATTACAAGTCTCTTTCCCCAAGACAAGAAAAAAAAAAAAAAAAAAAAAAAAAAAGTCAAGATTGTCAGCTTTTGTTTTTCCATACTTCTGAATGTGAAACTTTGAATTTTTTTTATTTGGCAACAGAACTGGAGGGTACATGTAGACAAATAGATGCTTTTTCATTTGTGCCAAATCAATTCCCACAGACACACAAGGATATGGAATAAGCAAGAATTTGCAAAATACATCTAGTTATTTAGCAGAACTGGGGACTGAAGTTTAATTTTTAAGAATAATAGTGAAAGATTTCTTTGTTAAAATACCTGACTGCCAAACCATTGGATGCAATCTCTGTTGTACCTTCGCCTCTTTCTGAGGGAAGAGACAATTTGCAGTTTTTGACAGGTGTATTTAAAAGCTTTATTTTTAAATTTGAACGTGTTCTATGGAAACCCCATTCTCAGTGATATATCCCCCCTCCCTTCCACCCATTCCAAGTGGATTATTTTGGTACCAGCCAATGGCTCTTGCTCAGTGGCTGGGAGCTGGCATCTCTTCCATGGCTTGTGTGCCGTAGCGAGAAGCCCAAATGCTGTGCATGTGAATGCCTGTAAAGCAGGAGGTGGGAAGGACACCCCAGTGACCTGTCAGCTCTGTTTAGATGTTATGTAGCAATGACTTCTTTCGACCTCCCACCTGAAATCTGGAGTTGGGCACTGTGGAACTCGCAGGAGCACATCAGCGCTCTTCCAACCGCTCCCTGCTTCCCAGAGCATCAGCATCATCAGTGCCCGTGGCAGTTCCCCTCACAGCATTTCCATTCCTGGGTTTCTGAAGGAGACGTGGTTGTTTTGCTGCTGTACTGTAACATGCAGCAACGACTGCGTCAGGATAAGGGCCCTGGAAAGAGTCCAAAGCAAGGGAAAGCTTTATTCAGATGGTAGCTCCTGTTCATTGCTCTTCACCACTAAACTGGATCCCATCCACATCTTTTCCAAAAGTTCATTGCGTTCCCTGGCCCTTTTGTAACAGGCCTGCCATCCACAGCAGGACATAAAGGGCTTGGGGCGTGGGCCGTTCCAGACAGGCCTCTGGGGCAGCTGGATCTGGGCTGATGAGAGGAACCAGAAGCGGTGACAATACAGCCTTGAATGCAAAATTTAAAGAGGGTGTCAGATAGCCAGACCTTTCCACCAGAATGTGGAAAAACTTAAAATTAAATATCTTGTGTAAAAGAGCAGCCAGTAGTGCCTCCTCCCCATCAGTTCTGCCCTCTTTTCACCCCTGCCTCACTTCCTCCTGTGTGCTCAGCAACTGGTGAGGCTGAAGCTGGTTGATGGTGTGTGAAGAGCACAAAGACACAGCCTTAGGAAGCATTAATTGCAGGAGAGCACTGGGAGAGTAAAAGCCGCCCCCAAAGGACAGCCTGCTCCAAAGTGGACGCAATGTGTGCAGCACATGTGTCACTGGGCTGTAATTTGGTAGGACTGGGAGGATGTGTTTCTTCTGAGTCTGTGGCAGTGTAGATGTGGGAACACCCACTGTGATACCTGTCTGGTCAGCCAGAAAAATGAGAATGGAGCATCTGGCTTGTAGAGACAGTCTAGGCTGGGAGACGGAATTGTTTTTACACAAGAGGAGTTGGGTTTTGCTCTTTGTTTTTTTTACCATATCCAGTTAAATGTTGCCTTTTAATTAAGGATAAGCCAGTGTTTCTACCACAAATCATAAAGAAACCCACTAAATTATTTGTTGGGTGTTTTTAAAACAGGCAGTCTCTTGAGAAGAAAGGTCTAGGACTAAACTAGCAAGAATGCTGCAGGTCACATTTGAAGTACTGCATGGTGACAGAATTGTTTGGGAAGATTTGCCTGGAATGAGTTACCCTGCTGAAATCACTCAGATTATTAAAGTGAAAAGTGTCTTTCCCCAAACAAGAATTTTCAGGGTCTTTTCTTGAATAGCGAGTCCATTAAAGCAGGGCTGCTTATTACTTAACCTTTAACTGAAATGCTGCTCTCCAGAATGGTGGGTAACAATCTCTTCACAATATCAAACTTTTAAAAATGCTCCTAAATGAGCACAGACAATATGGTGGCATGAAATTTGTGATTCCTTTCTCATTAAGCGGTGCATTTTATCTTCCATATGCCATTCCAATCAGGTAGGGGTGGGGTTTTTTCAACTATAAATCAGGATTTTGATTTTATGATGTTTTTATGCCAGTTCTTACAGTAAATATGTTTGCCATTGAAGAAAGGTTCATTTTTAGGCATAGAGGGTATTTTAACAAGGAAGACAGCCAAAGATAATCAGCCATTTTAACATAACACTCATTTCTTTGCAGTGCACATCATCTAGGTAGTTAGTTTTTAAAAAAAGCTTTCATGACAGTTAATGGAGCACAGAACTTGGCTTGATCCAACTAAAACCTGAGTGAAATCCTACTTATTCATTTGGACAGAATGTTTGCATTTTTTGAGTGGTAGGAAGGTTTGCTTAACATTATATCAAGGTTGTTGTTTCCTCTATTCCTCAGTTCTCACTTCTCTTTCTCAAAACAAATATGGCAAACATATACAAAAGATATGCTCAAAGGAACTCTGGAACTCAGGCATTGTCTGAGAGTCCATGGGACACTTAGGGTTGTGAGCCTGATGAATTTTCATGCTACAAATGTTGAGAAAGCCTTGGTCAAAGTGTGCTTCCATTAGCTTTGGGTTATTTAGTATTTTTCAGTCATCATGTTTAGCCATCTTATGTCCAGAGTGTGGGTTATAATGTCCTTGTTTTCTGTGTGATTGAGAAGTTTGTGCCTTCTCTTCAGCCTATATTTTATCTTCTGTGTCTTTCTCAGGAATTATATTTAAGGTTAAGGTAATACAAAAGTTGATAGACAATTTAACAAATAGATTTTGATAAAAAACAGCCCTTTTAAATTATTGTCAAAATATACAGAATATTCTAAAGTTTAAAGCTGTTTGAAGACGTAATATCAGTACCTTTAATTCAGTTTGTAATTATGTAAAAAACACAACAAAACAAATACCAAAAGCCCCACATGCAAAGCAGAAGATATCCTTAGATATACACAAAGTGCATAAAAATTCCCAACAGTTTGGAGACATTACCTTTGAAGTAGTATTTTAAAAAGCTGGCAAGACTATGCCTTTTTCAGCAGTGTGTTATACTGTTTCATAGTTTTTCATTCCTGACTTAGAAACTGATTATGCTTCCACTGAGCATAAAACTTAAAAGCAGTGAGCAAAGCCCAACCAACATGTTTGTAGAAAAGCACAGGAGTCACTGCCACAGTGTTGTAGTTCTGGGAAGCTGTGCAAGTGTCCTGGCTTGCTTAGATTGACTCCTCTGTGGCCCAGGCAGATTTTAAAGTTTAAAAATCTTCACTTTCACTTGAAAAGGCTTCCTGGAATACACAGTAAGTAATGCTTTTAGCTCCTCGGCACTTAACAATAAGTCCAAATTCAATTTGAAAAACTAAGAAGCTTTTAAAATTTCAGAAGCTCCTTGCAAGAATTAAAACAACAAGGAGATCATGAGTGGGATGATGAAGGTCTATGCTCTCTGTAGCAAACACTCAGAGTGCCCTGTGTCCCTTGAGAATGTGGCTGCACTGCCAGACTTTGGGTACTCATGGGTGATCTGAATCTTCCTATGCAAGCTTTTACTTCTCTCTCTTGACTCTGTGGAAAATTTAGGCTCACTTAGTCCCTACTTGCAGACCAAAATTCTCAGCTGTGGCATCATCCTCAGGTCCCCTCCCATGTGCCCACATTATTGAAGTTGGAGGTGATGGTGAGGAGATGTTGTAATTTATTAAGTGGTCAGACTGAGTCTTAGCTGATGTTGCCAGTTAAGGCAGCACACAGGAAACAGCCAGATCCTGTCTGTTCCTCCTGAGACTCTCCACCCAGTGTGTTCAGAAAGGGACAGATGAAATCTGATGCCATTTACCTGCACCAAAAGCTCAGTTTGCCCAGAGACATCCCCCCACAGGTGTGTTCACCCATTTCCCAAGTGGTGCATACACAAGTGTACAGGTACAAAAAAAAGCAGTGCAGTTGTACATTTCTTCATAAAATAAAATACTTCGCTATATAAAACTTCTGATTTTTCTGTTCTTCGAATTTATGAAGAATCTTGTTCCATGCCAAGCCCATTTGTATGGCCATATGTTGATTTTTCAAGGCAGGCTTATAGAAAGTTCTGAGATTGCATGATCAACTTGTCTGTCATGCTTGGACAGGAAGGTATGTGTGAAAAGTATAATCCAATCTGAGTACAATTTATGAGAATGATGTATGTAAGAATATTTTTAGGAAATTAGCATCATTTAGACGGTGCTGAAAAGATTCTGTATTCTGTTGCCATTTTGAGAATCTTTAAAGTGAAGTGCAAAATATAAAATAGATTGGATCTGTGAAAACTTTTATGTTGTGTCCTTTGCCTCATCCTGAAGGAAGTAGTTGTCTGTGGGAGCTCTGACAATGCTATTCAGTCTTCTTAGTGTGCTTTCCATTACTGTCAAAGAGGTGTTAAATTACATTACAGAAAATTTTCCAATTTCCTAGCCTAAAACAAGCCCAGTCAGAATGTAAAAAATACTGTATATTTTCCTAAACATTCTGAAGCAGGTTCTAACAAATCACACTGTGTTCCTGTTTTCTGCCTGCATCTTAAAAAAAATACTTCTGGCATTTAAAATTATACTTAGATCACCTATTTGAAGACTGAGCCTGTCAGTTCAGTTGTCTTAACAAAAGAATAGTTCTATACTTCCAGTATATCTCTTTTTTAACAGCACTGAAATAGAACGTGTGAATGTTGCCTTCACTATTTCATTATTTTCATTTATTTATTGAAATAACTACACTGACTTCTGTTGCTTGATGTTTGTATAAATGGTAAAGTAAGTCGAGCTGTTTAGTTAGGGGGATTCACTCCCTGTCTCTTTAGACTATCGTCCTACAAATGCTTGTATAATTTACTTAGCATGTATATGTAGCAGGTTTTCAATTAAATGAATATTGATGGAAATATTACCCTAGGTTATAAAATAATCAGAGATTGGTTTAGTTCTGTTTTGTGGAACACCAAATGCTTTATTATGACTTAACTATTAAACATGTGTGCAGCTACTTCCAGTGCACATAGTTCCCAGTTTTTATGTGTAAAATAAAATGCACATTAATGTGTGATATCTGTGTGATACTAAGCAAAAGTGCAATGTTAATGGTGTATCTTTATTTTGTAGCTTGGATCATCCTCCTCTGTGCCTTTTACATCCATATTCTCGCAGCTGTTTATGACTGTTGTAGTCCCTCTTATTATTGGACAGGTATGTCTTTTAAATACACATTCTTATTTAAAAAAACAAGATAAAGAGAGCTATCTTAAAGACAGACTGGCAACCTGATAAGCTGCCACATAGGAACAGCCTCAGGATAGTGAAGTCTAATATCAGGGAAGAGATGCTACAGTGCTCCCTGGAGCCACATTGATCTTTGTTGAGATTGAGCATCTGTCCCTCACCACCACAAACATACGCTGCCGCAGAGTGAGGAGGGAGCTCGAGAACATAAAGTGGGAAAAATGGCAGCCCAGGCTGTGAGAAATTCCAGCCCCATACAAATGAGCTTTGAGAATACCACACAGTCCTTTTGTCACATGCCCTTTGCCTGGGGGTGAAGCAAGTCCTTCCTCCCTGTGTATTATCTACTAATAATTACAGGAATAAAAAAATCTCAATATTAATAAACATATAAAGGCTAAGCGGTCACAAGTTAAGAAATCATAAAATTAAGGCTACTCAAGCCTTTTTGCTTATGCTTTGCAATAAAGGGTTTAGTTGCACAACTGCAAACTACTTTTACATTGGTTTTCTATTATGTTCCACTGGCTGGAAGATATTTGTGAAATGAACAGTTATTCAACATTTAATTTTATACTCATTGTGCATATGTTCACACAAAGCCTTATTTTTCATGGCATATGATAGAAAACTTCCACCGAACATAAAAAATGCTAATTGCACATATAAGGTTTTCTGTGATCCTTGTCTCTGTAGTGTCTGTTTATTCACAAATGTTAATATTAGTTTGGTTTTTTTTCTCCCATGTCATGGTGGGAAACCACAACAGTAAGACCAAAAGTTGTCGTAACTGTTGTCACGTTCTTGGACACTAAAACACCTTAAGTCTAATTTTTATTTACTTGTAAGTATTTGTTTTTCTCAGGTGTTCAGAATGCACAGAGGGAATATCAGTGGGATTTGCAGCTCATTCTGGCATCCAGTTGAACTCTGGGTTCAGCTGGAACCTTCTGAATTTTGTCAGCCTAAAGCAGACTTTGAAGTGGAAGGCATAGTTAAAATACAGGCAAATGAAAGCAGGGGCTATAAAGGAGCACCCTGGACAAGGTTAAGGATATCCGTCATTGCTTGTGCTATGTAGGACAGTCAATCAGTCTTGTATCAAACTATAAATGCACACTTCAAAATCAACATATACTGAAAATTAACAAATTCCTAGTAAAGTTTCTTTTGATTAAAAACACACGTGAAGCCTAATAAAGGGATGAGCATGATAAGCATGACAGTAGCCATCAGCCTCAGCACCTGTGTAACCTCTCTGCAACCATATCATCTGGAAAATGGACATTATCTCCGTGTCCCTGAAGGCTGTGGAACTGCTCTCATGCTTTGAATTAAATGCTAAACGCTTTCCTTATTAAGTAGGACAAAGAGTTGTTGATTAACCTACCTCTGTATTGTGTTCTTACCTCATCAAAGTTAGATGTCTACCAAAAGCAGACAGCCAGAAGTACTTTAATCCTCTCCTTAAAGGTCCAAACACTGGAAGCTGTTAGTTGGAAGTCTTAGGTGGAAATCTCTAGGAAACGAAAGCATGACAGCAGATTTAGCAGTAAAGTGTCCTATAGCCACAGAGTATCAGCATCTGTGCTGCAGTGTAATAAGCCCAAAGATGATGGTAGACAGCTGGACAAAGTGATGGCAAAATTTCAAGAGAACTTTCATTTGTATATATAATGGAATGTTACTTTGGAAAGATGTTACAAGAAATTGATATGTGAGCTAATTTGTGGAGTTGGGTGTTCTTTCAGCTGTAAGCAGTGATAAGGCTGAGTATCATGAATTGAGCAGTGGGCATATGAAATAAGTGCTCTGTGTGATCACAAGATGGAAATCAGAATTGTGATGAGACTTAGCTGAGGTGGGATTTAGGAGTTCTGATAAAGACTGAAAGAAAAAATAGATAATCTTAAAGCTTGTGTAACCCCATGACAAATTAATAGTTTGAGGTTTTATAAATACACTTCAACAAGAAATAGAATGATTCTTCTTTAAAGGTGTTTGAAACAGTTTCCGGAAGTGAAAAGTCAACAGAAGTAGCTCACATTCCTCTAAGCATAGTTTGTTCCTGAAGTTACTGCTCTTGGTTATATCTGTTCAGAGCACGTGGAAGAGAAGAAATGCTAATGGAGGCTACAGATCAGCAATGCCAGTAGTTTACATTGATTGTCTTGATTAGGTAGATCTGCACAAAAATGAACCAACCTGCCCAGATAGGAGCAGAAGCCATTTCTGAAGGTGGATACCCAAAAGTAATGGGCAGGAGTCAGGGAAGACAACAAGCAAGAAAAGGACAGAAACCAAGAGATCCAGTGATAGGTCTCTTTGCCCTTCATCTGCTCCAATTAAATGGGAAATTGTGCCCTTTGTTCATAGACCATCACTGACTCATCACTGAACTGTTGTGAACCACAGGTCGCTCACTCCGGGGTTCCAGATGTGATAGGAGATAATGACTCACAATTCCTGAGTGATGCCTTCAGCAATTAATTAGAATTTATCATTTCATGCCCGCAATATCAATTCCTTGCCACATGCAGCAGGAAATCAGTGGAAGAATGCCTGGTAAGGTTACCTGGGAGCAAAGAGCTTGATTGAAGGAAAAAAAAACAAACCTCAAGCTTGAAACCTGCCTGCCTGGAGGATTGCCTCTCCTCAGCCTTCCTAGCTCATCTGCAATCGACGGAGGCTTTATGCTCAAATCACGTCACTGTAAAATTGAGCAGGCTGCTTAAAGGAAGCGTTCTCCAAGGGCTTTATTTTCCTTTAAAAAAATCTTGCCTCTGGGAAAACCTGTGTTGCCTAAATGCTCATTTCCTGAGCAGGCTGCAGAGCTGGCTGTTTGAGCAACCCCTGGGATATTGGCAAAGCAGATAAGAAGGTGCTTTTGGATTTTATTTGGTGTTTTTTGTTTGCTTCATGGCAAAACATACCCAGCATTTTGGTTGCTTGACTGGCTTGTCCGAATTTTTGATGATGACTGGGAGAAAGAAGTCACAGTAGTGTAATTGATGCCTATTTTCTACTGGTTTTTAAACATTTTTTTTTAGCTTTTTAGAACTGCTATTGACAGGAGTCAAACATGCTCTTCTGGCTGCTGGCGTTGAAATGTGTAAAGGGCTGCAGGTACAGGCTCTGCTCAGGTGGTGGCCTGTTCTTTAGGGAAAGAAAGAAAGAACTGTTAAAGGAGAAAGAGGTTATGTTATCAGAAAGGCACCGAGTCTCACAGATAGCAGTGATTGATAGATGGTCTCCAATAAGGAGAATCGCTCTGTTCTTTGTCAGAGATGTGCAGGTTGTCTGAACCTAAAAAATGGTGTAGCCTGTATCTGCTAATTGACAGGCTGATGTTACTCAAATCAGTATTGATAGTATAATATTGCATTTGTATTTGTAGAGTAACGAATAAGACCCCACTGACAAAAGGTCTCGAAAAGGGACATAATCTATAGTATTTTATAAAGATCTAATTTACTATAAGCCTTGAAGATCTGTAGTGGGTAAGAGCTTGTTATTTGTGCATCACTCTTGCATACCTCTAAGGGGAATTTGAGAATACTTGTTACACGATAAACATGGTAATAGATATTTCATGGAAAAGATTTTTGAATCAGCTCTGGCAGCTTGAAGTTCTGATTATTTTTTTATCTGGGTAGCAGAGTCCTGGGTAAGATTGCTGCTCTTGAGCTGTTGTGATTTTGCTACAATCATTGCTTCCCTGTCCATAGATATTAGTAATATTTTTTGCCATCAAAATGTAAGGTTTTGAGAAGTATCCAATCAGTGTCTTCATGACCAGTTGTGAGATTTAGCTGGAGATTGTTGTTTCTTTGCTTATTTTTTTTTCCTTCTTAAGTGACAGATAACAGGAACAGTGAAACCCACCGCAATGTTTCCTTTCCCCTTTTTGCAGATTTTCTCCGTTCCCTACACCTAAGTGCTTATGACAGACTTTTATTTTATGTTTTATATTAAAGAGCGATTTATGATTAAATGTTAATGAAATAGAATTTTCACTGTGCTTTCATTATATTCTACTAGTTTGAACATTTTTCAAAGTAGCACACCAAAACCCACTGTTTTCTATGAATAAATAATAAAAAGCTTGTCTGTACATTATCATTCATGCATTCTCTAGTTGCCCCACTGGTAATTTGTCTGCCAGCGTAAAGTGGGCACTTCACATTAAACAGACCTTAACTAAAACTAAAATTATTGTTATGATTTTGTGTAGTTCTTCTTCCCAAATCTATAAAATGAAAACAGTTGTACAGAAATCCTCACTGAATCTAGTCACACACACACAAAAATCTTGATGTCCTACAAGTGAAGGATTTAAAGTGCCTTCTGCATCGTTGCCCAAAATGTTCCAGAGGAGCCCTATCAGCATTTGGGAGCTGTGCTTATAAACACAAGTCTAAAAGGATGCTATGTTTCAGTACAAGCTGTAAGTGAAATTGAAACTAAAAAGCTTAGCAAGGTATTTCTTTCTAAAGAATGAGAAATGGAAAGCAGAAGGTAGGTGGCAGTTGATAGGGAGTAAAAGGAACTATTTAACTAAGGTAGGGGAAACAAAAATTAACAGAACTGTTATAAAAAAAAATGGGGGGACAGTGTCAAATCTGTTCTTGTAAACTAAATCCACATAGAAGTAGCCCTGATTCTCCTCAAAGTCCAAGGGAGCTGCAGGGAGGAGAGGTACCCTGAGAGATGAGCTCTCCTAGGAGCTCATTGCAGAGAACCAAAAAAGCAGATTAAGAGCCTCCAGAGCACAGTTCACTCCCTGCTAACACCTGACTCAAACAGGGAACAGAGCCTCATTTCCACAGAATGCTAAATATGAAGGAAGGGTACTGCTGCTGCAGGCATCCTTCACATTTTTACTCTGTTGCACCTGTTTATAAGGTTTTAAAACAACAGTGTCAAATTACCCCAAACTGTGAAAGTTAATTTTGAAAATGGCCTCAAGTGGTTTTTATAAGCTTTGCTTTAAAGGTGAATATGTGTTGGGAGCCACCTCTTGGGAGTAAACTGACTGACATAATGGAGTAAGATAGCTTTTAGGGGAGTTTGGTAAACTAAGGGGAAAAAAATAAACATGTTGCTTGTAGAAAAAGATTTTTTTTTCCCCTCAGATTACAAAAATGTCTTTTTTCCACCCCTTCTTCAGAAAATAAATGTTCAGAAAAGAAACAGTAGATTGCACACTGTAGCATAAGGGTAAATTTGATATTGTTGATGTCCTAGGAAAGCAGATGAACCATCACAAAGTCTGAAACTTTACCAGCAGTATTCAGGAACAGGTGGGAATTTATGCCTTCACACAGGGAAAATGCCCCTAAAATTATCAGGACAGGTGAAGTGGTGCAAGTTTTGCATTGTAAAAGGCTCTGTGCATTTGAACTGGCATACAGACCTTGTATATATGGAGGCTGGTTATGCTGTAGAAATCTGTGAAGGATATCCATCTTAGCATCCTATTTCATTTCAGTTAATCTCTCTTCCATTCCAGGGTCTGATTCTTTATACTGGTTTTTACAGCTGCTGTCATCTTAGTTGATTTTCTTCCCAGTTTTCTCACCTTTCATGCCTTACAGGCTTCACTGATATAGTTCCAAATATTCCAAAAATTGTTTTTCTTGGTTTGCCATCACTATATAAGAAGAGATATGGAAAAATTACTGGACTGTTGAAAAAATCTAGCCTGATTCAAAGATTTTCCAGAAGAACTTTTGCAGTTTCAAGTTCATTGCAAAAGTCTGTTGCTATAGGTAGTAATAATATTGATTAAGAATGAACTGGGAATCTTACCTTAGAAGACAAATTAAGTAAGGTAGCTGCTGCATTGAGGTGTGGTGATAATTTCAGCTTGCTTACTCGGGTTTCAACCCAAGGCAAAGGTGACTTGTGTTTCTTTGCTGAGATGGTAAAGCCTCAGTTATTTAGAAGAACATACCAATACAAAATAAACAAAAGGAGCAGAAGTGCATAAAACCACTGTAAATTCTCTTAAAGTGAAAATTAGTCCAAAAGAGTTGGTAGAATCAGGAAAAATCTATTTTGCGTAACGATGTAAATACCAAGAGACACTCTTGTGTATAATGGAAACAGAAAAGCTTCCTGTCTATTCCCTTGGGAATTTTTGGGCTTAGGTTGTTTGTTTGGGGTTTTGGGTTGGGTTTTTTTTGTTTATTTTGTGTGGGGGTTTTTTGTGTTTTGTTTTTTGTTTGGTTTTTTTTTCATTTCTTGGACTTAATAAACAAATAAGTTACAGTCTAGATAATTTTTAGGAGATGTACTGCATGACTGATGTCAGAAATTATTCCATTCCATACAAGGTGAGGAGGGGGGGGAGCTCCATGCCCTATTTAGTTCCATTAATAATGAACATTAATGAATTACATTGTTTATTACATTTTTTATCTTGTGTGTCCAGCACTTGAGCAGACAGGTGGAAATGGTCTAGCTGTATTTTACTGACAGATTTCTCTGGGCATACAGCGTGACTGTTTTGAAGGTACAATTAGAGAAGTGAATTGATTTTCTGTAACACAGCGTCTGCTATTTTCATGTGTGACCTAATAACAGATGAGCATTATTTACCTGCTTTCCTGAACTGGCAGATCGTGTTTCTTTTCCCTAGGATGTAGAGTGAAATAAGCATTTGAGCAGTGAGCCCGTTTGCTTAGGGAGGCTGCTGTTTAGACAAGGAGGTTATGGCAGGATACTGTGGGTATAACTGTTCTGGTAGGAGAACTCAACTGAAATGGGGACACTACTGTTAATTCAAGTGTAATTACATTTCTTTGTTGTTAAAAGTTAAATCCTGGGCAAGAGGAAAATTTGAGCGTGAAACTGTATTTTGAAGCAAATTTGAGCTGAAGCTTTCCAAAACCTTTGGAGATTGCCAGAATGTAGTCATCAGGAGGTGGTTGCCTGCTGGAAACGTTTATGTTCTTTTATTGTCTAACTTTTCTGTGAGTTTATCAGCCTCTTTCATCATGCAGGTTATTTATAGAATGTCACCTATTACAAAGTTTTGCTTCTCTCCCGCTGTTTTCTCCACTAAACTGCAGTTTGAGGGAAGGATTCCCTTTCATGGTCTTTCATGTGCAACCTCTGGGTCAGCCTTTCCCTGCTCTTTGGGACTGGCATTTGAATCTGCACAAAAATCTTTACAGTGCCTCACTGGCAGCATCACTGCTGAGCCCTGCCTTGGCCAGGGGTGGATCCATCTTGGAGCTGGCTGGGCACTGGCTCCATCAGTCAGAAAGGAAGCTTCTGGCAGCTTCTCACAGAGGCCACCCCTGTTGCCTCCCCTGCTTCCAAACCTTGCCACAAAACCCAATACATCCCCTTTTTGCTCTTTTCCGTCAGTGTGATGCATCTATTTCGGATACCGGTGGTTCATGTTAACATTCAAAAATAACTGTGTTAGCTTTCTCTGCATTTCAGACAAATGAGGCTTTAGTATCTCAGCCCAGGCTCTGAATGCATGTTGTCTTTATTGTATTTGTGGCATTTATCATCATTTCACTACAAACATTCACAATTTTGGTTTTTTGTACTTCCGTGTTTACCATGAAAAGTTGTAGAATTGGGTTAAGAATTAAAAAGCTTTCAAAGCATCCTTGTCCTGAAGCAACTCTGCCAGGCATGAATAACAAATGGATTGTTTTTCAGTCAAAGTGAGTCAGCTGACATGAGCTTCTGGAGGGTTATATTTTTCCCATCAAGTTATGCAAGAATTTAGCTTACCTTGAATCAGTGATTATAGGCTGAATGGACCTCTGAAATTACAGATCATGTTGAACCTTATGAGAAGATCAAAATGTAATGGATTCTGTGTTAGAGAAGACGTATTTTCTCTGTATTTTATGCACATTTAGCACGACACTGGGTTGATTAGATGATTTCCTGAAGCCACAATTTAGTTCTTCAGGGTCTGACTATGTAATTTTTTTAGAAATACAATGTACATTAAGAAGCTGTACTGGTATTTATGGTTGTTGATTCACAAAAGTTTCAGGTGAGGTGGATATTTAAAGAAGGTATCACTCAGTTGAAGATTCTGAGGAAATCCTTGAAGTTTCATTTTTTAATTTTCTTTTTTCTATGTCATTCAAGATAAATATATGTATAATGTTATTGTCACATCTGTTATAATTAGAGCCTGAACAAGCACAGGGTTATAGTTTTTGTATTAAATACTTCTACTAGAAATTGTACTGTGGCATAATGAACCATCACTTTTCTTTTTCAACATCTCGTTACTTTCAGTATAAATCTTCTGGAAGGACCATAAATTAATAGGTGGCCTTAAGTAGTTTTTCTTCTTCCCCAATGTGACAATTTAGGGAATAATAGGATTTTTTTTTTTAACTTTCTTAAAAAAACCCACTCACTTTAGAAGTGAAAGACTTTGCTTTTTGCTTCTAATAGAGTCCCAAATTTGCTCAGACTCAGACTATTTTGAATTTCCTAATACATGTCTTTCACGTTGCTGCTCTGCATGTTTTCACTTTCTTATGTCTCTTCCATCAATGCAGTATCTTATTCCTACCCAGTAGCTGAAGGAGCTCCAGCAGAGGCTCTTCCAGAAGTCCGGCCTTACAGTTTTTGTTATTTTCTCTCTTTAACATTTGGCAAGTGTGACATTTTAAAGTTCAGCATTTTCACCGAAGTGTTGAGCATTCCCTTAGATATTTTCCTGCAAATTTGTTATTTTTCACCAGCAGGAAGCCCACAAGTGCTGGGAGGTGAGTGCTGATCTTCAGCCTGCTTAGCTTGGCACAAAGCCCGCGTGCCAAAGTTTTAGTGTGTGCCCCGATGGAGTCTCATGGCTGTGGTGACTGGGATAGCTGCTCCCAGCACTTCCCTGCTGAGAGGCTTGCAAACAAGCCAGGAAAACAGTGAGGAAAACTGAAAGCAACTTGATCCCATGGCTTTGGCATTCGCTGTGTGAAAGGGTCCTATGGCAGCATTGGTGATGATGCCCTGATACTCATCTTGAATACCTCTGAGGTTTTCTGTGTTATTAAACCGATGGTGGTGATGTTTGCTAATGGCACCACTAAGGGAAGGTCACAGACACCTTTGGAGCCCTTTGGCAGAAGTACTTCAGGATCCTGGGCTGTGATTTCCAAAAGAGCGTGGTAACAGAGACCATCAGGAGGCCTCAGGAGAAATTAGGCAAGATAATGTGATTGCTGAAAAATTAACAGAAGTTGCAGCTGTATGATAAAAGCTTTGAAAAGTTTTTTCAAACCATATGAAGTAAACAGAAAAACTAAAAGCAACTCCCCAGGCAGGATTAAAATAGATGCATTGTATCTGCTGAGGCTTAGTGCTGTGGTATTCAGCATAATTTGGAAGTTGAAGTTGCCTTAAAATTTATAGTAGTTTCTAAAAAATTATTGAGAAACTGCTTCATATTCTATTTCCTGAAAGTGCAAAAGTTCCGCTAAGTACAGTAGGTTTCCTTGTTTTCATGTGTTAATGAAAACACACGGTATTCTAAAATTCTGGTATTCTAAAAACGTGCAAATGGCATTTGTCTTTGGATTCACAAAAACTCCAGATATTCAGAGTTTGAATTATTTAAACTCCCACAACACATGCACTTTTGCTTTTCAAGCTTGAGTTATAATTTAATTAAAAACTTCTGGTGCATCGCTAGCTATTTAAATATTAAAATGTTCCATGGATCACTTTCGATTATCTACCATCATGAAATTCCTGAAGATGTCAGATTTTTAAGATTCCCAAAGTTGCACTTGGAATTGTCTGTTGATGCAAAGGGGACTGTGATAATTACATACATCCATTAGTATCAGCAGAGGAGATAAACTTTGGGGAGGCTTAATGGGCATGTCTCAGTGACAGCTAGCAAAGAACATTTGGCATGATTAAGGATGGATTTGAATGTACTTGAAAATATACTCTCATTATGGACGCCCAGTGGAAGTTGCACTACAAATGTTAAATTCCCCAGAAGAAGAGTTGTGTGGCAGGGAAGCTTTGAAATCCACTGTGGCCGTCATCCAAATTACTCTCTTCTCTTTGTGTCTTTCCGCTGTCAGATTCACTTTGTGATGCCCAACTTGGCTCCCTGCATCTTTGAAAAGAGGCAACCTGTTGGTTTCTGTGTTTCAGATTGTCCGGAGATACATCAAGGACTGGCTTGAAAGGAAGAAGCCTCCATTTGGTGCTATCAGCAGCTGTGTGCTCCTGATGATCATCTACACAACGTTCTGCGATACTTTTGCCAATCCAAATATTGACCTGGATAAGTTTAGCTTGATTATAATTGTGTTCATAAGTAAGTTCAGCCCTTAAGTGACTCATTTTTTTGTGTTTCAGGTCTGTAACGAGCTGCATGTAGTGGAGGAGCTGTGGGGGTACTGGTATATGGGGTTCGAGCTTCTAAAGCATCAAGTAAACCAGATTGCCAAACTTCTTAGGAGCTGGATGCATTTAGGGGATCGAGAAGCATTTAGAGAGGAATGAACCCTGCTATTTAGGTGTGCCTGAGGTTGCTTTGTGGCCCCTCCTTTCTGAAAGGGCACAGTAGTACTTTGCAAGCATTTATTGGAGTTCTGGTTTTGGCTTCTTTGTTATTAAGCAGCCATAAAATACACAGGTGTCACATTCCAAACAGCAAGGAGAGTTTTGGGGTTGAGCTGTTACTGAGAAGCATTCCTATAATTGTTAAAATGTTCTTCCTTAGTGTATTATAAACCTAGAAACTAGTTGGGAGTTTGAATGTGTTGATCTGTTTCTATGGATGAGCACATTTCTTCGAGATTGTTTTAGAAGCACTCAAGTCATTCAGCCTTAAATAATATCCAGGTGAGAATAGGCTGCTGATATCCTTGCCATCAGCTGGAAACCATGGCTTGCAGATCCCTCCCTCTCTCCCTCCCAGGGAAAGGCAGTGCTGTACAGGCACTGTCTCCTCTCCCAGCAGGGAATTCCCATCTTGCTTCAGACTGTCCACAGACAGGAGTTTCAGTTTGCGTGGAGGAAAGGTAACTACCGTATACTTCAGTATAAATCACGTCTCGTACTCTAAGACTGTTAGAGTTCAATAAATCAGTCCATTACCTACTTTGAGGGGTGTGTCTGCATATGCTTCTGTCTAATAAAAATAACGTTTCTTCTACAAATCTGACCTCTACTAAAGCCAGTAGGAAATTTACCCCTGCCCATTGTGTATCAGATCTTAATTCTGTCCTATTTGTGGCATATTTTTTTTTGGATTATGAATTACTATACCTGTGTTAAATAATACATGGAATTATAAATGGTACTATAGAAATGCTTTATTCTCAAAGTAAAGAGGTAGGAAGCAATGCTATGGAGCTTTTTTCAAAATGGAGTAAATACTTCTTTGCACTGGCACCCAAGAAGGACCTTGCACTTAAATCAGTGCAGAGTTGTCAGCAAAAAAGAATGGTACAGAGATTTTCAACTTGGACTTAACATGCAGAGAAAGTCAGAATGAAGTAATTTTATGTTACTCTGCTGACCACTACTTTGGAAAAAAAAGAGTTTATTTTTTATTTTAAAAAACACATGTTCTTTCTAGAACAGTTGGTGTACAGTGTTTGCTTCTGTTCCTTGCTTGGCCTTTATTTCTCTTCAGGACACCTCTGTGCTTGTGCCATGTGGAATGAAATGTACCATTGGCTGTGGAATACACTAAAAATCATATCTATGTGTTCAATGTCAGTGTGCATAACTGAATTTCTTAATAAGAACATTAACATAAGCATTGGAACTCCTCGGAACATATTAGACAATTGGTTGTGTTTTTTTTCTGGAATATTTATAAAACCAAGAACCAGGAAAGTTTTTGAGATGGGTATGCACACTGTATTCTAGAAGTTGCTGTATCACCATTGGATGTGTTGGCTGGATGCATATATTGTGTTACACCAGGAAGTGAAATTAGCACGAGGAGTTTGAGGTGAAACTGAGTTTGTTGTTCTGCTGATTAATGCTTTTATGTCATTTTTATGCTAATATCCTAGCCACAGCAAAATATTCACAAGGAATAATTGGTAGCAACACATGTTTATTGCTCTACAGAATTATGTGTAATAAGAGATTGGTTTTTTTCTGTGCATATTAAATTATTGTACTTAGTTGGAGAAAAATTACGATTCAAGAACAATAGATTGCACCCTTATTCATGAAGGAGGAATTAAGGTAAAATTTATACATTCTAGGAAATCTATGTAAGAGAACAGAAATGTATGTCTGTATGTAAGAGAATAGAAAATATCCCTGCCATGTTTCCCAGTTGTAAACTGGGGTCAAAATCAAATGCATTGTCTTGACTTGCACTGCCCTATGGGGCATGTCAGCCTTATTGCATTCACAGGTTTTGCAAGGAACAGGGAGAGGACCCACCCCAGATTCTGCTGCAAATAAAAGCTTTCCCCCAGAACCCACACTCAGGAAAGGCCTGTGCAGGTCACGGGGTCTCTCCTCCAGCCTTGTGGCGCGTCCTCGTGCTCTGGGATGATGCTCGGTCTCTGCAGCTGCTCGAGGAAGGCGCCAGCTTCTCCTCACGTCTCTGCAGTCCCAGGGTGAGCTCTGTGCCCCCCAGTGTCAGCAGAACTGGCAGAGGGAAGAGCTCCCCTTGGGATGCTCACAGCTACCTGCACTTACAGAGCTGGCTGAGCTAGAAGGAAATTTCTGACACACGCTGCCCAGCCCAAGAATTAGTTTTTGTGTCAGATACAATTCAAACATCTATGATGATCTTCCCTTTCCCATGAATGATCATGATGAATATAGCCTGGGCTGAGAATCTTTATTTGGATCATCCTTACACACTGTGCTTTCTCCTGTAGAATAGCAAGTCTAAATGCCCAGCAACCAGAGCACGTCTGACAGATTTTATGTTGTCAACCCAATAAGCAAAACTTGTGCAAAGAAATGTGCAGCACATGCACTATTTCCTGCCATTCATTGTCTCAAAAAATTCTTGATTCACAGGAGCTACCCCAGGAAGAATTTGTACAGCCGTAACCTTGATTCTAGCTTACCTGGATATAATGATCTGTATTGTTCTTTCAGGCAGTCTTTAAAGATTGTCTGTCAATGGATTTCTCTGGATAGACTTGATCCAGCCTCATTTCTGACCTGTAGTATGGGAACAAAAAGCATTGTGGTCTAATTTTAGCTTGTTTGTCTTTCAGTATTTTCTATTCAGATGAGCTTCATGTTTTTGACTTTCCTCTTCTCCACAAGGTAATTGAATGTGCTGAATCAAAATATTTGAATATTTCTTTTGTATGATATCTTTGGTTTGGGAGACAAAGTTTATGCAAATGTGTAAAGGCAGGTTTCTGAATAGGGATGACCTCATTTTGGTATTTCATATTTTCCTTACTGCATTTTCTCTGTTAGAGTTTCGCAGGCTGAGAGCAGGACCTGAATTCTGTCCTTTCTTGTGTGTTAATTACAGAGTTGTTAAATCTCAATCAATCACTGCTATACCTCATCCACTGAAAAAAATGGATTTGCACAGATGTCACTGAAGGTATAATTTGCCCTGCAGACATGCTGATGACATATGAG
The DNA here is from genome assembly GCA_013400315.1 of Bombycilla garrulus. NCBI lineage: Eukaryota > Metazoa > Chordata > Aves > Passeriformes > Bombycillidae > Bombycilla > Bombycilla garrulus. Next base: position 212,854 of record VXBU01014325.1, on the reverse strand, counting down.
AGAGAGAACTCAGTTTGACTTTTTACATCTCAAGATACATTTGCTGGGCTGGCAATTCGCTCCTCTCTGGATATGTCAAATTTGCTACATTTATATGGTGATTCTTAAAAGACAGTTGTCCTGAACTAATATTTGGTAGAGCTCTTTTCTTTTCTTTTTTAAAAATATCAACAAAAAAGGACAGTTGTACATTCACTTCTCAAGAACTAGTACTGTGAGAATGGTGTTAGCCAGTGACTCAGGGAATCACTGGTGTGACTGGAGCTGTCCTCTCACTTGGGCTTACTGGATATTTGTTTTAGCAGCACTCTGCTGAAAGGGGAGTGCCACAATACAGCAGACTCCAGGCATATGCTTTATATAAATTATACAAGATCCATAAGGGAGATTCACAAAGAAGGGTACAGTGTCTTAGAGCTACTTAGACTTTTTTTAGTGCCACAAAAAAATTTCTCTGTGACAAGATCATATCCTGGCCTTAAAAGGCATTCTTAAATAACTTCTCAACTGCTAGACCTAACCTAGGGGGAAGACATGCCCCAACTGTGAAATCTAAAATGACTTAAGCAGTAGCCAACTCAGTATGGTGAATATTTAGAATATTGTACAATTGCTCCTAATTTGGACCAAAAGGTGATCCATTGGCCTGTCATATCTCTCTGTGTTTATATATATGTAATTTTCCCACCCCTCCTGGCCTTAGTCCCAGTGTTTAAACCTTCAGATGTAGTTTTACTCTGAAGTGGAGGGTAACTCCTTAGTGTAGACTCAATATTTTCTCCAAATTGAGCATTTTGTTACTGTTCTGTACTAGAAAAAGAAATCATAGGTCATTCTCTCCTCTTTTGTGGAAGCAAGTGGCCCCTGCTGTGATAGTTCTGCATGTTTGACAAAATAAACTTGGCTGGAATAAAGTTGTGTCCTGCACACCACATCTTCAAAATTCCTGTCCTTCACTGGGAGTGTATTCATTAGAGAGCTTGCCACAACAGAGAAACAATTCTGCTAAAGAAAAAGAAATCAAACACTACTGTTCATTTATGGGTGGAATTACTTCTATCACTAGACTGATCAAAGTGATGTGAATGTGTATATGGATGCTCAAAGTAATAAATTTGATAGATACTGTTTTAAGAAGGTTTTTGCTATCCGAGGTTATTAAAACTCTTTTGTTTTGTAGGAATGACTCCACTTTCACACCAGCAGACACAGTGGCTATCGTTTTCTGTTCCACACACAAATCCCTCACCCTGGGTAAGTCAGAAGATAAGCTTGTGAGCAAAACAACAGTAACATTCTTGCCTTGCTGTGTTGAAAAACAAATTGGTTTATTTGCTGGTTTTTCTGCTTAAATGGTTTTGGTTTAGTGTGACAAGTACTGCTACCAGTATGATATTAATAGTAGGATAATATTTTTGCACAGATGAAATTAATGCTTCCTACAGGACAGAGAACACAATCTTCTCAGCTGAGATTTTAGTGACTGTAGAGTATGACCACCTGATTCATGGAAAGCTGTATTTTTCTTTCTACTCCTATTCTGTCCTGTTGCCTAATCCAATGCTGATAAAATTTCTGGTTTGTTTCTGAAGAGATGGCAAGGTGTATCTGCCCAGTTTGATAGTAAGAGCTTACATCTAAAAGCTGGGATGTAAAAGTGAAAATCAAAAATGGTAGAATATTCAGAAATCACAACTAGACAATACTCTTTTGCTTAATATGAGCAAAATATATGTGTTGAAGTCTGTAGATATTTTGGATAACTTCATTTCTTGGAATTCGTTTATCAAAACATCACTGAGATATTTGTCACTTATGACTCCACAGTGATAATAGAATTTTGATGGATATTCACAAAATATTGTTAAATCAGAAATGCTTACAGCCACTTGCTACTGGTTCATCCATTATGTTCAGTCAGGGACACAACTGGCCTGTTTTCAGATTATAAAAACAGATGTTTGGTAAAGCATATATTACTGAATATCTGGCTCTTTTCAGGAGTGTGTCTGTGAAACAGGAAAACAGCTAGTGTCAATAACCAAAGTAAGAACTCAGCCTGACACAGGGGAAGAACAAGTTGGAACTTAGATGTTTTCCAAGTCAATTGGATAGAGTGAATCTCACCTCAGAGTTCTTTATTTCAGCCAGGCCTGTGCTGCAGAACTGTTAGCAAGTGCCTTTGAAAGTCTGTGGGAAGTGGAGCTGTTCCTTGAAGACAAGGAAAAGTCAAACAAAATGTCTCTTTTTACAGTGGAAATGAGGAGGGGACGAGGAATTATAGATTAGTGAGTTTTAACTTGATTTTGTAGAAAACTACTGAACCGAGTCACTAAATAAATTATTTTAACAGTGTAGGAAGAACAAGGAAATGAGTAAGAGCCCCATAGCTTTGTCAAATACATAGCATAGTAAACTAACCTACCTTCCTTTCACACAGGGTCCTGTGGGTTGCAGAGAAGTAGCAAAAGTTGTGTGGCTTGAGAGTGTTATGGCTTCTGATATTTGCACAATGTTTTGGGGCTCCACAATTCAAAAATTATGTGGACTAACTGGAAAGAGATCAGTAGAGAGTGCCATGAATGATCATAAACGTGACCCCAGAGGTAGACTGAAGCAGCTTGGATTGTTGAGAGAAGATAACTGAATACTGCAGTGATCTTCAAATGCATAAAAGGTTGATGCAAAGAAGGAAGAAAGTAACTCTGTCACAGTGGACTTTGTAAAGGGAAGGACTTTATTACAGTGATGATGATTTAAGCTAGCAATCAGGGGAACCTGTCTAGTGTAAAACAGTTCAGCTTTGGAATATGTTGCCTATTGATGTCTTAAGTCTCCTATCATTGTAGACAAGCCTCAGATGAAATTAAATAGCTGGAGTTGATCCTGCCTTGGAGCAGAACATAGATTAAATGACATTGGTCTTTTCCAGCCAAATGTTCTATGAAACTGAGCTTGGACTAATAAATGAGCTTGTATTCAGGACACTTTACACTTGTATTTGTGAAAAGCAACTGCACACATTATACACTGCTGTGCTGCTGTTTGGAGGTGTGTATGAACTTAGGGCACAACTGTGGTACTACAGAAGAAAAGCTGGAGAAGCTGGTTGTGTTTAACAGCACAAATGTGCAAGTTTCCCCTCCTCTCCCTAGTGAGAATAGTTTTATATATGCTCTGTTGAATATTTCTGCCAGCTTGCCATGACCCTAAGAAAATAAGCACAAAACCTTTTCAAATATTTAAGTCCTAAAGGGGTTTGCCATCACCCCCCAAAAAATGAGGACTGTTCGTATCTTTTACTCACTTTACCAAGCACCCTTATGCAGCCTGTCTTGACCTGACTCTGTGCTCACAGCTGAGTCAGTTCACTTTTCTTGTGCTACTACACTCTCAATTTTTCATGTTATTTTCTTTTTTAGAAGAACTTAGTTTGAGGTTCCTAGCTCCCTTGACCTTTTGGCTCATATTTTCCCAATTCCAAGTCACTGCTCGTATTAGCATAACCTCATGAGTCAGCTTTTGTATTCTGCAGCTTTCTTTGCCCGAGTACATGGCAAAAATACTTTGGCCACCTTGACTTCAAGGACTCCTGCAGCTTCTCCCCAGTCATAAACACCTTTTTTCCCTGGTCCAGATATCCCGTGTCTGAGTGTGCAGGCTGAAGTGAAATAGGTAGATAGTGCAGTGTGGTACTGTTGGGCTGTTTCTCAGCTATGGACTCTTCTGTCTGTCAGCTTAGGGGCAGATTGCTTTCCAGTCATCCTGGGAGAGGGATGGGGAAATGCTCCTTTTGGCAGTCCCCTGGGAGCCTGTCCTTGGTAAGCCTCAAGTGCCTGCTGCTCTTATGTGCACCCCTGCTCCATGGGTGTCCAGGTGTGCCTGCTGTGTATCAGACTCCAGCTGGCTGAGTTTGGGATCATTGCTGTTTTATTCTGTTTGATGTTAGTACCAGTTCCAGATAACACAGACCTGTATAAAAACAAATCTGTATGAAAATAAGTAGTATTGGGTTTTACAAAGCCAGGGTGTGATGAGGCATGCCCCTGAGCTGATGATGTAAACAGACATGTTAACCAGAGCAGGCAGTATTTTTTTTCCTTCACTGAATGTGGGAGCAGGGTAGATCTAATTTGGTTTTAAGGATTAGCTGTTTCTGAATGACACTTAAATATTTCCCTGTCCACCCTGGTCTTAGCAGAAACAAGACAAATACAGGCATTTTGGCACTTACTCTTTTGCTGTTCTGGCACGTTTCTGCTTGTCCATAGGTGTTTATTATAAACCATGCAACAACAGATCATCTGTTCACTTATGGTAGAGAGAGCTTTTCCTTCTCCCTCTGTCACTGCAATGCCTGAAAGCACAAACACTCTGACGCTCTCCGTTGTGGAGCTCTGCTTTGTTTGTCTTCAAGATTCCAGTGGTAGTGTATAAATGACCCCCCAACACTTGTTCTTTTGCTTTGAAACTGATTTCTCTCAGCTTGGCAGGTGAAACTCCAAGTAGGTACGTCTGGCCTGTTCCCTGGGGAGCTGAGAATGGCACCAACTAAAGTGGGAGAAGAGCTGACAGCTTTAAAGCTTTAGAAGTGGTAATAGGAGAGGCATGAGAAGACTTTTGTAAGTCACTTTCTCCCACACCATATTATGAAACCAACTAATTCCCATGCAGTGCGTGCTCATGAGGCCAACTGCCACTTCCACTGTTGCATCCATGAATAAGTGCTTGCTCTGCACAGAGATGAGTGCTGTTCCCATATGCTGGGTTTTATTTTGTAGACAGAACAGTTGACACACTTTTTGTCTCAAAGATCAGAGTGCAGGGCGTGTTTGTGTAAGGACAAATTACACAGGGTAGGTGCCTTTGTGTTCTTTAGTTGGGAAGCCGGTACCTCTGTGAAGAGGTGGGTGCTTCAGCAGGGTTTTGAATACAGGGCATCACACATGCAGAAAAACCAATGTTTATTTGCATTTCACCTAATGAGTGAAGCAGGATATAAACTTGCAAGAAAGCCAAGATAAATATAATATCCACAATGGCCTCTGGCATTTTCACCCCCACGTTGTTCCCTTTCTCTCCTTCTCCCTGCTCACAAATATGCACAGTACATGTGAGCACACACATATGCAGACATTTGATGCATGGCTTTTATTAGTGCATTTGCCATTGATTGATTAGTACTTAGTATTAGTACTTCTTCTATTGATTGATTGCAGATGAAGTGACTATTTGACCTTTAATTATGAGCCTTGCTATTGAAAATGACATTGAGCTATGGCTTCACATAATCCATCTGGAAAGCCCGACATGATGCCATTCCCTGGAGTTCATTCAGTGAGAAGAGAAGAGGCCTCAAGGAAGTGCAAAGCTATCACTGTGGCTCATTTAAAAAAATACTGCAGTTGTTGCTTGCACTTACACAAAAGTTGCAGCCAAATAGAGAATGTTATTTTATTTTTTTTAGAGAGTGAATTCCTAGCTAGAAGTTACAACCCTGAAAGGAAAATTCAGGACTGTCAAAAAATATGTATTTGCTTTAATTCTTGGTATTTACTATGTAAAATTATTTTATCTGCAAAAATCAAAGTAATGTTACCTATTTTGGCTACCACAGGAGCAAATATTAATACTGGAGGTATGATGTGAACAGCAGATTGGTAAAACAAAACAGCAAAAAGAACCCTACCTAATAATAAGATCAGGGTATTGTTTGTGATGGACGGTGTATTTTTCCTCATTGGGATTCAGCAATGTAGCAGTTCTTTCACCACGAAGCCGTTCAAGTAATACAGTCAGTTTCTAGCCTATCAAATACTTCCAGGCAAGAATAGAGTTCATTCTAGAAATAAAAGCCAGAACACCAATGTTCTTTTGTCTTCTTTTAATGTAATTCAAATTTATTTTTTACATACTCAGCTTCTTACTGCTCAAGTACAGAACTGATGGTCTGTACTTGAACAATTCTTAAAAGCCTGATGTAGTGCACAAGTAGATTCAGAAGGGAATGTCTGCGAGGGGATCATCCAGGCTGTGGATTAATCAGCCCATTCTTCCCCCAAGCTTCCCAGCTGCACAGTGGGACAGAGCGCATCCTGCTCACATATAGCTCCAATCTGCTCCCAGGTATCTATAGTTTTCTATCGTGCTTTCTACAGATATCACCTTCTAAGATTTTTCAGGATAAATAGTATCTTGAAATGCTGTAGTAATCCATCGTAGACTCTTTCTATTGTATGGTCATAATGACCTTTCTCCTTTAAACAGAAAAATGCTAAAATGTTCTAACTTGTGTGAAGATAAAAGGTGGATATTTTAAAAAGGAAGCATCTCTTAATCATTCTGTAACAGCAAGGTAAGATGGCAAAATCGTGTGTGTTGCCCTAAGCGAGTATTCAGGCTATTCTCTGGTATTTTTGGAGTGTAGTGGTTTTTCTCTGCTCCTGGCAGAGAACTTTCCTCTAAGGCAGTTATTCATCAAGGTTCTCTGCCTTTCACATAAAGACATAGAAAATAATCCTGGTTAATTGCTCTCTGGAAGTTTTCAAGAGTAAGACTTTTGATGCTGTTTTTTACCTTCAGACTTTTCCCAAGAGTGTTGGACACGAGACGTTACTACATCCTGTCATACTTCGTGGTGTTGGTAGTGCTTGAATTTGCATTTGTATCTTTTAAAGGCTTTTAGTCTCATTCCTTCCCTGGGTGTCTGGTAGGACGATGTAAGTAAAAATGATCTGGCTGCTCTTCTGCCTAGAGCTGTGGGTGCCGTCCCTCGGGGCAGAAGAGAAGGTGATGGGAGGAGAATTCTTCAAAGAACGAGTTTCTTCTAAAGGCTGTGTCTGGACCCCTCACTACTGCCTAGAGAGTTAGGAACTCTCCCATTTCTGCTTCTGAGATCCCTCAGGAATGGGCTTAGTGAGTGCTAGAACCCTTTTAAAGTTTTGATACGGTGATTCTTTGGGCCCAAATGAAATCTTTTTCTCATCACTTCAGTCTTTGCCCAGCATTTGCTTGGAAGGAACAACAGGTTGTTGTCTGGGCTTTTTCCTCAGCTCTGTGATTCTCCTCTCTGTCTCTGGAAAATAAGAACCAAGGGACTTGTGTTACATGAGATAACAGTGGGGAGAACAGAAACACCTTGATCTACTGCCCTTTTCTCATGTTAGCATCTTTCTTTTGTAGGCAGCTGGGTCACACTTCTTAGCTTGACAGTCTTCTAGAGCCAACATTTGGTTCTTACCCACCAGTATTATCAGTCAGATTATCTATCACCAAGTAACTGTCATGTCTTCTTTCTCAGGAGACCCCAAAAAATGCCTGGGAAATGCTGTTATGTATTTCCAGTACAGCTGCAAAACCATGTATATCTAGATATATATATATATATATATAATACAAGGTTTTATATAGATGTGTTTATTTATATAAATATTAGAGAATATTAGCAAACTGAAATATAGACAGAAGATTTCTGTAATTGGAGATAGGTTTCAGGAAGCTAAGTGTTTCCTACTTGCACACACCAATCCCCCCAAGGTGAGATGCTGTCTTGCACATGAAAACATTTCTGCAGTACTTAGACCATCCCTCGCATGGGGGGACTGTCTTCTCAGGAAGTCAAACTGGCAGTTTTGGGCAGGCTGTGGTCGCTGGGATCATCTGTGCCAGAGCATCTCTCTTATTTTCTCTCATTACTCATATGTGACTGGCCCGTTTGCCTCCTTCAGAGCAGAGCATCCCTGGGTCTCAACTTTGCAGAGGGAAATGTGCTGGCAGGCCAGTCTGAAAGCAGGAAATGGCATAATCTAGTGAGTTATGGTGGCTTTTGGGCACAGAATACCTGGCTCTCCCTTGGCTTTTTTTAACCACAAGTATCACAATCTAGTACATTTAATCAGTTGCAGTTTGGTCAATTTTGACCTCTCTGTGATTCCAGAAGGGGAAATACTACAGTAAATTAGGGAATCTCCTTTTCTTTCTGACCTGAAACGTATGCTTCTTTGATTAGACCTAGAATGTGGCAAGAAATTCTGTACCAGCTCCCAGGGCTTCCTTTTCATCTGTACAGGTTTTTTATTAATATTTAGAAAGTTTGCCTGCAGCAGTACTAAAATGTGCATCAGAGGACAACAGTTGTTTACTGTGTTTGAACTGAAGAATCTCACCCAGGAGATCTCATTCACTTGAAGTTTACATCTCTCAATCTCGATTTGCAGAGAGAGATCGATGAATAACAATTGTCATTTCAGAGTTGCACCTCGCCAATTATTTATTTGGTTGTGTGTCTTTCCAGAAGCACACATAATTGGATCAGACACTAAAAACCAGATTGCAGGTTTTTAATGACAGCAAGCTCATACCTCTTTATAATGAAATAAGAAAAGTAAACACACATATCCATCTGTAAAATGGTAATGACACAGGAGCTCTCCCTCCCCACCTAAAACAGTTAAAGTTAATTTATCTACTTTAAGAAACTACATTATATTCAGCAGACAGCTGACACGTTACCCTTGGGAAGATCCATGTTTGGACATGACTGAAGTTTATTGGTTTGTTTTTTTTTTTTACCTCAAGCTGGCAGAGGCTACAAGTGTCACCCATACTAAAGCGGGTGACTATTGAAGATGATGTTGAGTCTCCCTGAGAGAGTTGTATCTACATTTTCTGCTCTCAGTGCACCTTCTGGCAGCCAGTCTGAGCTGCTGACTCCAGACACTTCTAAAGCATTGGGTGCAAAGATGTGAGGAATCAACAGCAGCAGCGAAACCTAGAAATCTCCTGTTGCAGGATCGTTTGGGAGTCTGGAACTGGGATCCAGCTCTAAAAGCTGCCATGACCACTGCAAGCACATAACCCTCTCCACAGAGTTTTAGAGTAGGAGGTAGTATCCCATAGCATTTCAAGGTGTAGGTAGCTGTTTTCTCAAAATGCTTTCCTAAATGGAGCAGTAAGCTTTTCTGGCCTCATGTAGTGTTTTTTTGGCTAGGGAAATTAGATGAATAAAGGAAAAATCATAGGTTTTCCCTTTATGAAAAGAAGGTTTTCTTGGCTTCCTATTTATAATGAATTTGTGTATCACGTTTTCCTTTGCATCAAGGTTACAGGAGGAGAAAATCTTTAAAAAAATCTGCTAAAAAGGTAGTAGGAAACAGGTCGGAGCATAAACCTTTCCTGCCTGTGTTTACAAATATAGTAAGAGCTACTGTAAAACATGTTTTTAATGGGTTTTTTTTAAATGTGTAGATAAAGCTATATAATCAAAACTTTAATACTGTGAAATCTTAGCCTCACCTGTGTGTGGAAGGGCAGTAGTGTTCAAGGAAAGAATTAATTTAATGAAATCTCAGCTTCACAGGTTTAGGTTGCTTGTGCATCTTTTTGTCCACAATTCCTTCCATTAGCAGGTTTCCCATACTAAACCTCTAAAAAGAGTTTAAAATTCTATTAATTTTAGCTTTGTAGCTTATTTATTGATAGCAAGTTTGTAATTCATTATCAGTTTGCTGCCTGTGCTGTGAGTAGGGCATGTGTATGAAGAATGAGCTGATATCTGAGTGATAAAAAAAGCACTCAAGTGTGAGTGTGGGCTTACAACGCTGCCACTTCGTCCACATTGGGGTGCCAAATTGAGAATAACTGACATATGAAAAATGACTTACAATGGTTCAAATCATTCCTGAATTCCCTTTTAAGTAATTCCTACCACCTTATTGTCAGTCAGGTGGAGGTGTTCTGGAGACTCAGGCACCAGTTTTCAGCTGTTGGTGTTAAATGTTTCATTGTTAGCAGCTGCTAAGATTGCCTGTGCTGTTCATTAAACTTCACTTCCAATCTGAATGCACGTGTTGAAACCCCAGAAACAGACAAACTGTACTTCCTTTCTCTTCCTTCCAGCTTTTGCAGTTTTATTTCCTTAAAACTTTGATAGTGTCAAGCTGTGCTATTCCCTGATAACTGTACTTACATTGCGCTTGAATTACTGATTTCTGTATGAGTATAGCAGGCCAGTTACCTGAAAAAAAAAAGAATGAGCAAAAGCATTCAAAGTATATTAGGTTTTCTTGGGTTTTTTAGATTATTATTAGTGTTACGGCAAAAGGAAAATCCTCTTTCTCATAAATTTCTCTTCCTCTTTTTCCTTTACTTAAACCTTAGAGCAGTCCAGTCCCTTATAACATAGCATAAATTCTTGCAGTCCACGGAACTATATGGCCAGTATGTCGCCACTGATTAAGGGCAGAGCCTTCCCAGTAATTCTAGTCCTGCAAAGAGGTAAATTATTTAATGTAATGCAAGAGGATTGTCCTTTTCCAAAGAGAGGAAAATGTTTTTGAAGATTAGGTTCCACACCTCCAAACTGAGCAAGGACAGCTTCCATTTTACAGTTTTCTCCTGCAGTTCTTCAGTCTCTTAACATCCCACAATCCCTTGTGTAATCTGCTCCTCAGATGTTTGTTTTTACTACTCCATGAGCCTGGATTTTCTTCATGCAGCGTGTATGTGGGCAAAAGGGCACAATTCTCTCTGCAATGTAATGTGACCTCATATTACATTGGAAGGTCCTTTCTTTGGCTGGAGTAGGAATACTCAGTAGCAAACAAATATTTGTAGGGTTAGAGGTTGTCAGATATCATTTAGCTATTCCCATTCCTGAAAGAAACTGGTCCTTAGGGAAAAGCATTTAACTTGAATTCAAGGTGTGCTCTGGAGAGGGCATGGATGTAGGAAAAAGAATCCAGTTAATTTGTCAAAGGCATCTTCTTCTATCGTGATCTCAGTGTGTCATAGCAGAATCTGAACGAGGGCAAGAAACATCTCTCCCTGGCTAGGCTTCGCTGAGGACAGGCACAGTGTGTGACCTTCTGTCCACCCAAAACTAACCACAGCAATCATTTTCCTGGGAAGAAAAAGGGAAACCCTTAAGAAAGTTTTCAAGTGAGATGAGCAATGTCTGGCAGCTCTCTGCATGAACAACTCTTTTCTAATCCTCTGAGCTGGGCTCTGCCTGAGTCTCACCAGCCCTTCCCACCATGCAGTCACTGGGCTCCATGCAGAGCTGTTCTGAAACTTGGCAGTCAAATTTCAGGTGCTCATTTGGCACTATCTTTACAGCATAAATTGAGACCCCCTCTGCTCTGGCAGCTTGGGAGAGGTTCAGTGCAATATATGCTCCTCTCCAGAGGCCTTTTCTCAGAAGGAAAAAGAAATAGCTGTTTGACCAATAATGCTCCTTTCACATCAATCTCTGAGAGGATCCTTCAGTGAGAGAGTAGCACGGGGAGCATCAGAGAAGCTACCATCATGCACTTGATTCATTTTGTGTATTGCACTTGAAGATTGTGGCAATTGAGACTTCTGAAAGGCATTGACAAGTACAAGAGAGAGGTAAAAATTCAGAGGCTGCCTCTTTGTAAGGGTTCTTTGGCATTCTGATTCCTGAATGGTTCCATAGCCCTAGGATGACCTCTTTGTTTTGCCTCACATCTCTTTCCCTGAGAAGAAATGCTGCATCATCTTGTGATGGGGAATGTGTTTCAATAATGTAAGCAATAACGGTTTAGGATAAATTGTTTGTTATGAAGACATTGAATGGTAAAAACCTGTACAGTGAAGTATGGAAGTGGAGCACTAGCAATAATTCTGCTTCGGCTGTGAGAGATAATGGCCTGTGTTTTGGTGGTAATAAAAATGTTCTATTAAGTTCTCTGAACCCATTGCAATGTGATAGAAAACAGCAAATGATGAAACAGTGCTTTAAGGGGAACTTACACATCCAGCAAGCATAAAATAAACATATTAAAATAGAAAAAAAACCACCCTGATTTCCAGTACTTATTGTTTTATCATTTCCATCATGGGTATAGGATAAAAGAAAACTCTTACTTGCTTGTTAGAAGAAGAAAGCTCCTACTTGAAGTTCTTACTTGGCAGATGTCAGTTGAAAGCTCTGCTAAGGAATGTGCTGCAATGTCAAACTCTGTTGGGTAATTTCAGACAAATGTGTCATGTGTGACATGGAAATATGGCATGCTGTACATTAGTGATTTCCCAAGTGTTTGGATCAGGTAGTAATGTGCTGAGAAAGTGCTCTTTATCTCTCCACACTGTGTACTTGTATAGCAGTGGGGAAAGGCTTTTGGTAGAAATTACTTTAGTCAAAAAAAGAATCCATTTACAATATGTGCCTTCTAACATCTTTCAGACAATGCATTGTATTAAAGAGGCATTTTTTGATTAATGTTTTATAAACATTTTTCAGCATGACAGCTTAAAGTCCCTGTAAAATTGTAAATGCGTGCATAGTGCTCGCTTCCATAAAGTCAAATGCCATCTCATAAAGTCTAGTTGGATCCTGTCAGTGACAGTGACACAGAATCAGTACCTTGGAGCATTAAAATTAATTTGCTTCATTTATATTACTGCAGTGATAGCTAGATGAAAAGAGTCCTATATTTAAATTATCTTAAAAATACCTTCAAATCTTTTAGGTTGTTTTTTTTTTATTATTATTATTTTACAGTTAACTAAATGTAGCGAAGTACAGCATAATATTTTTATGGGCCTTTTAGGAAATGTGGAAGTAGCAAAGGGGAAAGGGGAGGATGTGAGAGGTTATACTGGGGGCAAACTGGGCGAAGGATTAAGTAGCTTTCAGTTGAGCAGGTTATTAGAGGAGCAGAGGCCTTTGGCCAGGGCTGGTGACCTACGGCCTTGGAGCCAAACTGGAACACCCTGGAGCGATGGAGAACAAAGAGGGCTTTCCTACACTGGGCTACAAGAGCAGTTCTCTCACTCTTCCTTGCTGCTGTTGAAGGTCATGGATAAACAGTGTTTCCCTCGCTTTCCTCAGGTTTGCAAAGTGCTTAATGTGGAAAAAAAAGAGCTGAGAGAGGACACAAAAAAGGGAGAAAACTGAAAGGTGCTGCCTGTCACAGGCCCGTCTTGTCTCAGCGACAGTGGGACTGTGATGTTGGTGCCCCTGCCCTTGGTGGAGCTGAGTGAATTTAGTGGAAGCACTCAAAAGTTACTTGGCTGCAATGAGTAGAATCAAAGGTCTTGGGAAGCAAACGCTTGGAGGCTGGAAGAGTGGGAGTGGAGGAGGGAAAAGGAGGAAGGGAGAAAATACAAACAGAAAAAGTGCCTCGGAATACCAGGGCCGAAGAGAAAGGAGGAAGATGGGAACATGGGGGAGCACTGGTAGGAGTAACATTCCCAAAGAAAGGGGAAGAGGGAAATTTGGGGTAAAAAGCTGGGAATGTCAATGATCTTGTTTGGAAGGAATACTTGTAGAACGATCTTTGTTTTTTCTCCGTTCTGTTGCAGCTCTCTGTAGTTCTAGTCAGGCAAGGTGCTGCTGTCTCATCCCACTCCTTTCTTTGGAGGAAGATGGGATGCTTGTTAAACCCCCACTTTGAGCAAAGCTGACCAGCTTAGCACCCAAGCACAGAAGAGAACTCTGTTATTCCGATCTCGTGATATTTAGTGAGTGAGGGTCTTTGGCAGAGAGCTGAACCAGATTGCTGGAAGCTTGTAACGCCATAAACCACAGCAGCATGAATGGGTGTTTATGGCATGAGCCTTCAGTGTTTGTTTTTTTTCCCAAGTGTTTATATATATTTATATTTTTATATATGTGTATATGAGAAAAATGTAGTTGCTTTTGTGTTTCATTTTAAAAGAGGTAAAAGTAACTATTAGAGCATGTTTTTTTCCTAATTAGATATTTGTATGGGTTTTATATGTTCGGAAAACATTTGCAGTCATATTGATGCTTGCAGCTACTATATAATGCTACTGAAAAGTTTAAATGGCATTTTTAAAAATAAATAAAACTCATGCTGTTTAGTTCAGCTTTGTGGTAATATTACTGTCACAAGCATTTGTGACTACACTATGGGGATCTCTGTCACTAAATTTTTTTCTGAGAGGGTTGGATATTGGCAAAGTTGGAATTATAAAGATCAGAAAGTGCATAAAGAGGCAACAAGGCTGGGATTTTTTCTTTCCATTAGACTAGTCCTTACCTGCAAAAATTATTATTATTTCTTCTTTTCACCAGCTAGCATTTCCTGGTAAATAATAGGAACTTTAATTGCACATTAGTAGCTTCCAGGAACCTGTTGTTGTGACATGTATTTAAATAAGCTGTGAATTAAGAACTCAGTGATCTAATTATATTGTCACGCTAATTATAGTATTTTGTATTTATATTTGACAACTCTAATTTTCTCTTCCTAGTTTACAGAAATAGTTTTCCTCTAGAGAACTTATCTTTTAGGCTGGAATTCTTATATTTCTCTCAGAAAATGTACGGTTATCTAAAGCATGTCACTTTGGCTGCATTCTGTTCACATCTCTGCCATTAGCTTCTGTGTGATCTTAGGCTAGTCACTGTAGTGTTTCTGATTCTCTGTAGGAGCACTCTTCAGCTTTCTAAAATATTTTTGGATCTGTGGATGAAATTGCACTACCAAAACACCAGGTACTGTCTTGCAAACAGAAATGCAGCATGTTCATAACTTGGGACTCTAGTGTATTTTTCTGTCATTAGAAAATAGAAAAGGACCCACAAGGGTCAATTTGAGATGTGGAAACAGGCAGTAAAACCTTTATCTGTTTACAAAAACAGTATGATGGGCATTTGAGGTAAATTACCTGCCTTAATATAGTGCAAACGCCCACTTAATTTCTATCTAAATACTATTTATTCCCAAGCCCCAGAAATTAGTATTAATAACAAGAAATTGTATGATAGGAAGGTTCAAAGGTAATTATAATACTGAAATAAAGCATGCAAGCCTTTGTTTATTTGATTTAATCCATCCCTGCAAATACAGACATAGGTAAAGGCTACTAATATAGGCATGAGATTTTTAGTGGTGTAATGTGATGAAGCTAATAATAATAAGAATTATTACAAGAAAGGGTGCTCTGGACACATCATGAAGATTTCAGCAAGCCTAGATACATGTCATCAATAGTGAGGCACTGGTGAAGTGGTAATATTCAACAAATAAGCTGTTTGCTCACATGGGGAGGCGTCTGCTTTATTAAAGGAAGCCTGAAATGGTGTTGAGAATGGGAGTTTATCCAATACATTCAGACAAGTTTCCATAAATATGACAGCTTTGGCTGATCTGAAACATCTCCTGGGGAAAGGGAGGGTGTGTGGCACAAAGCTCAGTGTTTTGTCACTACAGAGAAAGTAGACAAGGCTGAGCAAGGTTGGATGGGGATTGGAACAACCTGGTCTGGTGGAAGGTGTCCCTGTGGCAGGGGCTGGAACAAGATGGTCTTTGAGGTCCCTTCCAGCCCAAAGCACTTCACTTCACTGCTTCAGTTCAAGGTTGATGCTGGCAGAGGATTCCTAGAGTGCCATTTAAGATGAGAGAGAAAATAAGGTGCATTCTCAGGAGGCTCCTGAGGAATCGCTGCTCTTGTTGGCAGCTGTGCAAATATCTGGTCAGGCAAGACAAAGCTGGTTGCAGTTTTTGGCCACATCTCTACTTTTTGGAGCATGGTAGCAAAGTTCCAAGATTTAAACAGATAATTTTGAACAGTAATGTGCACAAAGTAGGCAGAATTGGTTTCATCACTGCAAAAGAGAATGAAACTTAATTTTACATATCACATCAAGCAGGAAGATTGTGCATGGAGAAGGCTGATAGAATGAGCACTGTTGAGTGCAAATTTCCAGCTCTTAGGAAAAATGACCCATCTCTAGGTCTTCTTCCAGCATCCAGCAACTTCAGTCCTCCAGCTGCTGCCTAACTCTTCGTGGGCAGGATCACTTCATACTGTTCACCCAATTGACTAAACCTTTTCTGTCTCGTGGATCAGCCAAAGCAGGGAAGGCTCTCATTTGGATGCTCACCAGCTGGAGGGAATGCACAAACAAAACATGATCCTCCTCCAGTGGAGACCAGACCAACAAAAGGTTGCAAAGGTTACAAGCAGGAATTGGGGAGGTTGGATGGGGAACAATCATGCAAACACAGGACAGCCCAGTGAGAGGAAGTAGTAAATAAGCAGTTCAGAACTGTGCCCGCAACAGTTGTGCTATAGCAGAATGTATCATATATCAAGTCTTCAGCAGAAATTTTTGTTTACTGCAATATTAGCATAATTAGAAAAGATCTTTTATGGCATTCCCTACTCCTCCCTTTCTGCCACAGAACTTTCTTTGCCATGTATTTTTTGTTTTCATATTCTTGCTCGTTTGGGTTGGATTTTTAATATATAAAACATTTCAGTTCATTTTGGGATTTTTTATTTTTTTTTGTAAAATGTCAGTGCAACATAAAATGCTTTGCTTTTATCTGGAGCTCAAAGTCTGAGGTGAGAGTCTGTCTCCTGTTTTTCTGCCTGCAGGGATTCCTATGCTGAAGATAGTATTTTCAGGTTATGAACACCTGTCCTTAATTTCCGTCCCTTTGCTCATCTATCACCCTGCTCAGATCCTTCTTGGCAGTCTGTTGGTACCAACGATAAAATCCTGGATGGTTTCTAGACAAAAGGTAAGAACTGCTGGATTTGATTTACAATGGCAAGTGTACAATGAGAGGAAAAATACCTAAACACATGTCCTAAACTCCTGGGTTTCCTTCTGTGGTAGGATTTTTCTATTTCATTGCTTCTCTATAACAGTGATAATCACAGCAGTATCAAATTAAAAGCACAAAACTTTATAGTGCCCGCAAAGGGGATTGAAAAAGGGATTGAAAAGGCTCTGAAAAAGTTCAAAGCATGAAGTCAGACCTCTACTGTTAATTCAAATTACAGATTCATTCAAATTATGAATTCAGAATATGCCCCATAAGAATGTCTCCATCCATTAGCCAACTAATAATCACAGCTTTGGATCTCCTTTATGGAGAAGTGACAAAGATGTGTTGGCTGGCATGGGAGCTGGGGAAATGAGGTAAAATAAGGACGCTTTCTGAACTGGATTGAAGCTGGATGAAAACTTTTTTTCCCCTTGTCCCCCCCCAGTTTGGGTCACCCTTTACAATAGCAAGAAGTTTACAGAAGTCTGGGGCATCCTGTTTCATGCCAAAATTAAGACATGGGTTAACTTGTAGGATTATAGACTATAACCTAGAGGGTTTGGAATCAACATCGCTGATTCAAATTATGCTTATTTCAGTACAAATTGAAGGTATTGACATCTGACAGCCATTCTGTGATCTGCGTGAAATAATTGCAGTGGTTTTAGGCAGGGTCTCAGAATAACCACCCTGCAAAAAGCGAGTCCATTAAATCGACTTTAATGCTGTCTTTTAATGTTCTGAGATAATAAAGATCAAGAAGCTGAAGCAACCTTTCGCAGCCATTTTCAGTGATGGTTGAGACCTACTGTGGGAAGCCCAGCTCCATCAGCACCCTGCATTCTCCACGTAGCAGTGGAGAAATTTTGTTGATAACACTCATATTTCCAATTTTCAGCAGTGGCTGTCATTTTACAGCTTCACACCACTAAAATAACCTTGCTATCTTGAATGCTAAAATTCCCCAAATCAGTGATTTTCATGTGTTACTTGAACTGTAAAAAGCAGGAAAACTCTCAGTTTTCAGAAACTGTATTCAGAAATCAGACCTTGTTCATCTATACTGGTCTGAGTATCTGAAAATGAAAATCTGAGAATCCAGTCGCAAGTACCTATCAGTCTGAAAATCGTGGTTTTTCTTTTAATCAGAAATTATCAGGAGACTTTACAGGTGATATAAAGAAAATTCCATGCTATTCCTGTAGAAAAACAGCCTGAAGTTAATGCTGCTGGTGACAGAACAATCCCTGACTTCTCTTCAGCATCTCAGGAGTGGGGCTGGAGCTCATCCAGATCTCCCTGATTCTCAGGGCAGTAATGGCCTTTAGGGGCTGCTGTCAGCTGCTGCAAGTTAAAACAGCCTTTAAACAGAGCATCAGAACAGTCAAACCAGTACTGGAGAGATTTACAGTTCACCAGCACTAGTTTCTTATTCATTAAGCATCAAATAAACCTCCTGTGCTAAGCAGACTGTAATGCCACTGTAGAACCACTTTGGGGGATTGTTGTTCTGTTGCAGCAGTTCCTTCAGTTGGTCTTCTGTATTATTCACAAATGTTATTTTAATTACTCTTTGAAAAAAAATCAATGAGGTTGGGCCTGGTACAGTTGCAATAAGTATAATAGAAGTGAATGTTGTGACTGGATAATGGTCTCCTGCTTTGAAAATAAACATGTCATCATCACCCTTGATGTTTATTTTCTACAAACACCTTGGCTTCATTTTGGCATCTCTCTTGCAGGGGGAGGCGGTTATCCAGTCACAGTACTCAACTGCAGTGACATTCTTACTTAATTATGATAGTACATGTGATCGGGTTGTATGAAATTGAATTTAAATATTTAGAGGTTCATCTACACTAAGGTATTTCTACTTTGTAAAAATGGCAGCAGAATCTGCCAAACTACAAAGTTAAAAAATTGTTTCCCCAAACAAAGTGTGAAATGATGTCTCTCTCTCCAAAGTCTCTTGCTGAATAATATCCAAAAGACTAATCTCAAAGGGCTGGATTTAACAATAGCTAAATGCTGGTGTTTCTGAGGGGAATATAGCCCATTTATTTTTAAAGGTTTGGGGTTTTTTAAGGGTTTACATTTTTGCTGGAGTGATTTTCAAGCAGTGCTTACAAGCTTTAAGTGTACTATATTAAAGGTTAATATCTATAATAAGAAGCCACATCAGGCATCTCTCAGATTGAAAATTGCTTGTTTAGCCAACCTGCTGGAAATGAGAAGTCAGACAATGGCCTGTCTGTCAGGGCTCTTCACCCAAAAGACTTCAGGAAAACGGAGGCTCCACATTTCAGGAATTTGCTGATTTGCCTAATTTTCTCTCACCTGGGCCAATATGTCCCACCTAAGAAGGCACAGAACTTTTTTTGCTGCTGAGCACGCCAACAACCAGCATCCTTCCCAGTGACCACACTGCTGTACAGGAGCAGCTGAAGACCTAATGCCTTCTAAGCCTATTGTGTTTCTCTCCTTAGTTAGAGAGGCTGCTCCTGCCAAACTTGACCACTGAGATGAACTTCTGTCACACACTGAATAAAGAGCTCAGCTGCCATAATTGGCCAGCCCTGTGAGGAACACAGAGCTGGACCCTGCTGTCAAAAAAGAAAGGTGTTTCTTTCTTCCTCAGCAGCAACAGAGCTACAAAGATGTCAGGTGTCCCCTGGCATAAGATCACCTCTGGACTGATGGACTTTGGCTTATTCTTACCTTTTCTCAGAAAGGAAGGTATAAACATGACATCCACCACTGCAGCAGTGATTATCCTCTGAGCAGGCTTTGAGCCACGTGGAAGGAAACCATGGGTCCCTTGTGAAAGGGACACAAACGTGTTGGCACAAATTTTCTTTGCTGTCTTTCCTTACGTGGGTCTGAAGCTCCTCTGTCTGTGCCACGAGTGGTTTGAGTGGGGTCCAAACAGTCATTTTCTAAAAGGCATCTGAGACCTTTCTCTGCTTCCTTCACTGGCACTGTAGCCGTAGTGCTTGTGGTTCCTCTGTTAAGGCTCTCTGTGTAAGTGGAGGTTGTGATGGGCAGTAAGGGACAAAAACATCATCTCAGAACCCACAGCCTGTCAGCTGCACGCTGACTCTTCTCTCAGTCTCTCAGAAGTACACACAGTGTTTTGTTGCCCCTTATAGATGAGAATCTTACCTCGTGCTGTGCTGTTGCTTGTCTCTTAAGGGCATAAAAAAGTGACTGTTTTTTTCCTGTTCACAGGCGCTGAAATTAACCAGGCAGCCCAAAGCACCCGTGAAGGTATAATTGTGGAGATGGCCTGTGTCACAGTGAATGTATATATGTACTATACTGTACACATGGACAATTGATACAGCTGGGTTTTGTGAATGTTGCTTCAGTGCATATTTTATTTTTTTATATATATCTATATATATATTAAAAGATACCTGTTAAGTGCCTTACAGATGACTTTTTGGCAAAAGCATTGTTTTCAGAAGCCACTTTGTTGGTTGCTGCAAGAGGTTGTACAGTATTTTGGAGTCCTTTAGTTTATTTTTCTAACTGCGTGAATGGTCATGACTGGCAGCTGGTTCTTCCATTGCCCCTGCTTTGAAGCCAGGGTGTACCAGCTGCAAGTCTCTGTTTTAAACTAGCCAAAATGACCAGAAGCCTATCTCACTGCTGGCTTACCCTGGGGAAGAGCTTTCTGAAGGTTTTTTTCCGAGATTGACTTGAATTTCTGTGTGACTCTGTTACACTCCCTAGTCATATGACTGTGACATGCCTTTTTCTTCTGAGTTTGTGTATGCTCAGCATGGGGCCATCCAATGGATAGAAGCTGAAAAGCATGAATTATTTGCATTTGTTGACACAGTTGTCTAGACATTCCTTCAAAGTTAATGGTTTCTCAAGAAAATTCTTTCAATTCCATTGTATGATATTGTGCCATTGTATATCTTAAATGCCTCATGAGCTTCTTCAAAGAAATGGTCTGGTGCTTGGGTTATGAGTGAAGTATTTGTGTTCGCAGTTAGGAGATATTTTTATAATTTACCCCTGAAGAACATGAATTTTTGGTTTCTTTTTTTTCTTTTCCTTCCCCCTGTGCAATGCACGGTGACCTGAGAATTTCGGCTGAAACAGAGCCTTTATTGTAGTAAGCCAAGCTATGTTTTCTCTATTGCTGCATTGGTAATGAATAGTAGCTTATGAGGACAAGAAAGTTGACAATTTTTTTTTTTTTTTTTGCTAATTAAAAGGATCCTTATAGTAAAAGAAATGCTATCTTAGCTTATTTGACAATCAATCACAACTTTTTAAAAAATAATATTACTCTTTCTAATAGACTTATATAAAAAAAGAATACAAAATTCTATTTCTAGGCATTGAAGAGAAAGGAATGCAGGCATATATTTAAACATGCAACCAGCACTACATCTTGTCTGGGAGATGAAGATTTCAGAGATGTGCTCTAGTTCAGACTGGGGGTGTGTCCATCTGCAAAAACTGTGCTGGTAATTGTGCATTAAAATATGAAGTAAGGAAAGGAATAAGTCAATGTGAGATGGATATAGATGCAGAGCTCCCGTGTGTGTCATGGTTAACATTGCACCTGAAGGTGTGGCTGAGTGCAAACACCTCGGAGCAAGGAGCAAGTCTTTAGCAAATGTAGATTATCAGAGCTCTGATAAGGCTGTAAGCCTTTACACAAGCCGGAGATCTTCTATGTGACAACAGGCATGTGAAATTCATATCCTTTTGCCTTATTTAAAAAAAAAAAAAAGTGCTTGGTTTACCTAGTCTGTTACTTCCAGTCCTGTGAACAACAGGAAAAACGTAATCTGGTACCAATCCTCGGTGCTTTACCTGACGGCCACTCCCTGTTGGCATCTGTATGAGAAACCACAGGGAGCTGACAGCGTCACCCTGTTCAGAAGTGGCACGCCAATAAAAGGACCATGTGACAAAGGTAGGGGAGGTGGCACATGCTGAATTCTTTCCTTCCCTGGAGAGGGGATCAAGCTCTCCCTGCTGAGTAGACCAGAGGGCTGAGGGACACTGTCCACTGCCCATGTCCCCAGGGCTCTGCTCTCTTCCCAGTGGGCAGTGAGCTCATGGTTTGATCAGTGCATCCCTAGATGGCACAGGCAGATCCACCAACAGGCCTGCAAGGAGCTGCAGAGTTCCTGAGCCAAGTTCAAGGTTCCACTTCCTTAAGCATTCTAAGTGGCAACTGGTTCCATATGGGAAAAAATTCTCTGGGTTTAAAAACCCTGTTTGTGGTGGAGGACTGCTTCCAAACTCAGGACAGTTTATTTTTGTTCTGCTTCCATAAACCTGAATTTCAAGAGTATATAAAGACTTAATCCCAATCCCACTGAAATCAATGACTCTTTCTGTTGGTTATGAATGGTGAGACAGCAGGCCCAGAGGCAGTGTTCCCTTGTTTAAAATACATAGGAAGAGTTCAAGCAGACAGTAGCTGACTGTGGTTGTGTCAATGCTAAATAGTCAGAACACTTCAAGTACCTTTACTGAGCTACCTCTGTGTACTGAATCTCTGCCTTTCAGTACTTCCAACAACTTACTTAGATTCCATTGAACACATTCTTTGTTTTTTGGGGTTTTTTTTCCCACATTTAAGAATATTTCAAACTGGTTTACAATGTAGTTTTGTTAGAGTCTTTACGAAGTCCTTGTTGATTGCTTTGGGGCAGCTTAAATATTGTGTATGAGTGTCGGAGGTGTCAGTCTAAAGGGAATATCAAGCTAAACTGAAATACATATTTTAAATTCATACTTAATGAAACTGAATTGTGCACATCAATTCTGTTAAGACTGTTAAGATGTTTGTTTTATGACTTGTTATATGTCTTTAATAAACAGAATGGTTTTGAATTCAATTTTGTTAAAAAGAAAACAAGATTAAATTATTTATCCTCTAGGTCACATTTTTACCTCTGTTATCTGTTTTATTCTTTTGTGGGTGAGCTTTTAAAGTTTTTGGTTGTTTTTTAAAAAAGAAGTCCATTAACTGTCTGGAAATACTTTATGAGCTTGGGGCAAGAAAGTCCTCAGAATACTGCTTATTGTCGTAAATTGAAAATTAATTCATTGAACCTAAATAGTTTTTCAGTAAAGAGTTAGAACAATTCTGAGTCTTTTCAACTTCTTGGCTTTAAGTTTAAATTATATTAAACATAATCAGGAAAACTGATGGCTAATGAGAACTTTGCCCATGTTACAACATGACGATTTTCTTGATCATCAACACTTCCTATTTCTGCATCTCTATAATCCTATCTAATGATAGCAGAGTAAAAAAACCCACCCAAACAATAAAACAGCACTTCAGAGGTCACGGGCAATGTTAACACTTTGTGTTGAATTACTCAAATGTTTTATTTCCCTTCCTGTGCATTAAATTGAAAAGCTTTTGATTACTCCAGTAACCTATCAAGGTAAACAGTTTTAATGTAGTCAAAAACAAAGATGTGGTTGTTTTTTCTCATTGATCCTCTGGTTAGTGTGAACAGGTTATGTGGTAGAAAGGCAGTCTCAGCAGAAGCTGCACAGTTGTGCTTGTTCACAGAGCAGAAGGAACTTGGTTTTACAGAAGTAGTCCCCTACGTTACTCTGGCAGTCAGGGAAAAAGGAGCTGTTAGTTTTATTTGTGTACATTTTTCTGTGGAAATATCTTGACAGCGGGAGGTTAGAAGGCAAGATGAAATGTGGTCTGTCTGCAAGCACATTGATTTATGTGCGAGTGCATACGTGCATAAGAGATGAGCAGTTATATATGTAGAAATGACTAGAAAGGGCCAAGTCCCTGGGATAATTTTTTTTTTTTTGCAAGACTGCATATGGAGAAAGAGCTACTTTTTGATGTTATTCTGCCATTAAAAATGAAATTTCAGACACTGAATTGTGTTTTATATTGAATCATAATCTCATACAGAGCCCTTACAGCAGACAATCGCAGCTTTGTATTTGTAAACTGTAGACTGTTTTGCACTTAAATAGATGTTGATGCATTTGGGAATTACAACACAGTAAAGGGCTAAATCATAGTTTCTCCATTTGGTTATAATCCAAATGCATTTATATTACTGTTATTACAAAGTGCCAGGAACACAGGCAGTCCCTCGCAAACACGTTAAATAGACAGAGACTAAATTCTGCCCTTGGTTACACTTGCACATCTCCAGTGCAAGGTTGTTACGCTGCAGAGCAGTCTCCCCAGGGAAGCTGTTTGAAGAGCTCTGCCATCGTTCTAACAAAGCTCGGGGATAACGTAGCACATGATGAGAGTAAATGAAGAGTATTTTACTTTAGATTTGATGGCCTGCGCTTTCCAGCATCTTACAAACCAAATCTCTTTTGTGCCGATTTCCATGGGGTATCCCCAGTCTCCCAGACCAAATCTTACAGCATCCTGTCAGAACAATGTCAGGAGAGGGATGTGCTCTTCTCTTTGCCATTTTCTTGCTTCAATCACACTATTTCTTGTCATCATTAGACTGCAGCTTCTATGAGGAAGCACTTTGACTTAAATTCCTCCAAGCTGATGTGTCCGGTTCCTGCAAAATTCTCATTCAACAGACAGCACCCTGCAGGATGGTAAGGAATCTTCTGGAGTTGTATGGACAAGCTGTGCAGGACTAGAGAAAGCAATGCTGGGAAATGCAGATTTGGAGGCATCACTCCCAGCAAGTCTGCTTTCTGCTGGCATCTAAAGCTGCAGCAGAGGTCTTGAAAGCAGCCTCTGGATTGTTCCTCTTGCCAAAAAGGTGGAGAGTGAGATCTTCAGTGAGAAGTGAAATTAAACTTATTAGTGATTAAAAGGACAAGAGAGATGAGCTGGACACAAGGAATGCCAGTGAGGCCTCTCGGCTGCTCCCCTAAGCAAATTGCAGTCTCAGTGGAGCATCAGCTTCTCAGTCCATCAAATTGC
The DNA here is from genome assembly GCA_013400315.1 of Bombycilla garrulus. Taxonomy (NCBI): domain Eukaryota; kingdom Metazoa; phylum Chordata; class Aves; order Passeriformes; family Bombycillidae; genus Bombycilla; species Bombycilla garrulus. The sequence continues at coordinate 188,380 of VXBU01014325.1, read as the reverse complement.
AGTGATCGAGTCTGGAGCTGATGGGAGCATGAGTCACCACTTAATTTTCTCATCAGTGGAGGCCAAGTTTTCAAAATATTTTTAGATGCATTTCCACAGAGATTTCTGCCAGCCAGTGACCTATAGAGTGACAAGAAAATGAGCAATAGCTGCTGCTGAATCAGCAGCTCCCTGCCACCCACCCTTCTGTCCATAGTCAGGGGCAGGGAGGGCAGATAAATCAAAGGCTTTTGGAATTATTATGCAGAAAAGAGCCCTGCTGAGCTGATAGGAACACCTGGATTTGTTAAGCAACAAAATGACCTGTGAATTCTTAGGCTGCCTGGTAGGTTCAGATGAACTTTGACTGCGTTGCTAGCCCCAGCCAAAAGCAGGTGTGAGATTAGGAACTGATTGTGATCCATGCTCCGAGGGACAGCTCAGACCCAGCAGCTGCAGCCCACAGAAGAGGCCATGCATCTCCTGAGGATCCCGTGCTAGTGTGTCCATCCACTCTTTGCCGTGTTCCAAACTGCCACCTGGCACAACCATTGGTCACCCGGGTAAGAAAAAGGAAAAAAGCTTCTGTGTGGCATCCTGTGGTGAGCTACATCTAGTATAGTAATCACAAAATTAAAGACTTGCAGGTGTTGGCATGCTGGTTCATATCTGTGAGAGAAAACTTACTATTCATGGTCAGTTTTCATAGAAACAGTTCCAGCTTCCAAGGGAAATGAGCTGTCTTGAAAGGGAGGAAAATGGACTTCCTTGAAGGAAAGACAGTTTCATTGCTAGGTTTAAAAAAATTATAGAGGTCATGTGAGAACTGGCCTTCTGCCAGGAGAAATGCAGGAAATAAAATTTGAGAGTCCTGTGACAATAATTGGGTATGAAGTTCTATTGACAAAAGCTTTTGCAGTTCTGTGCTCCCTCTGTTCCTTAGCATTGTGACTGCAGTCCTTCTCTGTTTCTATCCTTTGTCTGCTGCACAGCCCAAACCCGAGATGTCACAAAATTGTTTTATTTCCCGGTGCCTTCCCTGTCTAGTTTTGCCACTTCTTGTCAACACTGCTTGATGAAGTAAGTGATAAAATGTCTTTTTCCCTTTTTTTTTTTTTTTTAAGCTTCTCCCAGTTAGCTGTCCCTAACTGAACCTGGTGTCATCACCAAAATGATGCTCTCATCTGTTCTCCAAGCACTCTTAGAGACCCTGTCCTGTAGCCAAGAAACCAGGGCAGCCCTCCAAGATGACGCTTGGGGAAGCAGATCTCAGCTTTTTGTGCTGACACGGAACAACTTAACCCATGCAAATTACAGTTCTTGGGTTCTTTCTTAGGACTCACAGCTCCCCTGGAAGGGAACACCCACATGAAGCAGCACTGAAACGTACTGCTGGATCCATTAGAGTCACTGTCAGTCCTTTGGGCAATCCCAAACTGCTGTTGACATATTTTGCCAAGTTATCCAGCAAATTCTTGCTTGTTCTCTTTCATAATATTGCTTCAAAATAAAGAAATGTTGGGAGAACCTCTATTTTTCTCTATAAAAATTACAAAAACCCTTTTCTGATCTATTTCAGGTTTCTGTTTGTCTGAAAAATTAACTGTAATTTCCCAGAAGTGGCTCAGGACTACTGTATTTGCCTCACACATTCACTCTGCCCTTTTCCCAAAACATAAAGTCTTTAGGTACCTCACAGCAAGTTGCACAAAGCCCTTTTTTAGAAAACAGCTACAACATCTGTTTATCTGGTCCAATTCCCTGATAAATAAAATATATCCCAGAGGCATAATAGCATGCTAAAAATAAGAGTATGACACAATTTGAGCCAGCTAATCTGGTAACTCTCTTTGCTGCAGCTCATGGAGTGTTAATGTGAGAAGCCTGTATCTTTCCAGCCTGGCTGGCTGTGAGCATCGCACGTGGACCTCTCCCAGAGCCAGAGCCAAATCCCACAGTACTGTGCCGTCCTGTGCTCACAAACTTCCTCCCTCTGGCTTCTCCAGGTGTAAAATCATAGGGGAATTGTGATCTGTGAGATTTTGTGTGAGTCAGGGAGCAGAACAGAAGCGCCGCAGTCAGCGGAGCCCGACTTGCATCGTGTTTGTGATCAGGTAACGCCTGTTTGTGACACTGAACGCTAACGTTTAACTTCTCTGATTATAAAAGGCATAAAGAGCTCTATATAGCTACACTATCACATATCATTTCCCAAATCATCTCGTTTTAAGTATCTATCAAGGCAATATAAAAAAAACCCAGCAAAATTACAATCTTGCTGTTATCAGTTTTTCAGACAATTTTTGGTAGGACTTTTGTTTTATTTTAAAGTAAGCGGCATAGTAGAAAAACTCCTCTGTGTGTATCATGATGTATATTAAATTATTATCCTCTATGTTCTATAATTTGATCATGTATTTTTAGGAAGGTATTTTGTTTTTCTAGCTCTCCACTTTCAACAGCAAACTCCCTCTGCTAACTCATCCTGTTTGAATTTTTATATTTCAATTGAATATGAACCTTGAATTTTGGTATATGCATAAATATACTCCAGTGTGTGGCAAGCAGCAGCTTCCTATGTTTAAAAAATAAATTTAATGAGAAAGTTCAATATTTTTTAATACTAGTGAAAATAAAATTTAGTCTGTTAAGGTGACACAGTGATAGTCTTTGAATAGCTGCTACTTTGAATGTGTTTTAATATTTTTTTCCAGAAACCTCAATTTAGGAACTTACTCTCTTAGTAACAAAACATTTGAACAATCACAGAAGCATAATACATTAGTAGAAAGAAAAGAGTCTTTATAGCCAGCAATTCAGCTGTTATAAATTATGACTGTAAAGAAAGAGAAAAGTGTTCCTTTTTAAAACTTGCTGCTGGATTCTGGTACAGCGATGCTGAGCAAGGTAAGTAATGTTCTTTTGATTAACAGTCAAGTCTTGAGTACTTTTCATTTAAAGAAAACTTTATTAAGCGTTTTTCTCAAACTCATCTTTTTTGTTCTGTTTTGAACAGACTTCCATCTGAAGAAAACTCTCAGTGACTTTTTAGCCTACATTAAATTCCCACTGACAAACAGATTAGAATTATTAATTTTCTCCTCAAAGAGCTAATAGGCTTTGCCAAATAAATCATGTAGATCCTAAGTGTGCTATTCATCTCTTCTGCAGATTATTGCTTAAAAGCCATGATAGTTGTCCTTTAAAAATCAAAAGTTAAATCAGTCCTTTGACTTGAAGTGAAAAATTTGGACTGACAGTTTTCCTGGGCCTTATTATTGTTTGTTTTTTTTGCAGTTTGGAAAATGAGAGGGCTGGCAGGCCCATTACATTCTTGATAAGTGTGGATTCTTAGTTTCTAGGGAACTTAACCACACATGGAGACTGGAGGTAACTGGTTTGTGTTAACGAATGGCTCAGTTATTTATCCCTCCCCAGTATTGTGGAGCACCCAGAGTCTCCTGAGAAGCCAGAGCTGACAGTGGAGTTGAACTTCTTCAACTTGGACACCCTTTGTGTCCGTCTGTCTGTCTGTGTGTTAGTCATGGTCCAGGGCCCTGACCATGTCCTGAAATATTCCAGCATCTTCCACTGTTTCAGTTGCCTCTGTTCTGGAAGTTGTAGATACTTTGTGTTCCTCTTTCATTTAAGAATACATTGTAGGTAATTATTATGTTTGCTTAATTAGCTTTTTGTTGACTTGAGCTTATTTGGTGCAGTCACTGGTGTTTCTGCAGTACACATTCCATCTTCTCTTTGATTTTTTCCTAATTAATGGAAGAGTCTGATCACCCACTTCCAACTAATTTTTAAGTACCCTTGATTTTTTTTTTATTGTTGTTTGGGAATTGATTTAGAGTTGAAATGTGTCTCAACTAATTGCAAGACAAAATACCACAAAACTGTATGAATTAACAAATAATAATATGTACTTAACATCTGTCATAGATACCAGTGTTTGCCCCCACACACAGAGGATGCTGCTACAGGCTGAAATTAGAAGACAGGAACAATGTTGTTTATCCAAAGTCTGTATTTCTCTAGTAACATTCAAATCAGCATGAGATATATATCCCATTCAGATATTCACCTGTTCAGCATCTTCACCAAAAAGAGAACTTTCTAGATGACTCTTATGCAAGCAGAGGTTGTAGTTCTAGCTGACATTACTCAATTAATTAATCTCAGTTGTATGAGGTTTGTCCAAATGTGTTGACTGCCATATCCATCTTAAAGCAAAACAACCAACCAACCAACCAAAACAAAACAAACAAACAAACAAAAAAAAATTTAAAAAAAAAAACCACCAACCAAAAAATATCCCGAACAAGAACAACAAAAATACCCACATCACACACTTTCACATTCTCCTGTTTGTCACTAAAATGATGCATTATAAATTTGCCAAGTTGTGCAAACCAGCATCATTTCATATTCTGGGCACACCATTAATTTTCATGGGAAAATATGTGTTTAGAATCACTAGGTCTGGTCAAACATTAAATGCAGTTATTTTTCAGTATCTTCCATACATTAAGTTTAGCTACCTTGCTGTATCAAAAATTCAGCTGTACTGACAAACAAGCAAACAAATTAATAAAAAAAATTTAAAAAATAAAAAAGCTGGAAGTGGAAAAGGGGAAGGAAGAAACCCATGTGTGACCTCTGGTTGTTTTAAAACTTACTCAGAATATTGTACCTTCATCAATGATTAAATGACTCTCCCTTTTAAAATGTATTGAGCCCTCATTTTTATGTGGATGGATATTACTATGCCAAAAATTCAACCTCTCACTGAGAAAAAGAATGGGAAAACAACTCAGATAAGTGAAACCAATACAAATGCAAACCTTTCACCAATTTCTTGAAAGAGATTGACAATCTGAAGAAGTATAAATACATATGGCCTACTTTTCCCAAAATATGAAATGATGGCAGATGTTCAGCTGGCACTGACACATCAGGTAACCATCACTCTGGGAGAACAGGAACTCTCTAAAACAGGGCATTTTTAATAAGATTGAAAAGAAAGTGCTTGATTGAAAGTGCTTGATTACAGCTTGGTGATTGAAACACCAAGCTGTCCAAAAATTTAATTTGGTTTGCAGATACAGATTTTGACTCTTTTTCAAGTTTCTCATTTTTTCTTCTTTGTGTGTGTCTTGTCCTTGCTCTGTCTGAAAACAGAAAAAAGTGTAGAAAGCACTATGGAACTAGAAAAATATGTGTGTTACACGTACTGATTGTATATATATCTGTATCAGTCAGCAGGTTAATATTTAGATGCCATTTTGATTACATATTTGTTTGGTTGGTTGGTTTAGGATCTTCAGGAGGTTTTCAGAATATATGGGCTGGCATGGCAAGCAAAGCTAGATTTTATCAGATATATCTAAATGCTTCTTAATGACCTGTGCTTTCATCAGTGTTTTCTCTATGCCTTGTTCTTTGTAGGCAACACTTAGCACTTTGTAGTCCTTCAGAGAGAGTGCTGACTGCGGCTGAGAAATCATCCAGGAGAGCAGAGACACAGGTATTTTCCATTTTAGATACACAGGCCCAAATACCACACATACATGACCAAACTGGCTTTTACTTACATACTACATGATAGGGGAAAAAAAAAGTCTTATTTTGAAAAATGAAAGCAAAATTGCCCATCTTGCTGACAAATGCACCTGCACTTCCCTGTGCCCCAGGGCCTGCACATCCCTCATCCCACAAGCAGAGGTGCCTACAAAAAAGCTGGAGAGGGATTTTTTATTAAGGCAAGTAGTGGTAGAAAAAAGAGGGAAATGTTTCAAACTGAAAGAGAGCAGGTTTAGAACAGATATGAGGAAGAAATTCTTGACTGTGAGAGGGTGGTGAGGCACAGGTTGCCCAGAGAAGCTGTGGCTTCCCTGGAAAATGTTCAAGGCCCAGCTGGATGGGGCTCTGAGCAGCCTGGTCTGGTGTGAGATGTCCCTGCCCATGACAGGGGTTGGAGCTGGATGATCGTTATGGTCCATTCCAACCCAAACTGTTCTGGGGTTCCATGTGGCTCCATGTGCTGGAGGCCGCAGTGCCCAGAATGTGGAATGGCGGCTCTGTGACATCAGCCCAGGGCCGAGGGCGCTGCGGGTGCTGCGGGCACTGCGGCTGCGCTGTTGCGTGGAGGCTGACACGAGCCACGGGCAGCAATGCTGCTGCTCTGCCTCCTTGTCCTACTGGCCTCATGTAGGCCTGTGCAAGCCGTGTGGAACACCTGCGAGTAAGTGGCCCTGAGCTCTGGGAGGGAGCTTGGGCAGCACTTCAGGGCTCCCTGGAGAGGGCCCACTCGTACTCTGTGGCCACAGCTTCCCAAAGCCCATGGGGAAGCCTCAGTTCCTTGTGGACAGGTGGACACCCCCTGGCCTGCTGTCCCTGCACACCTTGTAGCGAGGTTCTGCTGGAGCAGCAGCAAGCCATAGAGCAGGATGGAAATTACTTTCTATTTGCAGAGGGCGCTGTGGGCTCCGGCCCTTAACTTCTGATGAGAGAGGCATGACGCGCGTCGTGGGTGGCACAAATGCCAAGGCAGGGGCCTGGCCCTGGCTTGTCAGCATCCAAGATCCCTCGGTTTCAGACACAGGGCATCTGTGCGGAGGGTCCCTCATCAGCGCACAGTGGGTCCTCACAGCAGCCCACTGCTTTGTCGACTCCCGGTAAGGAGGAGCAGGAAACAGGGATATCCCCACAACATCAGCAGGTGCCCTGTCAGCAATGCCATACGCTTCTCCCATCTTGTTTCCTTGCAGTGTGCCTAGTATTGCCTGGGCAATGCAGAGCCCAGCTGAGAAATTGCTCAGGAAAAGGCTGGGCACATGCCACTACTTTCTAGCAGCCTCCAGCTGAAATTCCTAGAGCTTAAGGCGTGCTGGAGCAATCACTGCCTCCATAGTGCTGCTTTCCTGCTTTCCTCTCCTCCTTGAGAACCAGAAGGCTGGTCACTGCTGGGCTGCCATCTCCAGGCTCTGCTCCCTCTCACCCCTCTCTCCACGTGCCTTCAGGAACATCAGCGCCATACGCCTGCTGATCGGGGCCACCCGGCTGACAGAGCCGGGCCCTGATGCCGAGGTGCGCCTGATTAAGCGGCTGCTGGTCCACAAGGAATACGATTCTTCCAAGCAGAGGAACGACATCGCGCTGCTGGAAATGAACGAGCCTGTCCAGTGCAGCCCCTACGTCCAGCTGGTCTGCGTGCCCAATGCCACGCTGGATGTGGCACAGCTGGATACCTGCTATGTTGCTGGCTGGGGTGCCACCACTGCAGGATGTGAGTTTCCAAAAAGGGAGGGCAAGCTCGATATGCTGGGAAGATGGGTTGGGCTTCCTGACAGCAGAAGCCAAAGCCAGAGTCAGGCTGCCCACTCCCTAAAGGCAGACAGCAGGGATAAAGAGCTCCAGCACCTCTGTAGAGGCAAAGCCAAGCCCTAGGGAAGAGGATCACCCATAAATGGGGATTGTGGCAGTGAGCGGCCAGGTCCTCATTCCTTTCTGTGCTCACAGCTCAAAAAACAAGTGATGTCCTGCAGGAGGCCAAGGTCCACCTTATCAATGTCCAGATCTGCAACAGCAGCGAGTGGTACAGGGGGGACATCCACACCCACAATTTGTGTGCTGGCTACCCGGAGGGTGGAATTGACACCTGCCAGGTAGGAGCGTGTAACAAGGCACTCAGCCCCCAGCAGCACAGGCAGCACTGCCCCACACACACCCTGCTTTCTCTGGCCAGTCACTCTCTTAGCCCCAGCTCCCCACATTTGCTGGAGCTTCCCACCCATTCCCCATCTGCAGGGCCTAGCCCAGAGCCTCCCTTGTCCCAGAGGCCTGTCACTCTGCCCAGAAAGCCCTGCTAGTGCTCTTGGCAGCCCAGAGGTCCAGATGCCAATGCTGGAACATCTGTTCTCTGCACATCCAGGATCATTGTGCAGAGCTGAGAGAGAGCCTAAGTTCATAGGCCCCAAACCCACTCCTAGGCAAGATTCTGGGGGCTCCAACACCTGAGCAGAGCCTTGCTCTTCTGGGAATACAGCTCTGGAAGGGGCTGTGAGAAAGAGGCAGCCCCAGTGCTGACAGGGGCCACTCAACACTGCCTTAATCCTCTCTGCTCTTCTGCAGGGTGACAGTGGAGGTCCACTCATGTGCAAAGACAACAGCGCCGACTTCTTCTGGGTTGTTGGAGTGACCAGCTGGGGAAGAGGCTGTGCCAGAGCAAAACGGCCTGGAATATACACTTCTGTTCAGCATTTCTATGAGTGGATTCTGGTCCAGATGGAACTGCTTCCACAAGTAGAGGCTTCTCAGGCACATACAACCACCTCACTACCCTGGATTCATTATACCAGTGCCCCATGGCCCACTCAGCAGCCATGGCCGAGACCACCTGCCACTCAGCAGCCATGGCCAAGACCACTCCCCACTCATAAGCCATGGCCAACAGCACTCCCCACTCATAAGCCATGGCCAAAACCAATCCCCACTCAGAAGCCTTGGCCAACAACACTGCCCTCTCTGAAGCCTTGGCCAAAACCAATCCCCACTCAGAAGCCTTGGCCAACAACACTGCCCTCTCTGAAGCCTTGGCCAAAACCAATCCCCACTCAGAAGCCAAGTTCGATACCACCACCAGTGGAAGGGATTCAGAACTGCCCATTTCCACTAAAGATGCTGATGGACTTCTTCACTCAGATCCAGGAGCTCCTGAAGAACCTACGGGGAATTACACTTTGAGCAGGAGAATGGACAGGACCCAGTGCAGGTTGCATGGGACTGCGACTGTTTCCTGCTGAGGCAATGCCTGCTGATCCAAAGGCCGCCTCAGTGCTGAAGGCCTGCTCTGTCCTCCCACTGTGTTCCTCTGCATGTATGCAAATGCTAACGTTGACTTAGTTGCTGAAATAAAGTTGCCAATGTTTGTAGTTAATCATGCTTTCAGTCCAATTCGGCCTCCTTGCCCAAGGATTTCCCTGCCCAGGACCTGCAAAATGGGGCAGTGCCTGACCACTTGGGCACAAAGGGAGTCACTCCAAAGGGCTGGCACTGTGCCTCGTCAGGGAGGAGAGTGCTCAGGGCCACCACAGGATGGAGAAGATTGGCACATCAAGGCTAGGAAGAGGACAGAAGACGATGCCATATACAGACACCTTGGGGGGACACACTGAGACACTCAAGCTGGTGACCAGGCCCTGGCAAAGGCCTTAGCTAACAGCAGACCTGGGAAGCTCCTGAGCATGACAAGCAAAATTGCTGACTGTCACAGCAGCAGGGAGAAGCTGACAGGAGCTACAGAGCAAGATTTCACAGGCAGCAAAGAGACATTGATGTGTGAGGTGGCCACACTTGAGAGATGTTTGAAGGAAGAGTTGGGGTCATTCTGGGGAGAAGAACTTGGTAGGAGCAGAAGGACCCACAGACTGCATCTGTAGTACCACGGAAGGCCAAGGTGAGCCAGTTAACAGCATCTACAACACCAAGTCTGTTCACAGGTGGGACAAACCTGGGATTCAGGGGGAAAAGATAGCAGGGAAGAGAGAAGGGCAAAGAGAGGAGTCAAGGAAGATGAGGGCAATGTGTAAACATGGCAGATAGGGAGAAGGGAGGACCAAAGAGCCAGTCTCACTGCTGCATCCTTGGCCTCACAATCCAGGTACCACAACTGCCCTTGTCAGTGTGGGCCCAGAACAGCGCTAGCCCTTGTAGACATCAAGGACAGGGAACCTCCCAGAGAGCGTTGCTGTGGCTGTGGCCAGCATGGATTGTGCTGCATCCAAGTTTCCCATGCTTTGCATGGGATGGATGAAACTGCTTGGGTATCTCTGGTGTATTTGACTTGTGCTGCGCTGCACTGCTCGCCTGCCATGGCTGTACCCAGACTGGACATGGGCCTGCTGTCTGCAGGAGCCATGTGGTCTTGTGGGTGTTGTTGGGAAGGACCAAGCAGCTGCAGAGAGCAGAGGGGTCGCAGTGAACCTCCCAAAGAGGCCATGATGCCACACAGGGTGTTTTTATATAAGCTGTTAGCAGGATGTTCTGGGAGCCCCTGCAAACAGAGGGACTGAAATAAAGCTGGAGAGGGACTTTTGTAGAAGGGCAGGTAGTAATAGGACAAGGAGGAATGGCTTTAAAGTGAAGGTAGATTTAGAATAGATATTAGGAAGAAATTCTTCTCAAGCAGAGGAACCTAGTGACTTCAAAGCCACAGTCAAAGCAAATGTCACAACCATCTCCTCCTCAGAGATGGAAAAAGCCTGTCACAGTCATTGCTGTGACACAAGCACCTGCCAGCAGCTTCCAACTGCTCATTCAAATGCCAAGTGACAGGCAGATGTTTCCAGTAAGAAATACAGCCCTCTCAGAGCCTTTGGTTGCATCACCCACCAGGACAGCATTGCCTCAGCCTTCTCTGGCCGGGGCCGTGACCCGCTGGAATCACTTGAGCTCAGCCGGGCTCAGCCCTGACCATGGGGCCCAGACAGAGCACGTGGCACTGCTGGAACTGGAGAGAGGTTTGCTTTTTCTTGTCATAAATGTCTTCGGGAGCTGTCAGGAGAAGGGGACATAAGACAACTTACACCCTGCCTATTGTTTTCCCAGCAGAGTTTATGTAGTGGATTTCTAAAAGAAAAAATCCCCACGAACTGCAGTTGGGAATTTGAAATAGCACTGGGGACAACTGCGTATGCCCTCTAGCGGCTTGATAATTAAGACAGAGTATGAACCATCTAAGTTGAAATGTCACTGGTGAGTGCGGGAGGGATTACAAACCCTCGCTCGGCCTAGCGCTCCCCGTCGGGCCCGGCCCGGAGCGCGGCGCCGCCATCGCCGGGACAACGCTGCCCCCTGGTGGCGGGCGGCGGGAGCGCGGGCGGGCCGGCGCTGTCCTGCGGGAGGGAGTAGCTGGGCCGGCCCGGGGCCCGCACGGATCCGACCTGAGGCGCAGGGTCGGCACCATTCCTGCCGCAGCCGAGAGGGCACAGACCGCTGCAGGCGGCCGCTGCCTCTGACACGTCGCGTTGGTGCTGCCTGACACACTGGCAATTACTGGTGACACCTCACTTCCATTGGGTTAAATATTTTCCCTCTCCGGGCCGTGTGTTTGCACAGGAGGGATCAGCAAGTCACGTCTGCTGCCGTTTCCTCTGCACCAGCTGCCCGATGTCCTTGGTACCTGGCCGTCAGTTCTTAATGTATATCAACAGGCGCTGATATACAGCCGTGCTGATCTTTGACTCACCTTTCGAGCAGCGACACATTTTCTCAACAACAAATTATACTTTGACATTAGAAGGTGGCAATCTGTAATGGATATTGCAATCTGAAGATTGAAAGAGATTATCTGTGATCTTTGTCCTCAGCCGAGTAAGCTGGAGTCTCTCTTCCCTCCTACACATTATTTGATTGTGGAACATAACCTTGGGATGTACTAATAATCATTAGTCAGAGCTGATGTATCCATTACAGGCCTGCCCTGCTCGGGGAGGGAGATGTTCTCTAGAACAGTAGTAAATCAGCAAAACATGCACTTAAATATACAGTAAAATGTGGTTTGAGACATGGTCCTTCATACATCATGTAGCAAAATGTTTTATTGAGAGAGTCACACACACACTGATGAGGAAAGAGGGCTGCCGAGACAAGACCTGTAAAGAGGAAGCAGTTCTGTGGCAGGAAGGGGCTGGGAAAGATCTCTGAGCAGCTCCTCGTCCAAGGGAAGTTGTGATTCCCCAGGTCCATCTCTGCCCTCTGCCTTGGACGAGCTGGCGGGAGAGAGAAGGGAAGGCAAAGGGAGGAAGGGAGCTCTGTGAGGCTGGAATAACACAATGAGCCTTAAAGGGCCTGGCAGGGGCAGTGAAAGGGTCTCTTCAGCTTTGCAGATCAGGCTGCTACTTTGTCATTTGTTTTTGCTGCTAAGCAGCTGTCTCTTTGGAGCTGTCTCTTTGGAGCTGAATGTTGCAGGAATTGTTAGAGCATCTCCTTTTCTTTTTTACAGTCATTTGTCATTATTATTTAAATCTGACTGAATAAATAACACATGCATCTGCTGAATGTTTTACTCTCTGGGTTCCTGACCTTGCTGCTTTGCCTTACTTGTTTTTTGTGGTCCTGAGTAGTTGCAGAAACTGTGCCAAAAGGGCTGGCCAAGCCAACCAGCCAGATCTCTGAAATGCCTGGGGCCGCATCCCACACTGATCTGGGAGAGCCTGAGCTTGCCCATCCCTGCTGACCGTGATTGCTGGGCCCACAGAGCCCTGGGACTTCTCCTGAGAGCCTTGTCACCTTTTTTGAAGCTGGCCAAATTGGTGGGTGTCTGGCCTTTTTTCCTTTCTAGTGACAATTCAACCAATGCAGGAAATGTCTGTGATGTCCAAGCTTTGGATCAACTGTCTTGCTTAGTGCAACCTCTCCACGTTACATTCTGCTATTTCTAAATATTCTTTTATCTTGAGTTAGGATAGCCCAAGCGTTGCAATAGCCATAGACATTTTTACTGCCAAAACTATGTTTGATGCCTGTTTGGCTGGTGGGGAGATAGGCTCAGGGTAGGTGAGCCTTAGCTGCTTTCAGTACTCCCGACCCCAAACCATGTCACTTTGCTGAGGGATGACAACCTGATGTGGGCCACAGGTGACTGCAGCTGAGCTGCCCTGGAGGAACTGAGGTCTTCAGTTCCAGCAGAATGTCTGTGACCAGCCCAGTCGTGTACCTAGGGAGGGAAACAAGGCAAGTCTTTCACTTGTCTATGCAGTAAATATTAAGAATGGTTTATACCTTTGTTTTCCTGATTCTGACATTTTTTTCTTAGAAATCTGTTCCAAGCATGAGCACAGACTAATTTCCATATAAGGCAAGTCAGTTAAGAATGGGGATGTTTGAATGGTTTGCCTTTTGATAAATTAACCGGTGCTTGTGTTTTTAACAGCCTTAAGAAGAGATAAGACCTCAATTTCTCCTGTCATGGCAACTACAACAAACAGGACATCATTCAGAAGTCAAGAAGAAAACACAGGCACTTTAGGTCTCGGCCAAGAGAGCTGCAAAGTGGCAAAACTCATTACTAATTTAGAGGAGCTGTATCCCTCAGAGCTCAACATGACTGATCTTCCTTCTAATAATTCTGGAGCACATCAGTTTAACAGAAGGCAGGGTTTGGCAAAAGGTGAAATGGTGTTGAAGTACCACTCTCCCAATCACACACCTCCATGAGGCCTTTCCTTGCTCTAGTCAGCCTAGAAAGGAGCAGTGCTGGATTGTGGGGAAAGAGCTGAGGAGAGGAAGGTTCTGGTTTTAGAGCCGGAGCAGTCTGGTAACATTAATCCCAGAGAGACAGTGAAAGAGGCCATAGGTATTTGTAATTTATTTATAAACAGCTATGCCATCATATGAAACTTTTTAAAATACTATGTGATAGTTCTTTAAATATTTAAGAATTTGTTGACCTATTTTCTCAGTTAATTAGGATTTTTTTTGGCTGCATTAACAATGACTTGAATGCAGTCTGTTTTAGTCACTACACAGTTCAGCTACACTGGGTTACAGAAACATGATTTCTTTCTAAGGCACATGACACAGGAGAGGAATGCCATTGTAAGTGTCTAGATGTGTGCTTAAAAACCTGGAGACTTGCTAGTAGGTAGGGCATAAGCTCAATTAGTGAATATAAAACCATTCACCTGGCATCCTTCTGAGTCCTAAACCAAACCTTGTCTTTTCAATTACAGCACTACCCTTGTTTTTTGTGCAGCAAAGGGCTACGGTGCAGTTGCCCTTCTCTTCAAAGTGCAATGGTTAGGAGCATCAAGCTCATCTCTGTAAGCTGCATTTGTGAGTACACTTCTTCTCTTACTCATTTATTTTGTCCAGGGCTCACTAGGCCTAGAAGTGAAGTTGATAAAAATTTTTCCATGTGTGCAGCACAAATGTCACTGATCACAGTGCAGCAGTATGGTCAGAAAACAGCTCTTTCTGAATGCTAATGGAAGGCACTGTTAGCAAAAGCTGCACTCTGTGCATCATGCTGGAGCTGGAGCAGGAGAACTCATGTCCCACCTGTCTTCTCTGAAGTCAGTGGTGAGGTAAGGGAGGATGTGAGAGCAGGGCTTTGACTGACTAACCAGCGTGGAGATGGGCAACTAGTTGGAGATGGCCACAGGGCCCTCCTGACAGAAGGGAAGTTGTCACCAGGAAGGCTGGGTGAACCATCAGAGTCCTGCAATTATCTTCTTGGTTCAGGGGGATTGATGTGGGCTGTGAATTAGGCTGCAGCACCAAAATGTAAGTTTGTCCCCCACTACACAGCCTGGGAATGATCAGCTCTGCACTGATCCACCCTATAAAAGGACACCAGAAGGGTCAATTCCTGCTCTCTGAAAGGCTCTAAAATGTATGTCTCAAGAGGATCATAATCAGGTCTATTTCTGGCTCTTTTAAAGCTGCAGTAAAATAAAATTTTACCCTTGCTGTTACCACCTCTCCTTCTTAGAAGGTGTCCAGGATCAAGATGCTTTCCAAGGGTTGCTTTAGGGGTCTCCTGCAGAAAACCACACAGTCAGAGAGAAATTTGCACAAACTCAGAACACAAGGATGCTGTTAACTTCCCATGCAGCCTTTGCAGGGCATCTCTAAAGTGACCTGGGAAGGGTATTTCTCAGTCCATGTTTCTGCACAGTGTCACTGAGCTGACTCAAAGTAAAAGACTAAATAAATATTGCCTGTCAGATTTCAACAAGCTTCTTCATCAGGTGCAAATGGACAGGAAAGATTTTCTTCCATTTGCACCTGATGAGGAGGCATGTTTCTCCCCCAAAAGCTGGTGTCTGCCATCCTGTGTTTCACTCCATGGATCAATTCAGCATTCTTGGGATCAATGTTCTCCACTAATGAGTTATTGCTTTTTATTTTCAAATTGAAACTTGAAATCTTGTGGCAAATATTTGTCATCTGAGGGATACCAAATGCACAAAGTCAAACCTGTGAGTTCTTAAATGAGAATGGTTTGGTTTGTACTTCCTAGAAATATTACACTAGAAACTTTCTTTTTCTGAGATTAAACAGGAGTCAATACCGTGGTGCAGAGAAAGAAATTCTATTTTTGGCTACACCCTTAAGGCAACAGAGGAAGTGTGTATGTCATTACCACAGTGACAGCTAATGAGCAGATATACAATATTAATTGCAGTAAGTGTAGCACATTGAGCAATCTATCAGCTTCTATTTTCTCAGCAGCTGTAGTTTAGATACTTTTGCTTAACACCTCTGTCTGAACCGGCTGCTTTGGGATCGTTTGCAAAGAGGGGCTAAACCAGCATTGTCTTGTTCGCGCTGCTGGAGGGGCTGACCCAGTTGTACTGAGCTCGCAGCAGCACGAAGCCGTTCTCCCGCACCTTTCGGAGGCGCATCACCTCCCCGCCCTCCGTGATGGTGAGGACGTCGGGCTGGGGCTCGCTGAAGGACACCTCGGCCCGCTTGTGGCAGTGCTGGGCCCAGACACAGCGCATGGCAGCTGCCAGCGCCAGGCCCAGCGCGGCCATGCACACCAGGAGGATGCCGAGCTGGGCCGCGAGCAACCGCGTTCCTCTGCCGGGGCCTTCCCCCTTCCCGGGAACAGCAGATTCGGGAGCTGGTCTGGTCACCCAGGGCAGGATCTTCCCAGCTGCCTCCTGCTCATCCTCGTTCTCCTTGTCGCTGGTTCCTGCCTCCTCTGGCTGCGGTGCCAACTCTCTTTCTGCCACTTGCCTTGAAGCTGAGGACAAATTGCCGGCAGCGTTGGCATCACCGGGCCAGGCTGTGGTTGCAGCAGTGTCCCTCAGGTGAGTGCGTATGCGCAGGGCAGAGGGAGATGCTGTCACACCTAGGGAGGCTTTCAAGATGGTCCCACTCTCAGTACTGCCCTTTGAAAGCAAAAACATGCCAAAATGTGCAGTGAGGGGAGCGAAGAGAAAAGGAAGCTGATTAAGTTCTCACTACCTGCCTTACGGAACACTTCAACTCTGTTTCTGATGCCCATGTGTCCCCCAGGCTTTAGATCAACTGTTCTCTATTTCCTGTTTACTCAGTAGCTTTTAGCAAATGAAGTAGATGCAAACCTGCTCCATCCATACCAGAATTGCCATGGGAGGAACAAGGCCCTTGAGCTGGTCCCGGGGGCCAAAGGCAGTGTGGGTTGGAGGGGAAAAGGTGAAGGGCACAGGTGGAGGGGAAGGTCACTGCTTTGTCTAACTAAACGTCTGCGATTCCTGTTGCGGTGGTAATATTTTTCACAGGTATTATTATCACAAAATAATATCACTTAATAAACAATTCCCACCTTGAGTGGCACCAGGGTCATGCTGAAAGGGCAGGTGTGATCTTCCCAGCCAAGTGGCATGTGTAGGCTCACATGGACCCACTGGGGTTCAGTATTGCCCTTCTGAGGCTGTGGACTGGATGGACACGGGAGACTTGGGATGGTCTTTGCCATCAACAGTGTTGGGGCATTCATGTACAACCTATAAACTCTCCCCAAAGCCTGTCTTGCTTTCTCAGTTTACACAGCCAGTCTGAAATATGCCCCTCTGTGTTGCTTAACCACCCATTTTAGTGGGAATGACAGTTCCTGCCTAGGCCTGTTTCTGGGGACCGTCTGGTTCCGTGCACCTTATTTTAACTGTCACAAATGCCAGCTGCTCCATGCCAGTTCTGCAGCCCAGGCTTTGCTGCAGGTATCATCCAAGACTAACTGGGGAACAAGCATGCAATTTAGGAGGCCCCCAGTGAATTTTTCCATTCCCACTATGCACCTGAGCCCTCATCCAAAACCTGCAAAATGTACTGGAGTTTTTAATTTGGCTCCACTGAGATTTGGATCTGGCCCTCAGTAGCTGGCACCTCTCCAGCCTGTCCAGCCCAGCAGGCTTTTTCACACATCCATTAATTACACCAGAGAAACTCTCACCCTCTACCATCATTAGTGATTTCTAAAGCTTCCTGGGAAGACAGTGTGACAGGAGCACAAAGCTGAGGTAGGAGCCCTGGCAAGCTGTGAAGCAAAGTAGTGGAGAGTCAGAGCATCCTTTGTGGAAGGGATGGTTTCTGAAGGTGCTATTAAAATACAGTAGTAAATAGAAGCCTTTCAGTGGCTGAACAGCAAACTGTAAAGTAGCAGGCTGGCAAAATTAGGATTGCATGGGTATGGATCACTTGCCCTCAAAATGCAAACACCGTACTGTAAGAATATTCTGCAGGATTTGGGACTTTGGGATAGAAAATAGAACTGCCTCGCAAGTCCTTGCCCTATCTCAACTCATTTCTCCTTTCTTTTCATACTCTTCTCCGTTCTTGCATAATTTCTCAGTGTTTTTGTTTCATTATGCTCTTCTGATCTTGCCTTGTGCACTAACTCATCCTTCCCCTTGGTTTCCATCTACTGCCAGTTCTCCACTTCTCTCCATGGCTACACCAGGTGCTCATGGTACACATCTCTCCTTTACTTGTTCTCTGCTCTCTGCTCCTTCCTAAATATTTCTGGCTCATTCTGTGCTGTATGTCCCCTTTTGTCTTTTATTTTCTGTGAGATTATTTCTCTTCCTCCTTTGGCATCCTGGAAACCAGGTCTAGTTTTTCCTTCTCCTTGTATTTTTCTTCTGTCCATCACCTGTACAGTGGACTTACCACATTAACTCTGTATCCTATATGTCTAAGCACACACATTTCCAGCAGCCTGTAGTCACGTCTACATAGGGGAAAGCAATTGTTTTTACAGGGCCTCTTAAAAACCCAGGCAATGGGCTCAAAAAAACCCAAAACAACAAAAAAAACCAAACAAAACAAACAAACAAAACCCTAGAAATATATACAACCCTCAGTTTCCAGTTAAGGAAAAAATTTAAGACTTTTAACAGTCTCAAGGTAGTTTTAGGCACTTAGGACACCTATGTGGGCTGCTACATGCACATCCTGTCTGCCCCTGGTGCTTACCTCCTTGTTGCCTGTACACATCAAACACAAGTGCAGAGTGGCAACACTGGAAATGCTTCCTGCTCTGAAATATGGACAGAGGAAAGGCAAGGTTAGCAGGTGACCTGTGACCCACACCACCAAGAAGTATTGCTCCTTAGAACAGTTTTAGGTAGATCATACGAGCTGTACTTTGAATTATGCCTGATTGATTCCTATCCCCATCACTTTCCCCCACAGTATGTGAAATGTTGCATGAAAGCTCATGCAGCCCAAACCTTCTAAGACTTCTGAGCAGACATCCTCAAGGCCAAATTTCATAAATGCTTTGCATCCTTTTTTTTTTCTTTTCCCTGCAGATAGAGAAATAGGTCTGCTGAGTTCCCTGTTTCACTCTCAGAAGAATGTTGTAACAGTCGATAGGTTTTATCACATTTTTCCACCACCTGGCCAGTCCCCCACTGTGCTGAGCAACGCAGCATTGGGTTCTTAGGCATTTTGGATTTTTTTCCCTGTCACTGTCTGTCATGTGCAATATCCAAAGGATTATTTCTCAAAATCTCAGCACACAAACACCCTCTCACCTCCCCCGTACACACAGACGCCTTCCTATCTCTTCCTTGTTCATCTGCAGGGAAACTAGTACTATATTCCTTCTCCACAAGGACTGGAGAAACAGCTTTTCCCATCACCTAGCTTTTACCCATCGAAGGTGCTGTAGCTGGAGGCATTGTCCTGGGAGAGGGAACTTTGCAAGGCATCCGCCATTCCAATGTCTTGGGTGGGAAG
The DNA here is from genome assembly GCA_013400315.1 of Bombycilla garrulus. NCBI lineage: Eukaryota > Metazoa > Chordata > Aves > Passeriformes > Bombycillidae > Bombycilla > Bombycilla garrulus. The sequence continues at coordinate 169,660 of VXBU01014325.1, read as the reverse complement.
GGGCAGCTCCAGCCCCCAGCCTCTGGACCGTGTGCTCCTGCCGGACACAGCCCGCAAAGTCCGGGCCGGCTGCTTTGGCTCAGCAACAGGACGGGTGTCCGACCCCACGCCAAAACCTGGCTCCAGTGCTGCTGTTGCCACGATGCCAGTGGGGCTGGCAGGCAGCGGGGAGCCAGTGGCAGCTGCAGGGGAGATGGGACCTTGTCCAGCAGGGAGACAAAGCAAAAATCAGGGTGAGGAGCAGAAGTCCATTGTCTTTGGTTTGTTTATTTCAATTCCCACTCGGTGCCAAGGTTTGCCAGGAAGGTTTGTAACAGTGACTCTTTTATTTTCGTGTCACTTGTTTTTAAGAGGGAACCCACACAGAAGTTAAAGCAGCAAAGCTTGCTGCCTATGTAATGGTCAAGTAAAATAATTAAAACTCAGCCTCAGTGCCATGCCAAAAATGCTGAGAAATACACCTGATTTGTGTATAAGTAAATTCTCGGAGCATCTTACTGACCAAAGGCTGCATAAATACAACTAAATATATACCTGGAGGGCAGTAATCACATTTAGAGACAAATATGTTCCTCTGTTTAGGCAACATTGCTAATTGCACTTCCTTCTCTTCGAGAGCTGAGAATTTTAGGTAAAGTATTTTAAGATTTGCATTTAAATCATAAGATCTGGCAACCCATTTAACTTTCTGATGTCCTCCTTGGAACTGGCTCCTCAAATACTGACCCACATCTTCACTTCTCACAAGGAGCTCACCATGGCCATCATTGATCTCCTTGGAGTTAAATGGGTCCCCCATTTAATGGCTTGTTTGGGCCACTTGTGTTGGACACTTGCCCAGAATTAGCTAAAAAACTACTCTGCAGAGGGTGTTGGTAAGAAACAGCAAGGTTTGCTCACCATACCTGTGGGGTGAGGGTCAGCTGGTCCCTGTGGGGGTGTGGGGGCCACGGCGTCAGGCTCCTTGTCAGGAAGAGTCTTGTTTTGCCCTCCCTGAGCCACAACAGCAGATTCAATCTTTGCCCAGTAAACAAAGTATGACTGGACTATGGAGATGCTGTTAAAACATAATCAGGCAAGAAATTACTGTCTCTATAGCATTAATAAAACATCTGACTGTTTAGCTAATCACAAAGACTGCTTTAGTCCGAAGAAAGAACCAATGCAAAAGTATTTTAAAGGATTAGCCTGTTGTACGTTTTCTATTACAAATAAAAGGTACCAGGTCCCATAGGAAAGATTCGGGGTGAAGAATCACCACTCAATTAATAATTAAGTTCAGCCAAAAAATGTGTGGGAACTTAAACAAAAAAAAAAAAATTAAAAAAGCTGTATTACATTCATCATGTTGATAGAAGTACATTTGTAAAACTTGGACTAGCTCTGCTTATAATCTTCTGTAGGCAAGGAAACAACGGTGGTATTTATTAATTAAAACAAGCCAATGTAACTTGTACAAACAGCAGAATAGGTAAGGGGAAGAAAAAGTCTCTCTTCTCAGTCCTCTGATATTTGAGTCTGCCTAATCCTTTGCTTTTTGCCAGGTGCCAAAACTGTGTTGGCCAACCTTTAACTTCACTCCAAGAGCCTTATTTAAGCTGGAGATTTTGGGAGAATTTTGGCTCAGATTGCTCAGCTGCTTCTGAAAATTATCTAAGAGGAAACTAACCTGGGTTTTTCTGTGCCAGATGACACTTACAAGGCATTTTTAAGCCTAACAAGGTGTTTTTTCCAGCTGCTGTGACAAGGTGAAAAGGGAGAATCTATCAGATATCAGCTCAGAGGGTCAAAAGCCAGAAGTATCAGAGCGAATGGCTAGGACTAGGTCTTGTTAGGATTTTTTTGAGTTTATTTGGGTTTCTTTGTGAGTTTAATAGTATTTCTTTAAACTTTAATAGTATTTTCTGATCTAAAGCAATGGCTAAAATTTGGGAATTCCAAGCAGCAATCTTTCTGTTTCAATGAACTTTTCTTGAATCACAATGGGATGCTCAAGCCACAACACTCAACAGGACACTTAGGTTTTGGGAAGCAGCCAAGGATCTGGCCAAGCAGTTTCTAAGTGATTTTGCAAAGTTGAAATATAACAATTTAATCTCTTTTGAAATGAAAAGCCACTGTGCTTCCTCTAAGGCAGTCAGTTAGAAGATGTTTAATTTCATTCCAAATCAGAACCAAGCTATTTGGACAGCTATTTGGGATTTTGGTGCAAAATAGAGATGTCAAGTTTTGACACAATGCTCACTGTCTTTCTATGGTGAATAATTATGTTAGCATTTAACTTTTCTAAAACTACCTTTTTTTTCTTCTTATTTTTTTTAAGAAGTGATATACAAGATTATCCTGTAGGCAGGAAAGTCCTATGGGCTCTATTATCATACAAAGGCAACATGGTCACAACTCTCTCTTTATGCCTTAATGTTTCTGTGTCCTAAAATGCTTAAGCTGTCATCTTCCAGTGTATCTATTCTGACAAAACAGTGACCATGTAAATAAAAAGCAGAACTATGCAGCAGATATTAATGGTGATTTATGTACCAGCTGGGATACTGTTGCAGCATTTGGGAAGTATTGGGTTCAAGATACATAAACCACTGTTCTGGACAGCCTGTAATTGGGAAGACACAAATTTTGATTAGGAACCAGCAGCATGTCCTTACAAAAACTTGATGTCTCCAATGGGTTGGTCTGGTGCTTTCCATACGAAGGACAGGTTTCTCTTCAGTGACTTGTCCGAGTGTGTGACAGTGTCACCATCTTCAAAACAAGTCAGCAGCTTGGAACTGGGAGGCAGGAAGATGAACGTGCCAGCGATTTCATTGTTGGACACTTTGCGAGCTTGTAGCATAAAGCCCATGTAATCCCGGGTGCTTCTTACTGTCACTTTTGGAAGAGAAAACACGGGACACAAAGGGATTTGTCTTGCTGTTATGGAGTGAATTGCCTGCAATGGAGTTTCCAGAAAGAACCTTGGGCAACGCTACTGAAAACACCTTTGGTTTTGTAATGTTATTGCACACAGCATTTGCCCGAGTCTTCCACCCCGATCCCTCCTTGATGGTAAGCTCTTAACCACACTGGATGAGGCAGCATGCAGCCATTTTTAAGGAAGGAGTTTTGGACACCACTCTGCATGTATGCAAAAGCTTGTGTTCTGCTCTCAGAGGGGTTTTGTTTTGCACAGAGATGAACGGGAAAGTGGCCAAGCTGGAGAATGGTGCCTCTCAGCTCTGTCTGCATCTGTCTGGGGAGCAGCAATGCCAGGGATGGGGAATGCTGCCAACCATGCCCAAGAGTCAGGTGAGTCACCCAGACCCCTCTGAGTGGTGCAGAGGGGCTGGGAAGGTGACTTTACCCACTGGAGGTGCCTCTCATGTGATGAGGTCTGGTATGGTGGAGACACAGTTGAGATAAATGAATCCCACCCAAAGCACCCGTGCTGCAAACAGAACTCCTCTGTAAATATGTCCTCATGACAAGAGAGGTGTTGTAGCTCAGTTAGAGCAGTTATCCCTCTTGTCAGACCTTCGCAGAGATTAATTCCATCACTTGAGATAAGTTACCGTGTATTTTTCAGCTGCAGGAATGAGAAGCTGTTCCTTACCTGGCACCTTGTCTCCTGGGAAGTAGAAGGACGTATTGGTGTGGACAGTGACGTAGTTGCTGTTGGAGCTGTGCAGCTGCACCCTCAGGTGCCTGGGCATCATGTCGCTGCAGGCAGAAAGGCTCGCGCCCTGCGAGAAGGCGGCCACGTAGGAGACCAGGCACAGGGTCGTGCAGGCCCAGCCAGCAATGGCACTGTGGGCTCTCCTGCCACCCTCCATCCTTCAGCAGGAAACAACGCGGAGTTCACTTCAAAGCACTGGCTTCCCAAATGGAGCCATTGATTTGTCTGATCTCCAGAGCCGCCCTCCCCACTGCCTCTAAACAAAAGGGAAAGCCACTTTGGGAATCCACAGCATTCACATTCTGAAGGAAACTGTTCAGGCTGGGAGAGGGAAGAGCCCCCACAAGAGGATGTATTTCTTGTGAAGCTGCCCATGGAGGGAGTGGCCAGAAAAGATTTGCTCTAAAAAGTCTTCTGATTTTTAGGAGGAGGAGCAGGCTCTGTACAGCCCCACTCAGCATCTTCCACCACTCCCAGCCCAGATGTACAACCTGATCAATAGGGGAAGCATCTGCCCCTTGGACCTGCAGAGCTGCTGCAGACCCCATCACATATGGGGCTGGTGACCAGGGCCTGTCTCTGTCCCTGCCATCAGAGAGCCACATCCCTGCGGTGACAGCACAAAACACATTTCCAGATTGAACAGAGTATCATGCCATTCTGCTTTTTCAAAATGCACTTTTCAAAGTGAAGCTGAAGGATGTGTGTGGCATTTATTGTAACAGATATCACAAAGCAGGTGCTTCTGATTTTAATGTAGCGCTTTCTACCATCTTCTTTTCAGCATGCAGCCTTTCCTGCCTTAGATGTCATTGCACTTAGTCGATGAGTAAACCTAAATAAATCAGAGGCAACAGAGGCTGAGGAAGTCTAGCTTACACCTCCCTCTCAAGCACTTCTGAAACTTGCCAGCCAGCTAATGAGGCACTACTGCACACAAAACAGTTCATGCCAGCCTGAAGCAGCAAGCAGATGGATGCATTTTAACCTTCCACAGCCAAGCATCCTGCCACTCCAACCAGCCGTGTGCCAGAAGATGCTCGTGAGAATCACAGGAGCCTTTGCTAACTCTCCCAGCCCTGCTGGACCAGCGGCAGGATGTCTCCTCTTCATGGAGCCAGCCTCCCTTCTGGCCACACCTAAACCTCCCTTGCTGGATAAGATTTCTCGCAGGACCTCATGGAAGTAGCCCCGAGCAGCAGCTCTTTCCCTTGGCTGTTGCCCGCCTGTGCCGCTTCCCATCCCAGCCCCGCCGCCCTCCTGTGCCCATCCCCGCGGGACAGCAGCGCTGCTCCCCGGGGCTGCCCGGGCTCAGGCTGCCGGTGCCGCCGGCACTTACCCTGGGACACGTTCGCTGCCGGGCTCGCTGCCACCACTGCCCTGCCAGCCTGCCGGAGCCCCATCCTTTCAGGGACCTTCCTCGCCTGCTCCTCTAATGGGAAGCGCAGCAGCTGTTACTGCTAATACCCACCACCCACGGCAGCTCTCTGCCAGTGCCCAAATCCTGCTTTAATCATATTAGGTTTTTTTCTTCACATCCTACCCTTTTTTTTTTCTTTACTTTTTTCTCTCTCTTTTTTTTTTTCCTCTGTGTGTGTGTGTGTGTGTGTTAAATCTCCAAGTTTCTTCAATGAAAACAAAGGCAACTAGTGGGGAAGGGATGGGGAGACCCACAGCAAATCATAGGGTTCGTGTGGGACACCCTGAAACTCTTTTGCAGAGGCACAGGATGATGGGGACTTCTTCTCCCCTGTTATGCTCCCCACACACACATCCCCTCAGCCACATTAAAGCAAAGCCAAGCCACATCAGCTCCCTCCACATCCCCCCAGCACTGTGCCCTGTCTCTCATGCTTACATGGGATTAATTTTGGCAGTAAAAGCAGAATTTTGCTACAAAGGCTGGCAAGGTTCATCCCATGTGCCAGCCGTGCCAGAAGGAGCCATCAACACCCCACAAATTTCCCAAAGCTGGCACAGGGGATCAAACATCTGGTAAATGTGACTGTCCCCCAGCACACGAGCTGTATCATGTCCAGGCTGTCAGCCCTGCTCCTTGCCCGAGCTTTGCTGCAGCGTGCTGGCAGTCGGTGGCAGAGCTGATCCTGTCCCTCATCACTACAGACTGCTCTGGTCATCAGGGCTCTCTGATGACCCTGGCCACTGTCTCCAGCCACACCCTGCTCCCAGCCAGTGGCGCCTTATCTGTAATCCTGCTTGGGATCTGACCATTGTGTGAGTCTGTCCAGAGAGGGCATCCTGGTGACCTCTGCCTCGGTCACCCTGCAAAAACTGAGGGCAAGCTTGCAGATGCTTTGCTGCTGTTCCCATCAGCCTGCCCTGCTCTACAGCCTGTCTTTTGGAAGAGATGCAAAATGCTGAGCTGGCACTGAGGTTTTGCTGCTGACAGCCCAGCTCTCAGCTGGTAACTGGTTGGAAAGTATGGAAGCTGGTGGTACTGGGCTTTCATCAGCCTGCTCTCCTCTGCATTTGAAAGATGCCTTAAAATCACTGAATTTCAAGACAGAATGTAAGTCATGTAGTTTTCTTTCCTTTTCTCAGTGGAAGCAGAGCATAGTTCATGGGGAGGCAGGACGAGTTTGCATTCTTGATTCTGTTCCAGCTTCTGTTCCATCCTTCATACACAAAAGAGAATACCTTTATGCTATATTGGTGACTAATGCTTTCCTGAAACCAGCCAGTCTCTTACGGTTTTTCCTTCCTAACTTATTCCTAAATCAGTGAGGGCCATTTCTCCACTGACTCTCACCTGGAAGAGAGGGAAAGGCAGCCAAGTGCAGACCCTGAAGCAGCAGTGTTCGGTGTTCCTGGAGCACCATGCAAAGCTGTGGTGAGAAGAGGTTCAAACAGATCCAACCCATCTGTAACAGCAGAGCAATTAGGGCAGCACTGAACTGTCCATGCTCACTTCCAAGGCTGCAGTAGCCTCTGGCAGGGCAGGGCATGCTGCTGTTCACAGGTTCAGCAGCACCAGTCAGATGGCACTGCCTGGACAGTGTTAATTGCTGGGCTGATCTGAAATACAGCCTTACGCAGCATTCATCCCCACTGCCTGCTCTCGAGCACAGGAACTCAGTGGCTTCAAAGCCACAGTCAAAGCAAATGTCACAACCATCTCCTCCTCAGAGATGGAAAAAGCCTGTCACAGTCATTACCGTGACACAAGCACCTACCAGCAGCTTCCAACTGCTCATTCAAATGCCAAGTGACAGGCAGATGTTTCCAGTAAGAAATACAGCCCTCTCAGAGCCTTTGGTTGCATCACCCACCAGGACAGCATTGCCTCAGCCTTCTCTGGCCGGGGCCGTGACCCACTGGAGTCACTTGAGCTCAGCCGGGCTCAGCCCTGACCATGGGGCCCAGACAGAGCACGTGACACTGCTGGAACTGGAGAGAGGTTTGCTTTTTCTTGTCATAAATGTCTTCAGGAGCTGTCAGGAGAAGGGGACATAAGACAACTTACACCCTGCCTATTGTTTTCCCAGCAGCATTTGTGTAGTGGATTTCTAAAAGAAAGGAAAAAAAAAATCACAGACCACAGCTGGGAATTTGAAATAGCACTGGGGAAACCTGTGCATGCTCTGTAATGGCTTGATAATTAAGATAAGAGTATAAACCATCAAACTCGAAATTTCATTGAGAAGTGCACAGAAAGACTATATAAACCCAGTGACATTGCAGGTTCTTTGGTGCAGAAACTCCATCCTTTTTGCAGGTTGCTTGTACATCCCCACACTGGCAGGGCACAACAGGGGCAGCAGATGTGGAGCAGGTGCAGTGGAGATCAGTATGCAATATGGGCATGGATGTAAGAAACTCAGAGCTGACACTCTGGAGCAAGCTGGTTGCTTCATTGACAGGTGGGGAAATACTTTGCTGCTGTGAGATAAGGGTTTTAATGAGTTAAAATTCCATTCTGGTCAGCTGGAGCCACCTGAGTCCTGTGAACAAAATTCGAGAAGGCTAAGGGAAGAGAGGGCAGGTTTATAAGGCAGAGACCTTGAAGGTGGCAACAGTTGAGTTCAGGTCACAAGGAACTGATCATTAAATCAGCAAAGCTGGCAGCACCACCTTATTTAAGAATATTTCAAGACATCTTTAAAACAAAGAGCAGTGCCCAGCTGCAATTTGAGTGGTTAAAAACCCATGGTAGTCCCACAGTGAGAATGGAGAATGATCTCTAAACTGGCATCTCAGGGCTGACCTGTGCATGTCTGTGCCTCTGTGCTTGGGGAGACCAGGATGTGTTTCTGATACTAGTTAGGCGGAGGGTTGGCAAAAGTACTGGCAGGTCCTTCCCCTTTTATCCAGTTGACTCTTCTTGCTGTTCTTCTGTCACTTACTGAAGTGTGACAGTGACTAAAATGTCACTGCTGGGAACAAACTGGCACGTACACACACATGCAACATACATTGTGAGCCTCTTTCCCTTACAAATTCAAACCAAAATAATCCTTTATTTTATTTGGTAACTACTGCAACCTGGGCAGTTCTGCTCTAGAGGGGTTGAGAGGAGGAAAGAGAGAGAGAGAGAGAGGTATAAGCAACAAATAGCTTAATGATTACTTTAAAAAGACTGAGTAAGATGAGGAATACAGGCAGCAGGTAAAAGGAACAAGCCCTGAGATGCTGGGCTCCTCACATGCACATAGCATCAGTCAGAGCCCACATGGATTTTCCCACAGCGCGGAGCAGATGCAAACTATCCATGGAGAGCTGTTTCCCTTTTCATCACTTGAGCTGTTTTGGAATTTCCATACACAAAACCAAGCCTCTATTCTGAAGGATGATCTCCTCTTGCTTCTCTGTCAAGACAAAAGCAAGGCCAGGTAGGTGGTGTGATCATGGCACTAAGTGGGAGCTGCCTGTGAGTTCCGTTAGGGTGACCTGGCAGAGGGATCCTGTGGCCAAGGGTCCCTCACTCAGGGTCAATACAGCAGCCCAGGAAACACCCCCTCCCCTCTGATTTCAGGCCTTGGAGAAAAATTTGGCACAGGAATCTGAGAGTTTGAAACTGCTGACTCCACAGCTTGCTTGTTTTCAAAACCAACACAGGGCTAGAGGGGGCCAGGGGTGTGAGTTGGGATATTAAAGATCAGGCATTGCTCTGGTGCCATCAGTCACACATTGCAAGGCTGTCACTTTGCAAACACTTTCATGCTTACTTATCTCCCAGGAACAACACAGCTGTGGGGCACAGCTGGTTTTCAGAGCTGTGAAAAAGCCTGAGGAACTAATGGCCAGGTCATACACAGAAGGGCTCTCAGTAGCTGTTTTGTCATTGTAACATCACAAAAAAGACACAAAGAACTCAAATGATGTTCAGTGTGGTTTACATTAGATTCCCTTTGAACTAGAAACCAGGTGGAAACAGATTGTAAAAGTGAGTGGTGATCAGAGTGTACACCTTTAAAACAGTACCTTCCCAGCATGCTCTGCTCCCTTTATATATAGCAACTCCAGGACAGAGACTTGGCTTGGGCTTATCCACCACACAGTGAGTACTACCTTCCTTCTTCCTGGCTTTCTCTAGCTTCCATGGTGCAAGCTGTGCTGCTGCTCCAGTCAGGCTTTTGTTTAAGATGTGGCTCAGTTTGGCTTTTCAAGTGCAAGAAACTTGTGCTGGATGTGGGCATATAGCAAATTTACAGCTACTGCTCTTCTTAGAGTGTCTGTGAACTGAAGGTGTAGCTGAGGGTGGAGTAGTGGTTGAATGGCCATGGTTTCACAGTGTGATCTCATTGCATAAAAGTACTGACTATTAACATGAGTGCAGCTTTGGTCTTTGAAATTCAGTAATTTCTGTTGGTTTTACTTAATTTTGTTGGATTACTTAATGCTGGGTACATTTTTCTAAGAAAGGTGGCGGACAAATGCTTGCAAGTTGTTCAAATATTATTTAAGTTTCATGGTCAGTTCTGATCTTGAGCTTGATCCTCAAGTGAAACTGTTTTATACACAGGTATTGGGGTAAGAGCATCAGGATATGGTAAATGATGTCACATGGAGAATTTGTAAAAGAAACTGTAAGTCAGTGATTGTGGGAAATAAATGCCTAATTTCTTTTGCTACTTTTGAAATTTAAGTAAGAATTACAACAGCTGACCTTCAATGCAAATCTTCCTGTCTATCTCACATGGTAATAGTGACTTCATGACCTAGAATACATTTAAAAACCTCTTGTCATGTAAACTACATAGTATTTATATTTATAAAGAGTTTGGTATGTGATTAGACCACCAGAAGTAGCAGTTTACAACCGAAATATGTTCTATAACTAGACTTGTAGAAACAGAACCGCAGTTAAAAAGTTAATGCAAACTTGACATTAAATCAAAGTCTGCAAAATGTGTTGCTATATATGGGTAGGTGTGTGGAGGGGGAGAGAAAGGTGGAGAGGGAAAGAAGTTAACTCTATACTAAAATAAAAACAAAACAAACAAAAAAAACCAAACAACAAAATCCAGACAGTCTCCAGGACTGAAAGTAGACAGTTACCTGCCAGCTACATATAGATGACAAGGCAAATGAAAAACAGTATGCCCCACTTAGAGGTGCATCTTCATTTTTTAAAAAAAGTCACTTACAGAAGAGAAAGTTGGTGATTTGTCTTATATCCTGGACCTTTTTCAACCCTTGTCAGAAAATGATGAATTATTGAAGCATATTGTGCAGTAGCACTCTATTTGTGTGTTCTGTCATGGCTTCTGAAGTGCTTAATGTGGAAAGGTTAACTACTGACTGCAAAATAATTTAGAATTATTTCTTCATCTTAAAAACCAGTAAAATAAAAAATTTGCAGTTCACAATCTCTCCCTGTGATAACTGGCATGTTACTATTCCCTGCCTGCATCAGAGCTACTGGTACTTGGGAAGAATGGGACAGTGTTACACTCACAGTTGTCTTGTGTTAATCCATCCACAGACAGAAGTACTTTTGTTCCTGGAGGCATTATAAACTGTCCCTAGAATAAAGCCACGCTTCAGAAAGCTCATTTTTAAAAAATGGCTCAATAACTTCACCATGAGGTACATTACCCTAACTTATAACATTGTTACAAAGAACCAAAAAGTGTTCTGAGTGTGTTATGTTAAGTGTAGAAACATGCAGGCAAAGGAATATTTGAATGTTCAGAATTGGTTTGGGTTTTTTTCTTGGCCTGACTGCATGTAAAAGGAGAAAATATACTTTATAAACTGGAATAAGTATCCATGTAAAATTGAGCTGGCTTTACTCACTGTGCTTTGACTATCAGGGAGCATTGTTGCAAAATACACACAAACAAGTTTCCTCTCTGCTGTCTGTTCAGAGGTTCCCCCTCCCTAATGCATACCCATACTCTAAAGCATTTGTTCTCATTTCTGGCTAGACACAGAGAATACAGAGATGGTACCAGGTTGTGGGGGGAGTGGATGGGAGAAAGGAACTGGTTGGAGAGGACATGTGGCATGTTGACAAAAGCTTTCAGATTCCTAGTGTGTTTTCAGGAGTGGATTTAGGTATTGAAATTGCTTTTTACTGAAGAAGGCCATTGTGTTTGGTAGAAAAGCACAAGAAAAAGGTCACCCCAAGCAGAGGAAGGGTGGGGGGGTACACAGACAGGAGGTGAAGTAGCTACCAGGCTGTACTGACATACCAACTGAGAGCTCTTCACCTCTGACTGACTTCCTCAGCTGGCATAGATCTTTCTTTTCACCCTTAAGGCTTTTCTTCCATTTGATTCAATTCTTTCCCCACCCCTAACTGTTGAAGTGTCACTGTTACATCCCTTGATTCAATCCACAATTCAAGATTTTTTGGACAACTGAACTTTTTAGCCGATGACTCTTACTAGACTGGCATCTAAAGCTGACCCTGTGTTTTCCAAAGGGACAGGTCATTGTCACCAAACCATTAGCATTTCCCTTCCCACCATCCGTTAAACCATTGTTTTGCCATCAATACAGGGCTCTGATCTGCAATTACTCCATGCCTGCTTACATTCCAATCAGTAATTCTGTAACTGTTAGCGTAATTAAATGAGCTGTTGCTTCAAATGAGTCTTGCAGCATTATTACATGCTCCTCTTTTATTTTCTTTCTGTACAATGGAACAAAGCAATGCTTTGAAACAAAAGCATTCAGGCAGTTTACACTCACGTTTACATTTATTTAAGAAAATACTTAAACACTTGTATATTTCACCTGTGGATTTTGAACTACAAATCAAATAAGGCTCATCGCTTCAAAGAGTACAAAAAAACAGCCTCCTTCTGGCATCTTCACATCCTCCTCTTCTGAGTGCTTATGTATAACACTGTGAAAAAGAGAAAGTGGCACACTGAAGAGGGCCCTGGTAAATAACATGCAGAGGCCTTTTTATTTTAAACCTCTTATTTCCATGGCATATAAACTGACACTGTAATAGATCCCATTCAGCACAAACAAAGCTAGGCAATCTTTAAGTCCAGGTTTCAAAAAATGCCATTAGCTCCAAATAATATGTATTACTTTGGTTCAGTATTTATTTTATTCATAGCCCAATTCTGCTCCAGCAGATGTAGGCTGAACAGAGCAGGAACAAAGGCAGTGCTCTGCAGTACGACTGAGGGGAGCATGAGAGAGTTCTTCAGCAGCAGAATTACAGGTATCACACACTAATGCCGTGATCTTTCAATAAAAGCTGGAAATCCCAAGCACTTAAGGCAAAGCTAATGATTTGTTATGAAGGAACAGACATCTTCCTCCTGCTTGGCTGATGATATCCCCAGAACAGATCCAGTCACAATATAAAATGATACTGTGCTCCTAATCCTGCCACATGTCTTTAGTTCTCTGTTCAGCCTGCTCTCGAGCCTTCTGCCTCTCATCCATTTGTTTTAACTTTCATAACAGATTATTTCCTTAATTGATTCTCCAGCTGTAATGTCACTCTGGTCCTTAGTGTTACAGTCCAAATGCCTTGCAAAAAGTAAGGGTTGGCCTCATTTCATTTCTCTACCCAAAATGCTCTTTTACACTGATGCCACATTCTCTGACTTTTTCTAACATGGGATTCTGTCCTTGTGTCTTTTTATTCCATCCCTCCTTGCTGAGCTCCATTTTCTTCCCAAGCAACTTGGTCAAACTCTGCTTCATTTACCTCCTCTTCAAGTCTCTTCACATCCGACTTGTGAACCTTTTCTATTTTTAGATACTCTTCTCCCTGGCATGTCCTGCTATTACAGCCTGATACCAGAGAGTCATTTCAGGAGTCTGGGATTGTCCTTGAAGTGCACTAAAATCCCCCTACTGCACTTGGAAATTCAAAGGCTCGATGTTAAAGCATAAGTGATTTTTTTTGACTGGTGGTAAAATCTTTACTCAAAAGATGAAAATAGCCTCCAGGACTAAGGATAAGCATTCATTCAGTCCTGGAAAACTGCTTCACCACAAAATATTTGTGTCACTGTAATATCTGCACTGTAGCATAAATTTATGCAGTAGCTTGCCTTAAACACAAACTCTTATGGTATAAGAGGTCATCTAAGCAAGCAGTAAGTGCAAAAGTGTAAGCCTGTCAAACAGTAGAAAATAAGCTCCAAGAAGGCTCGAGAAGATAATGTTTCTCTAAATGAACTTCAAGTTCAGAGGAAAAAAGGACCACAGGAATGCAGAAAAGCACGGACCCTGGAAACTGCAAAAAGCAAATTTTGTGGATTTCCAAGTAAGAACATTAGTTTTAGGCTTACAGGCAGCGTACTTACACCTCAGCCACCCCTCAAATTCAGAATATCAAAACACGATTTTCTAATGTGCAGGAAACAGAGTAGGAATTACCATTATTTCCTCGGATAAATGCATCCCCGTACTTGTTCTTTAACTGTCCATTTACATATTCCTCAGTCTGCTCCAGAGCTATGTTCATATATCCATCCAGGCAAGCCAGGACACCTGAAAACATTGACAGTTTAAAAGAGAATCAGCTTGAACTTTTTTTAAAATAAACAACAATGCATTGTGTTTGAACAGTACAGGAAAAAACCCCACCCTGTATCTTTATAACAAACTAAAAGCCCAAGGACAGAGAGATGTCTTCAAAGAATTCAGCTGGGAGAAAGGAATCCCAGGCACTCTGGCAGCAGTGTTATCAGTTGGTGTAAAAGAGTTGTGGGAGTAAAAAAAAGTATTAAGGCATTACTTCAAAAGATGGGCAATTTCCACTCTGAAAGTTTAAGCTGCCCCTTCTCACTTGTGTTTTAAACACACACCAGAAAACCACCTGTGACATTAAGTGTAACTGGATAAACCAAGGACAAAGCTGTGTAAACTGAATTGTCAAGAAAACTTGTGAAGGATATAGCTGAATAACAACCCTTTTAATAACGGACAGCATACATATATTTATCTTCATGCTTAGAGAGCTAGAAGAACACTGGCTGCAAGTCTCTGTTTTGATGTCACCAAAACTCTACATATTTTTCAACAAAAGCCACTGAAATCTTCCCACAAAAATAAAACAACACTGTTTTGATAATGCAATTAAAGGAAAAAAAATCTGTCATTTTTAATATTAGATTTTTTTTTGGATCAGGAAAATATGCATTTTAGTAGCACATAGGTAATACATATTTTTACAAAGTTGCTTTATCTTCCTCTTGCAAGTGGTTTTTCCTGTCTTCATCCTTGCACAGACAATACTACTTAAATAATTCTTTTCCTCTGTTTGAAAAACACCTAGCTATTTACCTAGCAGTAAAACTTGAAATATAATATTTTGGCTGTACTTAGGAAGAGGGAGAAAACTCAGGACACATTCTCATTTTTCAGAAGTGTTACTGCAGGATCTTCTAGTTAATAATCAAGAATTCAACTTCTTCTGCCAACTTGTCATGGCTTAAAGATTATTATTTTCCTTTCTGTTTTTCTCTCCTCTGTTACCACAGACATAGGGAAAACTGCTCACGAAGTGCCACTAAGTGCACCAAAAAAACCCAAACCAAAGTCAGGATTCTTTCCCACTCTAGTATAATCTCAAGGGATCTACACAATAACAGAAAATAAAAATGTTTGTCCAAAATTAAAACTGGACTATGTAGATTTACCTGAGCTACAACTCAGTAGGCCATAAATGCAGTATTTTCAAACTCTTTTGTTCCTAGAGTGCATTGTTTCATTCCCTTCTTTCTTTTCTTTGTGTTACTCTTTCACCACTAATGGCATCCAATATTATCACTGCCCATTCTGGCTAGCAATTCATCTGTTTTATCTGTATGCAGAGATGTTTTAATGTATGTATTTACACACAGAAACCATACATTAATTTATCCCTGATCATTTCCCAGGGCTTCCTGCTTTGGACATTTGCAGCACTTGGCAACAGTTCAAGACATTTCAGTTCCACATCAACACTTGCATGAGGCCATGCTGGTGTGTGTAGGGCCTCTGAGGGTGGAGGCGGCAAAAAAATCAGCAACACAGCCTGGAGGAGAATCTGGACAGATCTGCAACAACAGCCCAAGATGCTGTTTTGTAGATGTTTCTCTTTTACAATTGGTGGTCACATTTCTGCAGAAAACGAAGTGCATATTTTTCAAATGAAAACACTACACGGATTTTCTGTCACAAGATCAGAGGAGTGCAGGGAAATGAGGCATGGAAGGCAGAGAAAATCCAGTGACAAATAAGGGTGGCTCAAGGAACTCCTGTTCAATTACTGCAGTGTCAGACTGTAGGCATGTTAAACTAGCTTTGCTGAGGGGAAGGTTGAGTAGTTAATCTACAGCATTTACAAATGGATCTTACCAAGGGAGAGGTAGCAATGGTCTCAGAGAAAACGGGAAGTGCAGCAAAACCCAAATCTGGCTTGGCCCTGCCTTCTGTGTATCCCTCAGGTAAAAGATTACTTGATTTAATTCACTTGAATGACTAAAATTACTTTAATGAGCTCTCTCTGTATTCTCCTGCACCAAAGAATTTACAGACAGGCAGGGAACCTTTTAAGCCCCCAACCCCACCAGAAGTGCTCAGACAATGTGGTTCTCAAAGAAATGAGAGGCTGCAAATTTTGTCGGTTGCACTACACTGAAAAGGAACAGGACGCTGTAAGAAGGCACTGCTTGGTCTGTAAGTGAACAGTAACAATTTAAAACTGTCATAGCACAAAGTTCCTCGTCACAGCACAAGCAAGTCTCCTCTCAAAAGTGCCAAGCTAAGCCACTTGAAGTAAACCTCTCTGAAGAAGGGATCTGTTGCAGAACCATAATGTTTAAGTCATTACAGAATAAAATTACATAATTGAGCACAACAGAAGCTACATGATTAGTTTTGATTGAGTTTGGATAGTACTAAAAAAATTAGTCAGGTTGATACTGTTATCTTAATGAGAGCAGGTCCAGGACATTTCCCTGCACAGAGAAGTTTAAGTTACTGGTTAAAAAAAAATCTATGATCCTATTTACATGAAGGTATACGGATAGACTGAAGAAATTGGGAATAACACTGACAGGCAATGAAGTTGGCAAAAGCAACACTAAACTTTTTCCTGTATTTCTGTGAGTCTTGATCCAACACAGGCCTAGGCAGTTGTTTAAGCAAGAATGTCAAGAATGCTTTCATCCCTCATGTAAGAACTCTATTATGACTGACAGCATGGTTTACTCTGAGGCTTGCCTGGATCAAGATCTATATTACATCTAAATACAGAACAAAAAGGTGAAGAAAAGTCTAGCTTCAACAAGGGATGTTTCTGGCCATTTCAGGAGTTGTAATTCCAGACAATCTTTCCAAGACAATCAGTTTAGAAATTCAGAATCATCCAGTTTAATCACCTGTGACCAAGGACACTAATAATTTAGATCAGTAATTTTAATCTTTAAACTTTTTATCACTTTCTCCAGAGTTGATTTTCTGTTTTTACTGTCACTGTTCTGAGATCTCTGTTCTCATACTCCATGATTCTGGATCACATGGTTTTTCTTTTCAAAATCAATGCATCTATTCCAGCCTCCTCAATGAATTACTTTAGTCACTGTGAGAGCCAGATGGAGAACTTACCTCGATAATCAACTCCAGAATTTAATTTTACAACAACTGGCCTTCCAATGATTTGTTTTAGGAAGTCACTGGGGGTTTGCTTCCGTAGACTCATCTTGATCTTCTCTGGTAAGCTGAGAAGTGAAAACATTGGGATAAGAGACGTGCTTCCACATTGTTTTAAATACTCTGCACAGACAGGCAGACACCTGATTTGTAATATTTTCAGTAGGAGAAAATACTTAAGGAGATGAAAGAAACTTTAAGGGTTGAGGTGGGGAGACAGAGCTCCCATATCAAGTGCATTAAACGCTCCCTTTGTCATTTCTATTACTTCTGAAAGTATTACTAAAAATCCTTGTTTGCCACACTGTGCATCTTTTAAATTTCAACAATACAAAGGCCTCATCATCTCTAAAACCTTTTGCTAAAATGGTTTTAGAGAGCTAAGCCATAAATAGGTGTTTCATGTCTTATGGGGTGGAGGGAGTCGTCCATCCATGCTCTATACACGGAAGTCTCTGCAGAAACACCAAGAGTAGTTTTGATCTCAGCCCAAATAGAAGAAAAGCATAAATTTAAAAGCATGCCTTCAGATAATAGATCAGACTAAGTTAAGGCTTGTGATTAAATTACAGAGGAAAGATGCTGTGATTTAAAAACGCAGCAGGCACACCCAGTTTGGTGCAAGACCCCCTCTCAGTATTCGCTTGACTTCTGCTCTAACATCGCTTTGTTCTGCGCT
This sequence comes from Bombycilla garrulus, assembly GCA_013400315.1. Lineage (NCBI taxonomy): Eukaryota > Metazoa > Chordata > Aves > Passeriformes > Bombycillidae > Bombycilla > Bombycilla garrulus. The sequence continues at coordinate 152,234 of VXBU01014325.1, read as the reverse complement.
TTGAGCCAAAGGCAGAAAACACCCGCACGGTGCCGACTTCATCTCGCTGCTTCCTGGGGCAAATCAGGATGGGCAATTCCAGCCGTTCTCACTGTTTCCCTATCATCAACCACCGCCACCAGCGATGCTGGCGCCCCGGGGCTGCGTCCCTTTCCCGGACCACGCCGTGTGGAACCCTCCCGTTCCGGCCCGGCCCCAGGGCCCCGGGGGAGGTTCTGGCCCGAGACCGCGGCTCCATGACGGAGCAGCAGGAGGAGCACCGGCACGGCCCCGCACTCACCGCCCGCCGCCTCTCCCGGCGCTNCGCCCCTGCTGCCCGGGGCCCTGGGGAGCCTCGCCCGATCCCCGAGGGGAGGAGAGCCCCGATCCCTTCGGAGACATGCGGGGTGTTTTTATATCTTGCTTAGAATTCCGCACAAAATAACACCCCATCGGAGAGAAATCTTACGGGAAAAAGATGTCTTGTGGAAAAAAAAAATCCCACAGGATCAGTTAAGTTGGGAAAGGCCTCGGACACCATCGAGTCCGACCTATTACCCAACGCCCCCCTGGCAGCCAGACCATGGCACCCAGGGCCGCATCCAGTCTTCCCTTAAGCACCTCCAGGGATGGTGACTCCCCCACCTCCCTGAGCTGCCCATTCCGATGTCGAATCACCCTTTCCGTGAAGGAATTCCTCCTAAAAGCCAATACAGTCCAGTCCATGGTTGTGTTCTACTCTAATAACACCCTGTTAATTCCCAAATGATCTTGTCCTTATCAGAGACATGGTGAGCACCTCACAGGGCATCCTGTCCAGGGCCAGACGGGAAAGGGCTGAAGGTCATTTCATGGAGGAATCAGTGAACACAGAAATGTAAGAGATGTTTTTTTAAAAAGAAAAAATCGCCTGGGAATAACTTGGCACAAGAAGCATCTCACTTGGTTTTCCTCCTTTCCCCCAGCTATCTTCTGATGTCTGGAATGGGAATTTTTTTTTTTTTTTTTTTT
>VXBU01014325.1:97621-150991 GCA_013400315.1 Bombycilla garrulus | reverse complement strand
TTTTTTTTTTTTTTTTTTTTAGGATTTAGTACTGTGACAAGAGTTAATCGTCTGTGAAAGCTTTTGGACTGTTTCGTTGGCAGTTTTTTTTCTGTCTATTATTGATTTAGTATCTTGCCAAACCTCTCAATTCTCATCATACAAGGAAAATATACCGTGGCTTTTCAGAACGTAGATTTGTATTCTCATTTCTTTCTAGAGTTGTTTATCTTCTCTTTTTGAACATGTGTCTAGTAACATTTTTTTTTCTCCAATGCTTAGACTAAGAGGCTTTTAAGAGGCAAGAGCTGCAAACCTGACCTTATTCACCTGCCTGTCCCAGAGTTCAAGCACAGGCAGGGACAGGGAAGTTTGGCCACACTGTGCCTGTGTTTCCAGGCAACCGTCATGTTAATCAGGAGCATCCAACTGTGCTTGATTATATCTAGTATTTGAAGCAGAAAAGGAACATAAAATAGTTACTCCGGGGAGCAGACTTGCAAAGTTTTATTTGGCTGATTGGCTTCAGTGAGTAGTTCTTTGATAAGGGAATATTCCTGTTTTCATTGTTATCAATCTCCAGTATAAAGATTGGGCAAATAAAACTCTCATGTCTGGGCTGGTAAATTTACATGGCAGTTTTGCAAATCCAACTAGGGACACTTTGTTCTGTGAGCCTTCCTATTTGTTTTATTTCTTACAAGTTTGCCTTCAGAGCTTGTATTTTTATTTTTTTTTCCCTGAGCCATCAGAAACTGATGAGCTGTTTTGCCTTCTGCTCAATAGGCTGCTTTCTAGCTAGCTGAGACTTATACTTAATTACAGTTTCTATGTGTGTGGATACTTGGATTGTCGGCTGTCAGTCAACAAAATCCTTGTGCTTTCCTGCTTCACAGCCCGTGAAACTCACAAACACATCGGATTTGAATCATGGGCATTGAGATTGGCAAATTCTGTATCCTTAGCTCCCTTCTTCCATAGTTTGAGACCAAGTCATGAACCCATATCTTGGGTAATTTTCCTGGATTTGCCAGAGGTCTCAAAGCAATCTCATGTGCTGTTCCTTGAGGTAAATTGCCTTAAATGGACTCCTTAAGATTCCAAATCTCCAAGAGTGAAAGTAGAATTCAGCTGTCATTGGCTAATGGATATCTTTTGTTTGTTCCTTCCATGTCCTCTAGATGAAAAAGTATTTTGATCTCAAGTGTTGCATACCTGGCTCTCGGTAGATTGTTTTAAATACTGCATTGCTTTATCTTTGCCTAGTGTACCATGGTAGAGCTTTTCCAGCTGTATAACTCATGGAAATCAGTGAGATGCTGCCCTTGCGTTTTAATCGAGATGAACTTGAAAGGTGAACATTGTAAGTGATAGAAATTATTTATAATTTGGTAATAAAAGTTTATGTCTAGCACTCCAAATTTCACACATCTGCTATGTGCTGGCCTTGAGATATAGAACAATTGCAATTGCCTTTACATTTGGCCTCAGATGAAAGGTCGTAAATTACAATGATAGAGTTCATAGTCGTTCCCAGCTCACAAAATTTCCATATTAACATCTTCACCTCAAGCATAAATGGTTACAGAGTTACAAAGAAAAGAGTTGTGTTGGCCTTTGTCAACTGAACTTTAAGATGGAAGTCTGTGGATCGTGTACTATTGCTAACTCTCAAACATAAAGCATCACAGAATCCTTGTTCAGAGGACCTAATTAAAACTTTACAGTTAACTTTAAAAATGAAATGGGATTTCATTCTCACACTCTCTCTCTCGTATTGATGCAGTAAAACCCACTTCAAAGTTAGGAAGGTTTTTCTCTCCCAGTTACTTGAAATAAAAGCATTTTCAGAGTGAGATGGCTACAGAACACAGAATGGGTCAGAAGGAGTGTCTGGTTTCTCCTTTTCCTGTCAATTGCACATCGTTTATGTAAGTTAAGTGCAGATGAGCAACGATCCAGATGACAAAAAAATGTCTGTGGCACATTTTGAATTCAGCCTGAACAATCCCCAGTAGATGAATAAAAGCCACAATCTTTAAACAAGTCCTCACCTGAAAGTTGTGTCAGAGAGGACAAATCCATTCTGGCCCAAATCACAGCATATAACGTGATTTTAACAATTAACTTCGATGCCTTCTTAGGTTAGGAAAAAAGGAAAAAATCAGTTTTTAAAATTATGTACCGAAATAAGAGGCCAAGATCAAGTTCCAAATCCAGGGGAACAATTCTTGTTCAGAGCTTCTGAGAATGGGGAGGTAGAAGGAGGTATCAGCCTCCATGAAATGCTGTTGAGGTGGAGAAACTCTGCAATTCACGATTAGCACTCCTATTGCAGGGTTTCCTGAAGTAAAAATGATCGTCCATTTCTGGGGCTTGAGAGGTGGAAGGCAAAATTCTGCTCTCACTGAAGGCAGCAGAAGTTTTACTAGTTACTCCTCTGTTACTTAGGATGCCTCTGTAAGTTAATGAAAATGCACCTGAGTTCTCAAAACCTTCCTTCTGGAGCTGCCTTCTTTCACTGTGATTTGTCTTCTGATCTTCTGAGTGTGAGGAACAGGACATTAAGGAACTGAAGGGTGCATGAAGAAGCAGGAGAAGGAAAGGAAGTATTGGGACCTTCCTCCTTTTCCTCCTCTACAAATTTCCTGATGGACAAGGCACTGTCAGCAGTTCTTCCAGGGAGCTGGGGAGAATAATGTAAGAACTCAGCCTGGGGCTTTCTCTCTGTCTCCTGTGCTTTCAGTTCTGTAAAAGAGAAAGGAAGATCCTCAGAAGCTTTCAGAGTTCACTTAAGCCCCTCCAAGTTCCTGGGAGTGCACTCCTTGGCTTCCCAAGGGCTCAGCTTTTCCATGAGCATTAAGAGCTGTGATATTGCCCTTTGCATGCATTTGGATGGGAGAGTTCAGGCCTCTCAGCGTGTGAATGAGTGTCTGTGCCTATACAGTAAAACTTCAAAGCTGTTTTTCTCTGTAAATGGAGGCTTAGTTATCTAGCTTTATTTCCCATTCTGTGCTAGTATCATCAGAACCACTGATTTCCTTCCCTATTCTCAATTAAAAAGTTAATGTATTTTTGAACAGAACCTTACTCAAAGAAGTATTGGGTTTGTGCTATAGATTTTAGATAGAAGAGCCTAACAAAATTGTCATCTTCAACTTCTACACTGTGCTCACTGCCTTGGGATGTTCATCTCCTCCTGTATGGCTTAAGTGACACGGTGACCTTTTGTCACTTGTTAGTCTCTCCTACTTTCTGTCCAGTTAAAATATAGTGTGTCAGATCATGTCAGATTTTCTATTAAGCAAAGGCTGGAAGCCCCACTTGATTCCTTTTTGCACCACTTAGCTAGATTTTTTTTTTCTAACATATGATGGAGTTGGAGCAAAGCCTTTTATGCTTTGATTCTATAGAATATTTACATCAGGATAAAGACACATTCTATATTTTTTGCCTGTGGAATATCAATTCCAGATGACATTTCAGTGTAGATTTTCCCATATTCAGTTTGATGAAGCTGATTCAGTACTTCGAGTTGAAAACTGATATCAATTTTAAGCACAGCGATGAGTTGAACTGGTCACTTTAAACTGACCTGCTGGTGCAAAACATCTGCCAAATTGGTTCCCAGCTCCCTAGAGATGCTTCTGATGCAGACTTGGGGATATGAAGTGAACATGAGGCAGATTTGTAGTGTGGCAGTAACAATGCATATCTCATCCAGAATTTCAGTGAAAAAGGAGGGTTAAAGTGTGTTTGGCCACGTTAAGCATTTAGAATAATGGGGATTATGTTACCATCACCATTTACTAACAGGAGAGCTCAATTTCTTTAGAAATAAAATGCAATTTAATGTCAATGTTAGGCTACTCCTAGAGCATTTGGGAGATGGTATTTTCCAATAGGCCCAAATTTCTGGCTATTGACTAAAAAGTCATTGTTTCACGAAGGGAACAAAACACAATGCAGTTCTTTTGTGATATAACAAGAGATGGGTAAAATCAAAAGGGAAGACTAGAGGGCTGTATCTATATGAAATAAACCCGTTTTGCTAGGAATAGAACAATAGCATAAAGTTCAATATTAAGTCAGAAGTTAATTTTTCACAGAATACGTTATACAACTCTTGTCTTTTTGACACTAATATAAATTCAATGGATACACTATTGAAAATAAAGTCTGTCTATAAATATAGATATGTCAATCTGGTGTGACTGTCTGTGGCCCAGTCCCTGTGGCCTGCAGTTTCAGAAGTAGTAACACCTCAAGCACAATGTTCTGATCTGATTCCCTGGTGTTCACTTATGGCAGAAAATATTCCTCTATGCTTTAGTCTTTTCTGCTTTTACAAGAAAAAATATATTCCTGGAAAAATTACATAAAACAATATTGAAGGTTAGGTACTAACTCTTCCAGATCTGCAATAACGGGTTTGGAGGAATGTTGTCTCTTAGGAGAGGGGAATGATGCAGGACAACTGACTCACTGTTCCACAGGCTGGTTCACACCGTTCAGGCAAAGCTGCCATCTGTGCCATCAGTGCAGCTCCACCACTCCCAGGAATTGTAGGAGCTTTAGGGCAAAAAACAGCTCCCATCTTTTCTCACTCACCTGATCCTACCTGGAAGATTGAGGGGGCAGTAGCATAAAGTGCCTGTAGCCATCCAGACCACCTGGCATTAGGAATCTCACCCTTGCTCCTGCTGCATGGATGTTGGAAACAATGGAGAACGCTACAAAAGCACTCAGCATAGACAGGGTTTGTGATTGTGGGACTGCAAAGGTTCAAAAGCCTCTTCTGAGCAGAACACAGATGATACAGAAGCCTGATCAGTTCTTGCAGGCTTTTGTGGCCAGGAAGGTGTTGGCAACTTTGCTGTAAAATGGATTATAAATCCTTATGACTTGGATCGTTAAAGAACTACAGCTCTCATTACTTCTCTGCTCTGCTCCACAGCAGAGGACTTCATGCTACAAAGAGGAAGAAATTCCTCTCTGCTTCCAGGAGAAAGTGGAAGGTAAAGAAGCACACTGTGTTCATACACTTTTCTGTGGCTCTTGTTTCATTTTGAATCCAGCTGCATTGAGTGACACATGTTCTTGGTTTCCTCCATGACGTGTGCAATCCTCTGGTCTTGCCTCATCAGACCATATCCCAACCGTGTCACCTCCTCAGCTACTACATTTTTCCTACACATTCATCTTCCTCATCCAAATAATTTTCTTTCTTTTTCCTTTTTTTTTGTTGGGATTTTTTCCCCCGATGGCTTTCACCTGTCTGCTTGTCTGCTTGGGATTGGCATTACCAATTGATTTCACATAATGCACACAGGACAGCTTAAATATAAATTCCTGTCTCTGGATGTAGGGTTTGGACATTGAAATCAATGCCTGGGAGGTGAAAGGCTTTATTGCCCATAAATAACTTTTAAACTGCTCATTTTGGTTCCTCAAACAGAGTATCAACAATGGAGGATGTCATTTGGAAGCTGAAATGGGAAAATACACATGGTATATCCACATGCTGAAGTTTCCTCAGCTGGAGGGAATTCTGGAGGAAATGGGAAATAACACTGGATTAGTGATTTTGCACAAAATGGATAAGGAGATTTTTAATTTGGTTTGGGTTGTTTGGGGTTTTTTGGTAATAATAAATAAATATCTGTGATAATTTATCCCATTGCTGAATAATGAATAATAAATTAATAATCATATGCTGCGTAAACACTCAGGATTACACCAACAAGCAGTGCAAATTTCCAGTTGGAAATGAGCAAGTCAAGTGTGGGACAGGTTAGTCCAGAGAGCGAGGATCTGTTCCCACTTCTGCTGAGCTGTTCTCAAGTGTTGAGACAGGTCATCTCACTTCCCTGTGTCTCACCTTCTCCTCTGTAAAACAATAAGAATGATATAGCTAAAGTGCTTTCAGATCAATGGATGAAAACTTTATGTAGTAGGAAGGTATTATTAGGATCCTAATGATTCTGTGAGAGAAAATGATCAATAATTATTTGTATTTTTCTTTGCTGTGTAGGGGGTATTTTTCTACTGTCAGTTGCACAACAGCTGAGTGTTGTGTTGCAGAGCATACAAGTCTTTTCATATCTATATTATATAAAGATGGAAAACGGGTTGAATTCTAGTATGTCATTTCTCTCAAGGCTGGAGGGCCAAAGTCAAAGGAAAATCTAATGATTTACAGCTGGAGCAAGTGCTAAATCTATGCATTAATAAATTCTAGAGGACTGTATATGCATGCTTTACTCATACTATATTTCGGATTTTTTTTTATGAATTCAAATAAAAAAGATTGCTTTCAAAAATTGCCCCATATCAAGTAATCTATGTTTAAGGGATTGTATTTATTTTTAAAGTAACCTCATTACTACCAGACTACTTTTTCCTTTTGACAGTGAAGCAGAGTGCTTATCTTCTATATTTTCATAATGAAAGCTCCCAAGCACAGGAAACTGTGGCAGATTTACAGCCTGCGAGCAGCAGAACTGACAGGTATTTTAATATGAAAGGAGATATGATGTCTTTAATGTACAGTGATGTCACTTCTAACAAGGTAGAAGCGTGCTTTTTGCACTGCAATCACCATAAGAAGTGAAACCTGTCTGCTTCAGGAGTCACCTTTTAACCCAGGAAAAGGTCACAAATAATAGAAAAAAGACGGGACTCTGCTTACTCAGGTGGAAGGGCACTCTGACGTTGGAGGAGCAAGGCTATTGTGGATGTGCATTATCTCCAGGAAGCTGAAGCTACAAATAGTCTAGTTTGAGCTAACCTTGAGCACAGAAAAGGAAAGGATAATGAAAATCCTCAAGGGAGTGTTAAACTGAAAGCCAGATTGCCTGTTGACCACCCTTTTTCCTTTTATCCAGCATTGATTGGACCTAATAACTTGAAAGTGATATTGACAGCAATATAGTCCACCATTACCTGGACACATGATTATTTCATTGGAAGAAAGGACAGGAACCCAGTACCAAAAACCTATTTCATTCTACATTAGACCAGAAAATTTACTACTTTGTCTAGGAAATATTTTCCAGTGATTTTAAAGGCTGATTTAAAATGTGCATTTCTTAAATGCGCTCCCAGCTTCTGACTGAAAGCTTTTATCATGTCATTCTGAAGATGCACCGTTCTTAAACATCATATACAAGAGCATAAGATTAAAAGGCCATAAAATAGCATGGAATCTCAAGGTCCAATAAGTACATTGTGTTAGCATTGGGCTGGTGACTTTGATTAAAGACAGGAAATTAAAATACATTGTCATATATATAGATACAGCTATCTCCTCAAGAGAGTTGCTTCCTCCAAACTAAAATTTCAGAAAATCAACTTTGGATATTATGTCCTTTGGTATTTTTGGCAGTTTGATCTTGAAGGGATTGCAATAAGGAGGAAAAGAACAACATAAGAAGTAATTATGTTGTTTTCTATTATCTTTGCAGAAATCCTGATTTTAAATAAAAATTATTTTCAGGAGGCTCTGAACTATCATGTTCTCCTAACCAGGATGCTGAGGCACAGAAATAGTGACTGTCAAGTAAGGTAAAACAAGGAGGAAATCACAGCTCTGAACAATTACTATAGTATTATCCCCAACATGATACAGTCATGTCAATACAGCTGCATATCTGTGTGTCCTGCAAAATCAGAAATGATGGTTGACTCATGAGGATGTCTGTAATATCCCACTACTAGTGCTGTGTTCTTTTGAATTTAATTTTTATAGATTAGTATATTCTTAGAGGTGATGTGATTGGTTTTCATTTCCTTTGAAACAACAGTCTCCCTTCCTCCCTCTTCAAAATGGCGGGAAGAGAAACTGCAAATTCAAGTTTACGTATAGAAACAATCAAGTCACATTTCAGTAGAAAATGTCAGAAATACAGGCAGTATCAGTGAGTTCTTCTCCCCATTTTAAGCCTGTTATTCCAACAGCAAAGGTACCTTTTGAAGATAAGCCCTGTGTATGCTTAGAGTTATGATAATACTTTAATTATGTTTTTCCAAAAAGTAAAGATACTGGGAAATAAGATACAATGTGATAGTGCTGTAGATCCATAGATCCCTATGAAAATAAATCTGATGTCATTAATGTAAGGTAATGGTTTGAAAGGCCCTGTAATAACTTCTAAAGGTCCTGTGTCTGGAGAGCAAAGTAGCTTGACAGACACAAGTCGTGAACTGTTTCACTTTCCACACTGCCTTATATCTGTCAATATATTGGTTATGGAGCTGTGCCGAGGCCAGTCTCCAAAGGCAGACTGTCACATTTCTCAAAAGATAAAACATCCCTAAGGGTACAAAGCATTCAGGGACACAAGCTGATAGACAGGAGCAGCGCTGCGACTCTAACATTTTATGGCTGAGTTCAACGAGTGAGCCCTTTACCGGATAATTGAATTGATGAAAGGCTTACAGTTGCCCCGATTAAGCTTATTCCTTCTCCATATGTAAGACTCAGGATAGTTTAAGCAAAAATTGAAGAAGACATTCAGGAGAGAGACATTCATAAGCTCTTTGAAAATTGGTCTCGCATAAAAAGCTTGCCATTTGTTATGTTACATGTGCTGTTTGTCCATACAAAGAATCCTGTTGTCCAAGAAGTGCTATTTGCAGCAGTCTTTTTTTATTTTCCTAACTAAGGGCTTGTAAATATTTTTAGAACATGTCTTGCTGCTTCATGACTCATTCCCCTTACGATCTTTGGTATTTTTCCCATTTGTGATCATGCAGTGTCCCTGTGGCATATGGTCACCTGGGAAAGTATTATTAGGGAAGAAATTAAGGGATTTTAGCTATTTTTAACATTTCTTGGAAGACTGAATTATGGAAGAAGAGCCACATCAAAGCAACATTTTTCCAATCTTCTGTATTACATTAACCAGTCTCGTTTGTTTGTGCTTTCCATGAAGTATCCCTCTATTGTATCTATATTCTTAACTGAATTGAAAATTATCTGGGTAATGTACTTTGCCTCCGCTATGTGCTTGTCCAGTACCAAGTGCAAGGGACCATTAGGTGCTATGATAATACAATTTTTAAGTAATTGTATATTGGACCAGGAGCTCATAATTTCCTGCTGATGAAAGAGAACAGCCAGGAGATATTTAACCAAGTACTCAGGTAAGGAGGAGACACCTTCTAGTGTGATGAAGGGGAAAAGGAAGTATGATATAATTCTTCAGGCCTAAACAGATTTAGCGCCGTAAGTATTAGCAGCAGGATGCCATGGCAGTGTGGGGGTACAGTCAGAAACAGGACTTATTTTTTCACAGTTCAGCAGTAGATCATGTCCTGTACAAAGTTGTCATGAGATGTCTTAAATAATCTTAACAGAAATTAACTTCTACAAACACAGCTTCTTATTTATGAACACTAGCTATGGTGGGCTGCAGCTAACTGATGTAATAACTTCAGAGATTTCAGATTGGTGACAGAACCTCTAGACTCTGTCTTTTCACTATGCCAGGTTTTAGGGCAATGACTTGAAATAGGCCAATTTCAATTGCTTTTTATAGTGTATTCATTCTTAAGACATTAAGGGAAACGGGCACTCAATTTATACCTGAGCCTATGATTAATCAATAGGACCAATAGGCTGGCTGCCACTTATTTTCAGCATAAACTCCATGGTTTGTCTGTATCAAAGCTTCATTTTTCTGAACATTTCATTTCCAAATTTCACCTCTAGAGACAACAAGCTACCAAGAGAATCCAGTGCTGACATCTTGACTTGGCAGTGCCTATGGTTTCATTTGTTCTTGGCCTGCAGTCAGACAACATCCTTGCTAGACCAGGGCAGTCAGATGTACCCAGATAATCTGCACTAATCAGTATGAGTCTCATATAAGTAACTTAATATGGCTTACAAGTTACAACACTTGGCTAGCATGCTTACACGCTCTTCCTAAATATATATATATGTATATGCTGAGTATTCTGATAAAATTCTTTAGGGAAAAATAGTATTTCATTCACAGTTTATTTTTATTTATAACATTTGGTACAATATTTATATCTGTTTAGTGCAATTATATATTTACACTACTCTCACAGGTTCATGAAATGTTATACCATATGCTTAAATATTTTTTTTCTTTAAATAAGACTGGGGTATAACTGCAAATTTTTTTCTTCTGCCCAAACTGGTTTTGGATACCTTCCACACATGTGGTAACATTTGCCATTCTGTTTAATTAACTGGATTGGTGAGAATGCTCTTAGGAGAGTTTTTAAAGAAGGTTCTTTAAAAGGAACCTTCTCATTATGGAGAATTAAAGGTCATAGCTGGAAAACTGGCGAGCCGAGCTCGGTCATTTCTAAATATTTTGTTAATTTTTCCTGGTTAATGGTCCTTTCAAATTCAGAGTGTGCAGTTTCTTCAGACTTGCATCAAACACTCCTCAGAACTAGCAGCTCACTGTGGGAAAAGATAACCTATTTCCTTCAAGCACTGCAGCTCTATCTGTGAACTATTGGAATCACATGAAGATTGATTAAAGTTCTGCTGACACCTAACGCACACAAGAAAAAAACCAAAAATTGCCCTCTTTGCTTGTCAAAGGATAGCCATCTCAAATTCTATCTGCTTGTCTCTGAGGTCTGAATCAGACTGATTCTGTTTATCAGTTAGGGTGCCTGTGTTTAGAGCAACATCCAGAGGGTAATGGTAATGAGGGCCCCCAATCCTGGCTCCAGGGGAATATTTCGGTATTAACCTTGGTGCTGGGTCAAGCACTGTCCGCTTTAATGAGGGGTGTTAGGCCTTCCCAGACAAGGTGCATCTTGAGCTGAAGTGTAACATAACCTCTTCTACCTTATCATGTCAGGTGACAAATTTATACCACAGTGGGCTGAAAAAGGCTTGCTCAGCACTACAGATAATTTAATTCCTCAGTCATCTTTCCTCTTTATCTCCTGTTGCCATGCTCCAGACTATAAAACAATGATAGAAACCATGCTCAGATAAACATAAACGTTATGAAGATGTCCAGTGGGCTTTGTGCCCTTCCCCTTGTTCACCTCTGTGAATGGCAGATCGGGTGCTGTTGGTGAAGAGGGAAAGGATGAAGCTGGAGTGATCTGTGCTTTGGGATCCACCTGCCTGTGTGACCAACCTCCTTCCAAAGCCTTGGCAGCCTTGCCCTGCCTCATGTGCAGCCCATGGGGCTTTGTGGTGGGCTCTTGGTTGTGGATGGGGATGTATGAGTTTAACCTAGCCCTTCTCTGTGTGATGTGATTCTGCCAGTCTCTGTTTCCTTGGAGTTTCTATTTTTAATATCATATGCATTTCTCCAGAGAATTACCTGGTTAGGCTTAAAATGAAAAGTTTCCTGGGAACCACCACCTTTTAATCTCTTCTACAATGGGCTTACTCATAAAATAGACTTGAAATACATCCCATTTCTCTTCAGGTTTTGGAGGATAAAAGCAGTTTATTTCATTAGTCATCAGTCAGAGACCAAACAGCTCATAGATTTGAAATTGCTGAATCTAAGTATCGTAATTTGTAGTTGGGAGGCATCATGATTCACTCAAATATGCTCCTTTCCCCAAGAGTTATGTAAGAATTACCACTTTAATGTTGCTTTGGATCCTGGATAAGCCACCTAAACATTTTGTGACTTTGCTTTTATAGAAAGTGCATAATGAGACTTATATGGGACATATATTGTCGTTGTAAAGGGCTTGGAGGCAGTGCCAGGGCCTCTTTGCTACACTAACAGTAGCAGTTATCTTTAAGGCAGGACAGCAGTGAGATACAGAAATTGTTAGCAGTGCTTACTGTTGTGGTGTAACCTCAGCCAGAAACTCGGCCCCACTCTGTTTCTCTCTCCTGGTGTGATGGGAGAGAGAATTGAAAGGGTAAGTGAGAAAATTCATGGGTTGAGATAAAAGCAGTTTAATGGTAAAGCAGAAGCCACAGGTGCAAGCAAAGCCAAACATAGAATTCATTCCTTTGTCCCCATTACATGTGATGGAGCCCAGATTTCCTAGGCATGACCAAACACCTGCCTGTCTTTGGGAAGACAAACTCCATCACTCTAAACATCCCCCTCTGACTCTTTCTTCCCTAATTTTACATGCTGAGCATGGCTCCATATGTTATGGGATATCCCTTGGGTGCACCCTCAGCCCCCTCACTGCTGGGCTGGGGTGAGAGGCAGAAAAGGCCTTGGCCCTGTGTAAGCCCTGTCAGCAATAGCAAAAACATCCCTGTGTTATCAACACTGTTTCCAGCACAAACCCAAAACATAGACCCATATCAGCTAAGTATGGAAAAAATTACCTCCCCCCCAAGCCAAAACCAGCACACCTGCTCTGCCAGGAACGTGGAGAGAAGCAAATCTGTTGAACAACTTCCAAGGCTGCAGTGGCTTGGTGATGCCAGACTAGCAGTAGCCACTTGGCTATCCAGGATCTGACTTCTGCTGCCTCTGGAAGGCCAACCAGATGTAGTGACCTGACACTTGGGAAAGGAAAGCAAAGCTCTCTCCTAAGACCTAAGATCATTAGAGGGTGTCTAAAGGGGAATACTTGTTGTGACATTGATTTATGCAGTCTTTTAATTGCATTAAAATAGGTGTAGCCAGTTCAATGTTTGCAGTAGAGTAAGTTTTTATGAGGCCAGACTAATGAATGAGCCCCTCTGCACCCTCTGAAATCATTTGAGTCCCTCCCTTGTGCATAGATGGAAATTACAGCAGCAGCAGCCACAGCACAAGTGTGGCAGTGCCTGGAGAACAGGCCAGTGCAGACCCATCAGTCAATGTCCTATTGATATACAAACAAAAATGGACTAATAGTGTCTTAGTGTTAAATGTTGCCCTGGCTTTATATGTGTGCATTTTTCTAGAGCTAATGTCATTTCAATGATATCCTCTATAATTAAGTATCATTAATAACCTTGTGTTTTATTAAATTAAAAATGTCCAGGAAGTGTCAGTCATCTTTTTTGCATGTGGTACAATGGACAAGGCTGCAGTAGATCCATAAGGAGCTCAAAAGCCAGCTGAGAGAACTGGAAAGAAGTTTCAATTAGTGGAGGGAGGTTCACAGCAAGGAAAAATATGCTGATGCTGTAAACTTCTTCATTCTGACCCTCCCATTCCACTTAGGCATGTTAGGGACAGACTTCCTGTGAAGTCACTACTGAAACTGAGGAGGATAAGCAATAGCTTTTCAGACATGATCTATTCCTGGTAGCTGATGATTGATTTTAGACATTTGAATAAATGCACCTACCTTTTTTTCCAGTGATAGAATTGTTTCTGGTGCATAAAAGTGTTGCATTCCATTGCCACATTTCTAAAGTGCAGCGGCAGCAATAGCTGTACTGCAAGTGCCCTTCTTAATCATTCAGATCCACGAACAGAATGTGCCTTTGGGCTGCCTGAGGGACAGCATGATTGGCATCAAGGATGGGCACACCTCCTGGCTGCACCGTGAGCCCGAGGTCAGTGAGAAGCTGGTGCTGATGAATGGCCACCTGGACACAGCTACCAATGATGAAGAAAGTCCGTGGCAGGAGTGGGCTGTGCCTCACAGCACAAAGTGCCACTTGTTAGCAGCGATGCTGTGTCCTGAGTGGATAAGGCATGTGCTAAGGAATAAGATGGCTTCCTTTTTTAGGAAGATAGAATGCAATTGTTTGTCAAATCTAGTGGGCTGTGCATTCAGTTATTTTATAAAGCACTGTCAAGTGTTCTGTGTGTTATGATTATGTTGGGTAATACTAGAAAAAGTACAAAGCTGGCAGCTAAATTTGTTTTGTTAACTGTAACCTTTACTGTGATCCAAGAAGTTTTTATCTTTCCCCATATCAGTACTTTACTCACCATCAAACTACCCCTTTCCTATGCAGAATTACATGTAAGCATCTTTTCTTTCTTCTGCATCTATACAATACTTTGTGGAGAGCAGTGTCAGCAGCACTGTAGGAACAGGATTCAGGAGTCACAGATAACTCCTCTTACCTCTGCTGCTGTAATTCTTACAGGCCTGATCCAAATCCACTGGAACTTTTTACAAAAGGCTTCCATTTGTTTCACAGATCTTTTCAAGAAGGCCATTTCAAGAGGCATTTGTCAACCTTTTAGAGAAGAATTGTCAAATAATGGGAGTCCCACTTTGGTCAGTCAGGGGCTGATCCTTAAATGCTGGTCTCCAAACTTTTTGGATCGTATACTCCTACCACCAAAAAATACACCCCCACTCTATGTATAATCAATTATTTATTTATGCATAATATATATGTGCTACTGTACTAATTTATATATATTAAAAACATGTGCAAAATAGAAATTTTAAGAAGGATGAGTTGAAAATTAAATCGATCAAATTATTTTTAAAAAATTATTTACCAATGAGGCACACATAACGAATGTCTTCCTTCATCCCAGTGGTCTGTCTTGTGTGTACCCCACTTTGGAGACCATCATCTTAAAAAAGTCCATTTACTGGGAGTGGCAACTTTGCATCATCTACCACCCAGAAGTTATCTATATTCGGCTTCTTGTATGTGCACCTCTGTTTGGAAACCACTTACTTATGTCACTCACAGGTTTGAACACTTTATAATATTGTCTATGGGAAAACCCTTCCCAGGCTCTCCATTTGTAAAATTAAAAAAACCCAGGGAAATTAAGAAGGTTACGCACCCTGCAGGGTTTTTTGGAGCAGGTAACTAATGGACTACCACTACTATAAGTCTTACAGGCTGCTAAACTCTGTAGCATTTGGGTTTCCTGTACAAAAAAATATCCTGGGCAAAGTATGGAGATTAGTAATTGAGCCTGATATTACCCTTTCAAATCATAAGAGTGATCTCACAGTTATCATAATTTAAGCTATGATGCCAGAACCACGCTTCTTCCAAAAACTAAATGATTCAGCAGTGAATTGTAATAAAAAGAAGCTATCTGTCAGATTATGGTTTAGCTAGAGTTGAGCCAAATTTTGGATTCAGCCCATTAAAGCAGCTGTAATCAGCCCTGATTTAAATTCAGCTTTGTCTAAAAATCTGCTTTCCTTTTGCTTTGATTTTTTTTTTCCCCTAATGGCCATTCATTATGGACGTGAACTTTCCTTCTCTGTCTGGATATGTGTAAATATTTTGAAGCTTCTGTTTGCTGATTCCCATTATGTTTGAACTCTGCTTATTGGGGCCAAGTTTCATCAGGTTGTCTCTCCTGACTCTTTAGTTGGTTCCACCGGAATGCTGTTGTCACAAAGAATTTTCATGCTGCTTGACCCTATTTGCACATACTCTTGCCTCCTTAATTTTCCTCCCCAGAGCATATTATTAAGTATATCAGAAGTAAATATGCTAATTTATTAATAGGAAACCCCCCAAATAAAATTGATTCACACCATTATTAAGATATCAGAAAAAAAATCACAATTATTTTATGAAAGGCACAATTCCCAGAGGTACAAAGATATTTAACTTGCACAAAAGCTGCTCACCTAAATGTCACTCTGAAATTTTGAAATCTCTTTCATGGTTATATTTCCCTTCTGTTTTATGACCTTAGGACAGAGGACATGTCTATTTAATGTCCACATTAAAATGTGGCATGTCTACACTGAAATATTCAGTTGCTATTGGCCACCATAAAGTCAAATTATCACTAACTTCTTCCAATCTTGCCATTATGTTAAAATCATTGTCATCACATCCTTTTTTGGAAGGAAACATTGTTTTAGATGAATGTCCTAAGACAGTATTTAAAAGGGGATATCTTCCTTATTTTTAATATATACCATTTCTTGCATTAAAATTAAATAATGTAGGGAAAAGAGGCACAGTTCTGAGGTGTCATCACCTTAACATTGTCATAACCAACTTGGCCAAAATGAAAAAAAAGATTGAGATAGTCAAGGACACCACAGAATATAACGTCCCAACACTACACAAGAAGAAATCACTGAGTTAACATGAAAGATTTCAGAATGAAACCTTGTTATAAGAAGCCCCTTGCAATAAAGGGTAGGAAACATGGTCTCTTGCCATTTGGAATATGTTCACAGGAGAAGAGCTGGAGTCCCTCCCACCATCAGCTCAAACAGGAGTTCACCACTCCCTGGAGGTGAGTGCAGTAGAAATTAACTCAGTAATGCCTTGTCTTCTGCTGTCACAGGAACTCTGTCATCATACTGGACTTCATCCACCAAATCCATGTGGTGAGTGATCCATACAACAGCAGCTCATGGAAAGAGTGGCATTTAACTATTACCAATTTATTCATGGCAAGAACAGAGCTTACCTAGAAGCTCAGTTCAAAAAATCACCTAGGCAGAAGTGGAAAAAAAGGCTTTGCTTGGGTAAAATTAATGAAGCCAATGAACTCAGAGCTGTGCATTTTGGAAGAAGGCAATGAGAGGTCTCTGCAAATTCTAGAAGGCCAAGGAATCCTCATTTAGAATATCTTTTTCATCTAAGTATGTATGTGTGTATTTTATATGTGGAAAAAAATTGTGTATATGTGTGTGTGTAGGTGTTTATAATGAGAATTTCCATACTAGGCAGTAACACCCAGTTAGTGCTGACTTATAGGTTACAAGAAGAAAGTGAGCAGGTGACTTGCTCCCAGCAATGTTCATATTTGTCCCTTTGTCAGCCTGAACTATTTCAGCAGCCATTTACTGTCACTGCCATCAGGGTCAGCAGATCTCAGATCTTATGCACTACCTATTGCTCATTACACACATATTTAGAACCATTACCATGCAATATTAATTCTGATTTTAAAAACATCCTATAATTTTAGTAATACATGTAACATTTACACATAAATAACCTTTGCATCTGAATCTAGGTCAGCTCATTGTCTCTGTCAGGAAAATAATCCCTAATACCTCTTTATGTCAGATTGAGGAAACTCCTCTTAGCCACCTTCAGCTGTTACCTTTGAAGGTACAGGTTGTCAAGTCTTCCTGACTGTAACAATCTGACACAAAGGAAGTACCTCTGGTGAGTTGATTGTATTTGTCTATCTCGCAAGCAGTTGCCCAGTACCTGGATTTAATCTCTTCCTCTGCAGGAGCATTTTGCAGCCAATAGATACCTGCAAGATGCAGAGGCACAGAACTGTTGAAGACTCACCAGGTTCCTGAACCTGAAACCACACATATTTAAGTATGACAGTGAACCCACTGAAATAATTGTGACTTTTTGCATAACTCAAGGCAAGTGTTTTCAGATTTGGGACTGTTCTAGCATCAAGTTTAATACTACAGAAGCAATAGATTAGTTTGATTCCACATCTTTTCAATGTTGAATTGTGTAATGTGAAATGGTTTGGACAAAAATGCTTGAATTGACTTGCAATAATGCATGGAAGAGTTCATGCAACATCAGTCAGAATGAGGAAAAAGAAACCACATTGACAATCATTTGGTAAAAGTAAAAATAAACATGCAAATGGGAGTTTATTCCAGTTCATCATAACCAGATGTTATCTATGGTGTACCGTACTTTCCATTCTTAAAAAAAAGCAGAAAAATTACAGGCTGGATAAAATTTTATTACTGTACTTGTTTCCAGTACCAAAAATGTATCCTTGATTAGATAGTTTCAATCGCAAACAGTAACAGATATTTTCCTGCCATCTGCAAATACAAACAATGCTGGACTCAATTGGAACAGGAATTATTATATTTGTACAGACAAATGCAATTACATTATGAAATAATATATTTTCTAATTATTTTCTAATTATTTTTCTTTTTACCAGATAAGTAAGATTATTAAGAACATATAAAAATTCTTCATTAATTTAAATCTAATAGTTTTTCCTAATTTTTTTTGCAGTGGTTTAGTTTATTTCTTTTTAGTCAAAGTGGTTTGAAGTGGTCCCCAGAAGCCTTCATAAATCATGTTAAACAAGACACATATCCCTGTTGTTTAAAACTCAGCTAGGAGGGGACATTAGTTCCACCTATGTAGCTTGAGTTTGTGTCATCTACATTTCTGCTGATGCCACAACAGAGGCGAATAAAAGAGTCCCCAGGTTTCTGACATTTTACAGGCAATTTCAAAATTCCATTGCTATTTACAGGACAATTGAATTAGGACAAGAATTTTTCATTCTGGACTTTTAGAGGCATGTAGAGTGCACCCTGAAGTATGAAGTATAAAATGGAAACACTTCCATAAGGAATTACTGCTTCTGAAATGGGAAAGCTTTGCATAAATTTGTTGACATTTGGTGCATTATTTCTGTGTCTGTCTGAGGTTGTCTGCACTTCAGAATTTTCCACTATTGCTAGTCTGCATGGGGCACTAGCAGAGCCTCAACTGTAGACAAGCCATGTGTGTCCTTACCAACAGATAACAACTTTTTTCAGAGCAGATTTGGATGCCACAGCAATATGAATGACAGCAGCTGCTGGTACATGAGAAGCCTGAGCTAAGCAGGCAAGCAAACTCCGAGTACCTCTCCTCAGGCACTGCTTTCGTTTGTGACAGTAGTCACTGAGAGAAACCTTGTCGCATGGGAAGACAGGGTTAATGTGCTCTGAAACTGTGTATGTGCTTCATGTGGGTAGAAATACTTGTACAGAAGCTGGGTGAAGAATTTAAGGATTCCTGGCCAACTGTTGAAGGGAGAGTGGGAGAGTCAGTAGAGTGTGGCCAGGCCTGTGGCTGTCCATGCTGCCCACCTGCAGCCTTCTGTCTTCTCCTGGCCTACTTCTCTGGTGGACCAGAGCTCACACCATCAGGACAATGCTTGGGACAGCAAAATCATGTGAGGTGGATGTTCTGGGTGATCTGGGTTTCCTCTCTGGTTGTGAAGGACATAACTTTTATGTTTGTGTATCTGACCATGCACAGTGTTAGCCACACCACCAAGTTCCATGGCAGTAGAGTGATATACGTGGGTGGGACAGCAGAGAGTCCATCCAGGCTTTCCATGCAAAGGGCTGTCTCTAAGCAGCCAGTTGTCACTTAGGAGCAAGATCTGACCTGCAGTTCTTATGTGCCTACTGTTCGTCTCCAAGGTGCAGCTGCTTCTGGAAAGGAGTTTGCAGATGTACAGACTCTTAAAGCTCAGCCTGCTCCTCATACCTGGGTGAGTAGCAGCTTTGGCCATTGGTACTTGAAGATACAGCTAAAGAAGTGTCTTGAGCAGTATTTCTGGATAACACCTTCAGCATGTCTTATGATGTTTGATGTTTCCACAGTCTCTAGTTCTTGGAGCTATGGGAAAATGTACAAATATCCATTTCCTCGCAGAGGTTCAGGTTACACAAGCTCTTGGGTTTGTAAGCTGTCTGAGAGGTCAAATCCAGTCAAATGCTTGTGTGGCTTATCTTGTATTAAATATTGCAGTAGTCATCTTATCTGTTTGAGAAAGGTGAAGGGTTCAGTGACCCCGAGACTTGAATCTGTGGTGCCAGGGAGTCAGAGATTTTTTCCAACTTGCTGTATTATGCTTATCCTCTTACAGTCTGGATTTTTTTTTAAAGGTGGTGTTCAAGACTGCAATACAGTTAAAAAGGTACAGTTAAAAAACCCAACAATCTCTGATTGTATTAATTTGTAAGCCTTGCTTATGCTTTCATCCTACAAAGCACTGAACACCTCAAGTAAAATGGATTTAAACTTCTGCGGGCTTCAGTGGGAATTCTTGTACTGTATGCTCAGAAATCAGAAGAGAAGGATCTTGAACAGAGTTCAGAAATCTCTTTGGAGTTCACTCATGACAACACTCACAACCTTATTCACAAGGTTATTATTTTTAAGGGCTTCTACAGCTCTCAGGTCCCATAGCTGTGGTAATATGAGCATATTTGCTATCATTATACAGATAAACAAATATCTAATCTTTGTGGCTGAGGAAAATGTAAAAACATTGAATCCATTTATCTCAACACCAGCAGACCAGACAGATGACTGAAATATCACAGGGTTCTGAAGTACAGTAATTCTTAAGACAAGCTCATGGTATTTTTTATGTGTTTAGAGTTATCAGTCCTGGAATTTCCAGGCTTATTTCCTGCTACCCCATTGTGTTTCTTATTTTAAGTTTTGAATAACAAAATTCCAACATGTCTTTGCACATGGGAGCAAGCTAATCCTCTGAAAAATTCTGAGACCAAGATTGCTTGTCTTGGTTTTTAGTGGCTGGCTTGTTGGCCCTATTAAAGGTGATCCTAGTGCTGCTGTGAGAGGGCTTTCATTGACTGAGGAAGCCCTGCTATGTGCTACAGTATTTTGATGTTTTTTTCTACATCTTCTGATACATTCAAAGTAGTTTCACAAGTTGTTCCCACAAACAGTGGGATCAGCTTAACATAAGAAGCAGCGCCTTCCCTGTGAGCCCTGAGCTACTGTCTCATCCAGGCTCTTAATATGATTAAATGATGAGCAGTATTTTTGTTCAAAGCTATTGGCTATTCTTTCTGGAGAGAAACCCTCTAATTCCTTAAAACTTTTCCAAGCAGCTCTTCTAAATAACACTGATATACAAAAAAACTTGCTTTTCTGTTTGCCTGCCTGAAGTGTGTAATCTCATATCTGAACAATGTAATTTATTATCAATATCTGAAGTGGATTGCTACAGCTTCTCCCATATATTAATAGCTGTAGCTATTATTTTCTGAAGAAGGATCTCCTGGGCTCTTCTTGTGATATAAGCATTTCTGCTAACCAGGTAGCTGGCTGGAAAGGATGATAGTGTCCCCTGCTATTATAAATCTAGTGAGCTCACCTTTAAATGTCTGTCTCTGTTCTCCCCTTCGGGCATTGTTCCAGTCACTTTTTGGCCTTTTTATTTTAAAGAAAAATCCTGTCCCTATGGTCAAAGGAGGAAGTATACTTGCCCTCAGATTCACTTAATGTGTGCTTGTTCTGTGTATTTTGGAACTGGACTGCCATTGTGCAGGAGAGGAAAAAATAGCCATCTTCAATGAAAACCTAAATTAGTAGCCTGCGTGCATCAAACAAGAATAGAAGCCCATGCTGGAGGATACAGTAGATCTAAATATGCATGCCCTGATTCACGTAGATGGCCAAACTCTTTCAAACAGAAACAGAATTTGACCTATGAAGTAATTAATGCCGTGATTATGGGGAGGGAAGACACCACAGTTCAGGCTGCAGCCGGACTGCTTTCCATTAATAGAAAGCTCTATTATTCCCTCCCCCCACACACACATACTTATCTCAGTTTTAAAAATTATGTTGGCTGCAAAATTCCTGTCTGCGCTGAAGGCATAGCAGAATGTTTCGGCAAAATTTCAAAAAAGTTGGTGTTTGAGTTTCCCAAGTTATCTGATTGTATTTTTGTTCCTCTGTTATCTGAAAAGAGTAGCTTGCTTCTTCAGTCTTGCCATATAAATGCCTTTTACCAAAGTTTTGAGGGAGACAGATTGGCTTAATTAAAACATATTTCTTGGTTTTATTCTAGGTAATTCTGAGACCAGTCTCCCACACACCAAAATCAATGGGGTTTTTTCTGCTGGATTAAGCAGAAAGAGGAATACCAGCTGAAATCTGGAAAGACCATGAGAGAATTATTTTTTTTTTCACACAACTTGTAATTGTGGTACTCATTGCTACAGGATTTTATGAATCTAACTCTTTTGTATATATTGAAAATGTAATCAGAAAACTTAATGAGAGTAAAACCTCTCAGGAACTTTCAAATATGCAGATAGTAACTCTTAAAAATACTTATAAAATTTATCCCTGAATCTTAGATCACTAGAAACTATAGGACTGTACTGAGGATGTGTCACTGCATGTTTGCCACTTCTTATTCACTTCCTTAGGCATTTGCTGTTGGCTTCTGCTGGAGGAATGGTGCTTGGTGGCATGGACCTTTGATTTGATCACTCCGGTCAGTCCAAGGTATGTCAACAAAAAAATAACTTTGACTCAAGGGTCGTATTCTGTGATCCCTTTTGACAATTGTAAGCACAAGGAACATGGTCAGGTTTTCAAATTCTGGGATAAAATATATGGACACCTAAAATATGATCTGAAACTTTTGCATTATTTGAGGGAACACTTTGTCAGAATAAGAGCCAGAAGTGCCAGGAACAGAGAAGAAGTATCATGGGTTAGTCCTGTGCTCTGCATAGAAGCTCATTTGTAGATGGTCCCTTTCTCTCCTCTTAGGACAGCTATAAAATCAAGCTAATAATGTTTATACTTAGTTTTGGAAGGAGCTTTGAGAGCTAGAAATAAATGCTTACTCTGCAAATGCAAAGATTTATTTTTTTACATGGAGTGATTGCAACTGAGTAAAAATGGGAAGAGGATCAAAAACATTTGGAAGACTCAAGATCACAAGTGACTGTCGGTGACACTAATTTTCCTAATGTTTTAGGTGCTTTTGTATGTCCTCTAGGGAGACTAAGATGCATCCAAGAAAAAGCTCTGGCATTATGTGCTCTAACTTTTTGATGCCTGGCACCTGACATGCAGTTCCAAAACTTATGTTGGGCACAGCATTTCTGGCTGTGTGAATATTGAACACATTTTGCCAACAGGAGGGCAATGGAGTTACCTCAGAACACTGAGCTTGAAGACAAGAACCCTCTGCTACATGGAAATTAATTTTTCAAAGGAGCAAAGACCTTGCTGTTAGTCAGATTTTGCTGGGATTTAAAAATACATCTCATTTTAGGCAGCTACTTCTTTGTTTTGGGAAGATTTATCCCCACAACCTCAGATATAAAAGAGTTGAGATCTTTGCAAGACCCCATTTTATAATAAACCCTGTGTAATAAATACTGACTCTGGCCTTAAATTAAAATGGAATAATTCATTGCTAGGGTGGACTACTCCCCTTGGAGATGTCCAAAGCATAAACTGGACATTTTCAAGGCCTGTTAGGGCAAAGATGGATGAAGAAAAGACTGGCTGTGAGCCAGCAAAGCTGACTACAGCAAGGGAGAAGTGTGATGATTACACCTTGGCCAGCCCCTGCTGCCTGACTCCAGGCTGTTCTATGAAAAGAAAAGTAAGGACAGAGTGAGGATTTTGAAGAAGCTGAAACACTGAAACTCAGCAGCCTGGACCATCCCTGCTGTAAATGGCAACATCTGGGAACTAGCAAAGTCATCTAGACAAAAAATCAATCTTTAGTTAAAATCCATGGTCTTTCCACAGGTTTTTAAGGCCAATACAATAGTGGGGTCCTAGATGGTACAAGAACTGGCTCTGAGAGTGCAGTGCTTTAATACAGAGGTCCAGTTAAAGTACTGTGGAAGCCTGGCACTGCTTCATGGAATGGTTAATCCATCTTCCCTCTCTGCCTCTACTGTTCCTGCACATTTGAACTGTCATATGCTTTCTCCATTATGTAAAAGCCCAGAGGTCACACATGTTCCTTAGCTTTGAATAATACATCTCTATGAAGCCTCAGTATCTCTGTTTGAAAATTTATTTCTTTCATTTTAATATTTTATCAATTTTGTCCTAAATGGATGACCTTAACTGGTTGCAGTTCATTTCATTTCTTCTCTGCTTAAATATTTTAAAGATTCCAAAGTACAAACATCATTCATGCAGTGTGTAACAAAAATGCTTAGCTTGAGCTTTGGATTACTTAATTGTAATTGTCAAGCAATTATTAAAATTGATTTTTTTCCTTTTTTTTCTATTTCTTCTCCCCTCTCCTTCTCCCATTTCTAATGTTGTTTGTTACATCCTTGATGTTGATATTTAACTATACTTCAGTTCTTACAGAAGAGGTATGCAATGCATTGGGACCGTTATTTGTGGACAATAGACAGGCAAGAGTCAAAAGCAACCTGCAATGAGAACAGACATTACATTCAGAAAATACCTCAGTAACATAATTGATCCAGATACAGTACCAGACACAGTATTTGGTGTTAGGTAAAAGTTGAGCTTTTTGCCCTATGTTTGGAGAATAAAGAACCAGAGTTATATTTTACGATCTGGCCATCTTGATGCTGCAACCAATCTGGATTTCATTAAGCTGGAAAGGGATTTTATTTGAATGGTAAATCATCACAACACACACATATGCACCAGGAAATAAAATGAGTTAAAAAATACCTGGCAGTCCTAGCTCTGAAATGAGTTGTGCTGTTAGAGAGGTGTCATTTTGGGCACATAAGGTTCTTTGTGAGAGTAGCAGTCCTAGCCTTTCTCAAGCCTTTTTAGGTAATTAAATTCAATCTTCATAAATTTCAGTATCATTTGGCTTCCTGTCCTGAGCAGGTTGATGTCACTACAGGCAGCTTCACACTGACAGTTGCTGAGTGCCTGGTCTCACTGACCCTTCTGATGTGTAAAATGCTTTGGGTTATTTAGATGTGAAGGGCAGTAAAAGCTAGTAAGCACAATTTGATTTAATGATTGTTATTCTGCACTTATACTATGAGAAAGCAAAACTAAGATATCTGCACTTCACATTGGGGCATTTTGATTAGAAACAGGAATAACAACACTGAAGGAATCTGACTCATTTCCTTGAATGATTTCAAAATAACTGTAGCTGTTCTGCGTTTGCAAAATATAAAAATCAGTATTTAATCCCTTTTTTTATATTTAAGACATTTGATTATGTGGGGCAGGTCTATATTTATGCTGATGGTTACCTTTCCCATTTTTTTCTGTCTTGCTTTTGTTCAGTACTAGTCCTGCCCAGCTGTAGCTGTTGGTAAGATATGGATTCATGTTTCATTTCTGACATCTCTGTGTCACATTACAGTGACATCACCTGTCCTCTAGTTTGGCTATGCAGTATTTCATCCTTTGCCTTCCCACGAAGTTCCTAACTGCCATACTGAGCACGGTATGAAAGAAATGGCACCACCTCTCTTGCAGTGGCTGTATGGTTTGGGTTTACCTGGTGTCGTGTCGCTGCAACAGATGTCACACGGGTCACTGAAAGCAGCAATTTCTGTCCTTCCATGTGAACAAATGGGGACATCTCCTCTCCAGTTGTGATTCCTGGACTGTGCACAGAGGTGGAAATGAGTGAATGTATGAGCAGGTTGCCTCTTGTTTGCTCCTGGGATGGAGATCTGCATTCTTGGACATCAGCCAAAAAGTCCTGTCAGGTGTTTTTGTGGTAATCCTGTTTTCCTCCAAACAATACAGTAGATGTCCTATAAACAGAGCAAATGCTTTCAATAGTTCTTTAAAGAACACTTGAAACATGTCTTGCATGTTTTTCTGCCATGTACAAACAGCTCTCCTGATTCCTGAGGAGGCTTCTGAAGGTAACCAGCATTGCTTCTGTAACTACAGGAATTTCCTAATTCAGGTGGTATGGCAGATGAGGTTATCTTGCCTCAACAGGGAGTGTGTTAGTATAATCCTTTAGAAAGTTTTTGCAAACACATCCTCCTCATCCCTAATTATATAATTAAAAAAGTATAAGCATTGAAAATCCTTCTAAATACATATTTAAATCCTAAAGGATCTCCTTAGACTGGAGTATTACATGAGTCAGAGAGCTTAGCAATGAGTTGTACTAAGGCCTGATACATTACAACAATTATGAACATGTTCACTTGATTAAGTAAATGTCAGTAATTGTGTTGTGAGCAGTGCACCTCATACTTAAATTTAAGCTTTAATGTACTTGCAATGTGTATTTCTGTGTAAGTCAGACAAAACATGAGGGAAAGGGAGAATGGGGTGTACAGGGAGAAGACCAGGAACTGAGGCACAGAGGCAAAAGATACGGAGACAGTTCAGTCTGATTCCAGAATCTGCTGTTCAGTAGTGGCTGGGGACAGATTCCCAAAATACTGTAAGGAAACCATGGCATTTCTCCAGAAGCAGACTTCCCTGGGAAATCTGTCACTTTGGCCAAAGTGACCGCGTGCTTCTGCTCCTTACCTCAGCAGGGTAAACATCCTCATGAATAGCAGTATTTTTGTGTGACTAACAGCTGCTCTTTTAACTCTCCACATAAAGACCTGCATTTGGGGAACTAAAGGTTATGAATTCAAATCCCAATTTCCACTTCCAGATGCGTGTATACATTCAGCTGGAAACAATGCTGGCTGTCTGGATGTATACAGCCACGGATCATTGCAGCAGCACAAGTCAATTAGCCTTGGTGACACTCTGGTGTCCTGTGGAATAATTTTATGGATACTTCAGGGGATGTTGTCAGAAGGACGGCGCGGAGAACTACAGGACACAAGGGGCAAGGCCAGCAAAATAACCACCTTTGGCACAGGTACCCAAACACCTCTGTGTTTACAGACACCTGAACCTTTCTGCATTTCCTGGGTCTCTCTGGGGAAATACAAAGGATCACAATTAACCTTTCCTTATTACCAAGCACAGGAAGCAACTGGGAAGCCTGTCAGGTGACACAACTCATTTGGGCCTTCCACTGGTGTCTGCAGTCATGGATGTGTCATGGAAGTCAAGGCAGGGAGAGCTGAGCCTCCTAATTATAATGTATATTTACAGGCCCCATTTTTATTTTAAAGGCAATAATACACAGTGGTCTTCATTTGATCTGCAATGTAGGAGTCAGGCTGGTATGAGATAGATAAATCTCCAGTCAGTCTTCAGTACTTCCATTTCACTGGAGGCTACTCTGTGAGATAACAAAAGATGGCAAGTGGTTACTTCATATTAGCAACTAAATATTTTGGGGGTTTTGGTTTGGTTTAGTTTCTTTGTTGGATTTTTTTCTTTTACATTTTCTTATTTTCCTCACCCCAAAAACTGTAATGAATCTCTCTTAAGAAATGCTGAAATTTCATAACTATATTTTTTTTCCTAGATTAAGAGACCTCCTGTCTGTGCTTCTTTTTTTTTTATTTTTTTTTTTTTTTTGGGTTTGGTTTTTTTGGGGTTGTTGGGATTTTTTGCCTTGCCCCTTTTGGAAGAGAAAAGGTGTAATGATGAACACCTTTTATTTTCTTTTTAATATGGCTTGAAATTTTTAACAAATAACAGGTTATTAATGTCTAGCTTTAAAATTTGTGATTTTAATTTTTCTCTAATGAAAGCATGAGAGTTCTTTTTTAACCTCAGGGTTCTGTGTTTTGCTTGGGTTTTTAGCTTTTTCTCCCCAGAAAGTAGTACAAGAATTATTAAATGGCAGATTTTCTGAATAGAAGTAAGTATAAGTAAAAGAAAGTATCACTTTTTTTTCTTTCAATTGTCCCTCCTGCTCAGTTTTGAACTGTAGAAGAAAGTTTTCATTTTACAGAAAATGTAAGGGAAATAATAGTAATTTTTCTTTGTCTCCATCCACTGTAATTTCCTTTCCTTCTCAGTGTTTCTCACTGAGGACTCAATCTGTAACATTGCACTTTATTAGGAGATGAAATTAATGTAGAAATTAAGTGTTAGACATGTGGGAGACCTAATGGGAGACAAGAGCTGAGAGTAAAATTAGAAGAAAACAAAATCCTTGATGGAGAGAGCTAAAGATATAATAATTTTGTTACTATTAGACATACTTTGGAAAGAAATTAGGAAAAAAATATAGGCTAGGATAAAATTAAACAAACACTAAACCATACCACACTCCGACCATGATTTAAAAACAAGACATTGTCCTTAAAAGCTTAGTATTGTACAAGTTTTGATAATGAATTGTATGCGAAGACAAGCAAGGTAATTTTTCTATTTGACAGTCCCATGCAAGCCTCATTTGCAAGAATGTGCTCAGCTGTGGGGCCCAGGTTTAAAAATTACCCCAGTATGTTGGGAAAAATTTAGTTGACAACAACAAAAATTCCAAGAAGTTGAAAATAGGGCCTTTGAAGAGAGACTAAGAAATTTTGTCATGCTTCAGCTAGACAAAGCAAAGCTGAAGTGACACACAATAATTTTTAAAATAACTAAAAAAGTATGTTATGAGAAAAAGAGGACTCAGAGTTGCCAATGAAAAAGAAGAGTACAGTCCAGACTGTAGATTTAGGTGAAATGTAGCTGGCTCCATCTGAGGGTTGTTCCAGGGAAAACCAAGTGGAATGCTGCTTGCTGGTGTGAGGGTTTGTGGTGGCAAACAGTCCCCCTTCTGTCTTTCAGCTCAAGCAGGCAAAAGAGGACATCAGGAGTTCAGCTTGCGGGGCAGGAAGAGAACGGCAATCCTGCCATGGAATTTTTGTGCTGGTACCCCAAAGTTGTCCCTAGCCAGCAAAATGTAATTACCTTGTTTTCCTTCTTATGAATCCATGGGAGAGCAAGGCAGTTTTCAGCAGACCTGGCAGGTACAGCTTGACTCTGGCCCCACTTTATTTCTGTAGGAGAGGTTGTCAGGGACTGCAGAACTGGCCGTCCTGGTGTGGTTGAGCTGAGGTTTGGAATCTCTCTAGGAAGAGGAATTTAGACATAATGAAATCAACTGTGTTCTTGCAGAAGAATGAAAGCAACCTACCAGCAATCCTGAATCTCAGTATTGATTCTGCTCTTATATTTGCAGTGCTTTGAAGCTGCTATGGTCTGTTGGTCCATTAAGTTACATTTACAAGTTGTCCCTAAACACTGGCTTTTACATAGTCTGCATTTTAACACTCTTTAAGTGCATATTGATATCTTCTGTCCTCTGTGCAAACCACAGTCAAAGAAATCCCTTTTCTGCAATGGCTAATGAGGTACCAGAGTGGTAAAATAAACAGAAGGAGGAATTACAGTGTCAGGAAGCTCGACTAAAGAAATGTCACCTTCAGAGAAGCAGCAATGAGAAATGACCTTTCACATTATTACAGTGTGCCAAATTTGGTTGGGTTTAGACAAGAACCTACAATTACTGAATATTTGAAAGTGCACATTCTTACTCACAGAGAAGTCAAATAGAGTTGGGGGGACTTATGTCACAGAAGTACCTCCGATGAAAGATGGATTTGACACACTGACGAGTACCATGACTGAGATTACAGTTGAATTATGCAATTAGGTTTTATTAACTATACATATTATTAAGGGCTTTTCGTAACAGAGGAAAGGATGTCAGGTCCTGGTGATTGTACCGACCTCTTATGCCGCTGGGAAAGATGCAGAAAAGCTTTCAAAAGAGCAATATAGTCCCTATTTAATCTTTAAATAAGAAAGAAAGGTCAAGGAGCCATTGCTGCTACTTTATTCTCTCAAGTCTTCACCAAGGAGACATCCCATTTTAATGTGCATTGCCTTAGATTTATACATATTAGTAAAATATGCATCACTGAAACTATTACATACTTTTGAATGCACTGAATTTATAGCAGAACTTAGAAAGTGTAGTATGTGCATGTGTATGAATACTCAAAATTATGTAACTAACCTCTGAAGGTTTCTCACTTTAATTCATTTCTGATACAAAAATAAAAAGAAGAAAGAAAACCCTCCAACAGATTACTTAACATCTCTATAAATATGTCATATCCACACAGGTATTCACTTACCATGACTAAGAAAGAGAAAAAAAGAGTGGCAAGTTATACTCATAATGTAGTTTAATTTTAAAATTATATTAATTATTAAAGATAAGTAATTGAAGGTGACAACCAAATCAAGACAGGTAGGGAAAAAAAGCCCCAAACAAAATTGCGAGCACCAGTGTAATTGCAGGGACTTCTTTCAGTCTGCTGGTTGTGCTGCCGCTTTAGTAGGAAGCCCAATTGTTCCTTAAACTTTTACTTCCCTTCAGAACTGGGAGTGACACTTTCAGAGTGGTGCAGCCCAGATCTTCCAGTGGCAGATGCTCAACAAGAGCATTTCCTCACCAGCAGCCTGGCCTGGCTCCTTTTGGCAGGTAGAGCACGACAACCTCCCGCCTGCTCCACACAGAGCTGTGTGAACAGCATGTTCCATCGGGAATGGAATGAAGCCTCCAGCTTTGGGAAGTGCCAGTGTCAGTGCTGCAGTACACCCTTGTCTCAGTCCTTTGGGAATGGCTGCCTTATCCTATCTTCCATTCTGTGATTGTTGGCTTTTGCAGTGGGATGCAGCAGTTTGTCTTCCAGGCCTCCTTTCAGAGTTTGCCCCCAACCTTCACTTGTGTTTCACATCCAGGTGTATTTCTCCCAGTGCATTACCCATCTTTCTTTGGATGTAGTTTTTGCTCTGTATTTTAATTATATTTTTTTTTCTTCTCTGCTGCCTATATCCCTACACGTCATTGATGCATCCAGGAACCTTTTTCACTCCGGGTGTCCAACAAGCTGAAAGTGACCATTATAAAGAATGTTCTTATGAACTACCAGAGGTGTTGGGGCTGCATTGTACTGCAGAGCATGACCTGTCCGGTCTGAGGTCGGAATTTTCTGAGGTTTTACATTTCAGTTGTAACAGTTTTCCCTTGCAGATAATGAAAAACAAGAAATGTAAAAGTAACCTAAAGGCTGTTAAAAGTTGTGTTAGAAGCATAGGTAAAAATTGTGCCACAATTCAAAAAAAAAAACAAGGCAGTCCAAAAACAGCTGCATGGCTGAATGAGAAAATGATGTAGTGCATTAGTAAAAGCATTAAAAAAAAAAAAAGATGAAGGCTCTTAAGAAATTGAAAGTTTGCTTGAATGAGAACAGGAAAACCCATAAAAATGGCAGGCCAATGTCACCTGAGAAATTAAAGAAGGTAAAAAGAATGTGAAAAGAACCTTGCAAAGAATGCTGTAGCTAAGAGTAGAGAAATTTGTAAATACACCATAAGCAGGAAGTCAGCTGAGCATTAGTGGGACCAAACGATGACAAAAGTGTAGAAGGGGCTGCAGCAGATGAAGGAACCTCAGTGTAAACTTTTTCAGTTGTTTTTTTATAGCAGAAACTGTCTCATTCCCAATTCTGATGCATTCTTTGTAGCAGGCAAGTCAGAAAAATAGATAAATTTGAAGTAAATACAGGGGATGTGTTTATCCAAATAGACAAGTCAGAGGTCAGTAAGTCATCAGGACAAGACAACATCCACCCAAGAGTCCTGGAGGAACTCAAATATGAAATTGCAGAACTGCTGGCTATGATGTGGAATACAAGAAAAAAGAGCCGTTGTATTGGAGGGTGGGTGTACAGCCATCTGCAAAATTGCCAGCTTCCATTTACCAGAAGGCTCTGGATGGATCCTGAGAGCTACAGACAGATGAACATGAGCCTCATTCCTAGCATAATGGTGGAGTACCATCTCTAGTAGTAGTAGTAGTAATAAATATGATCAGTGAGCACATGGATAAATTTGACTTGTTGAGAAGGCATCAAGTTTGCATCTGTAAGGGGAAGTACAGCTTCACTAAGCTGGAGGTCTTTGATAGTGACAGTAAAACGGACTGAGTGGACATAATCAATTTGGGTTTTCAAAAGGTTCCAAAGGATAGAGTAGAATAAGTCCAGCTGTCTAAGGTTATTCCAGAAAGTAAAGTTAGACTTGAAGAAAAGTCCTTGTATAGACTGAAAACTGGGCAAAGGAAAGAGTAGGGGTTAATGGGTGTTTTTCAGGATGGAAAAGAACTGGCAGTAAGGTCTCCCAGGAGTTGGTCCTGGGGCCAATTTCATTCAGTATTTCATTAAAGAGCTAGAGAAGAGAATAAACAGTGGATGTTTGGGGTTTGAAGGTGATATTAACAGATTTTGCATCACAAGTTTTAGTGTAGATAAGTGTGATTTTATGAAAAAATAATCTAATCCCTACTTATATGATGTAGAACTCAGAACAGAGGTGCTGAACTCTTGAATTCAGGAAGCAGTCTTGGAGTGATTGCTCTCAGTTCTCTGAAATCAGAAGTCCACGGTGCTATGGCAGCAAAAAACCCTCCAAAACCCAACCCAAACAAAAACAAACGCAAGGAAAAGTACTGAGTACAAATGAGAGGTGACATTCTGTCACCATACAAAGCTGTGGTGCACCCTCTATTTGATGCTGCCAATTCTGTTTTCCACCTCCCAACAAGGAGGCAGTAAAGGCAAAGATACAGAGAGGGCCAGTCAAAAAGCTTGTGATGATGTAGCAACAGCATTGTAAGGAGACAAAAAAAGCTGATATTCTTCATTTTGGAGAGACGGGTGAGGGGAGATGGGATAAGGGTTTACAGAATCGCAGATGTAATGGATTAGCTAAATCTTCCTAGTATCAGAGAGCTCAGAAAGGAATTAGGCAACTTCATGGATGTTCATGAAGGGATGCTGGAATGATTATGCAGGAATGTAACTGCTAACATCTCTACAGCAACAGTGGATGCTGGAGCAGTAGAAGAGGAATACATTGCCAGTAGTTGCCAAAGTCACATGACCTCCTGAAGCAGCTTTTCCTTTTGTTGTTATCCCTCTGGCTTCTTTATTATGTGCCAGGCATTGGCCACCACCACCCCACCCCTCTAAACTTCCCAGGGAGAAAGGTATAAGTTGAAAAATAAAAGAGGAAAAACCCTACTGTTTGAGGTGCAATAACAGCTCCAGGTGCAATATCTTAAGAAAAGGAGGAAGGGGTATGAGGGTCAGAATATAAATAATATATAGATAGAGAGGCGGAGGGAAACACAGCAAAAACGAGTGCCCAGGTGTGCCTATCACTTCCTGTGGACCTCCACGGATGGAAAAATTAAAACAGTTGCCAGAACAACCCCCACCTCCCCATTTTTTTCCCTGCTATCAAAGACACAGTACCAGACTGAGTGGATCCATTGGTCTTACCCCAGAGAATGTTTCTTATGTTTGAATGGTCTTTTATTGGAGGCAGTCTTGGCCATCCTGGAATTCAAGGAAGGAGTTGTGACAGGTTGTACAGAGACTTACTGCATAATTTGTTTCTCTTTTTAAAAAAACCCTTTAAAGTATGGTCTCAGTTTCTAAGGGAAATAGAAAACTATAGGGTATTGGATAGAAGGCAAGTAAGACATAGAAGAAACTGCTAAGAGAAATGTTTAGTATGGATATAAGATGTAAAACTGTATCTCACAAAAATCAGTGGGTTTTAATCCTTTTTGACTTCCAGTGTAGGTGTGTGGCAAATTTAACCTACTTAGAATAAATTTGCTTATTTGAATTTCCTTTTGCATTTCCCTTAGTTCTCTCTGAGTTTTACAGACCACAGGTTGGTGAGTATTATAGAAAATATACCATCTTGGAAATTAACTATTTCTAGATTCCTTCTGCAAAGTGAGAGCACATCTGCATGGACACTGACCAGGTTATAATACCAATGGTCACGTTGTAGTAACATTTCTTTTGTGGAGCTGACAGTTGTGCAATGCATAGCTGATTTTGGGGCTTAGTCTTTTTTGGCAGATGCTCATCTGTTTAGAAAAGCAAAGGGAAGGCTCCAAGTCTTACATGTCTCCCCACATAGTGCATCTGTTCAACTCAGACTTGCAAGGCGCTGCGTTTCATCATTTGTGAAAGTGCGTCACCACCCAAACAAAAAGTACGAAATAATGACTCCATCTACTTCCCTGTGTGTGATACCAATCAAATTGTGGAACAGATCATCAGCTACAATAAATCAATATAGGTCAGTTAGGACAATTTCATTTACAGGGAGCGAGAGTTTGGTGCTGTACTTTGTATGTGAGGAAAAAATGCACTAGAAAAAAAGAAAATAACATAAAGAAAAAACAATCCTGTATCTTTTGCTATACAGAAAAATGTGCAAATATTTTTAATAGAATAATAGAAGATTGCTGGAGAGCACTTGGTAAAGAGAGGAATTAGATAATAATTTGACTGTAAAACTAAATTATATAAAGACATGCCACACATTAATTATTTTACATCACCCACTTTCCCCAGACCAGAGCACATAGGTCTGACTGTGAAAGTACTAACAGAGTCCCAACAGTCCTATTAAGAGACAAAGAAAGAGAGATTTGGTTAGGCTATTTTTTCATCTTAATACCACTGCCTTATCTCTTTATAAGTATGAAAATAAAACCCTTTAAGCGAAACAATGCCCCGCTGCTAGAATAAAGATTTCCAGAACTTCATGATCCTGATTCCCATCTAGTTCATCCCTCTGTAGTCATTTTGGCCTGCAAAACTTTATGATATTAATCTGGTAGATTGTTATCCTTTCTTTGTATATACATTAGTTTATGGAAAGATGAGATAAGACAGTAAAAGCAGGTCCGGGGGCCTGTTTGTTTCTCTTATACACTGGAAAGTGTGCCTATAACTTTTGAATACTGAAATGGACATTGTAAATTGGGATGGGAGGGCAAAGAATTCTGCCCTATTTTCTTCTATCCTTGTCACTCCAACTCTTCCCTGAGCTCTTCTGTTTATTTTCTTTTCACAGCTTTCATTTTTATTCTCTAATCTAATTTTTCTCTTCCTATTTTTTTCTACATAGCCGTCCTGCTCTTACCACTTAATACTGCAGTTGCTCAGTTTTTTTGAAGTGGAACAATATATTCAGTCTTACATCTCAATTTCATTTAGGACCCAACTGTGA
Source organism: Bombycilla garrulus (assembly GCA_013400315.1). Classification (NCBI taxonomy): domain Eukaryota; kingdom Metazoa; phylum Chordata; class Aves; order Passeriformes; family Bombycillidae; genus Bombycilla; species Bombycilla garrulus. The sequence continues at coordinate 116,664 of VXBU01014325.1, read as the reverse complement.
TCAGCACTGAACCTGAACACTCCCTTGCCTTACAAGGGCTGAGGAGTACAGCCCAACTCTGCACAACCAAAGATATTGTAATATGGACCTTTGTGTTTAAGCAATTATTTTAATTGTTTTTCAGGTGAATTCATCATTTGAATTGTTGTTTTTGTGACAAATTTTATGGGCTGAAAATGGGTAGAACACAAGGGATGACTGCTTCAGAGGACTGACTGTTCACAGCCCTCACCTCGGCTTCATACATCAGCATACACCTTTTGTAATCAAATATATGAGATTCCCTTGAAGTCTATCCCTGAACTGGTAAGTGAGATAACCTGGGACTTCTAGAATCCAGAGAGGTGGGAAGGTTTGAGGCAGGCTGATACACAGAGGCTGGGACAGAACTGGCCAGCCTGTGCCTCAAGCTGCGTGTGGCTCTCTAAGTATTTAAATACAAATCCTGTGCTGGCTGGCATTGGGGGCTGTGGCAGAATCCCCGCCTCCAGAAGCAGCGTCTCAGCAAGAGCTTCCAAGGCCAATTTCGGGGATTTCCTTGGCCTCTGCCTGTTTATCTATCAGATCCCCATTCTTCAGGCAAACTCTGCAAGGCTATTTTGTCACCAGCTGCCCTGAACCATTCCCACAGCCTCATTGCTCCAGAACAGGATAGGTGTCTTGAGGCTTTTAACACAGGGAGGATTCTGATGAGGTGTTTGGAGAGCTGAGGAGATCAGACATTATGGGAAAAGACTGTAAAATAGTCTGATAGGTTATGGTTTTAAATTACATCTTTTCCTCATCCACAGTAAATTTTTTCCAAGCCATATGATCCTCAAATTACCAATACAAATGGGAATACAATTAATAGCTGTGCCATATCTTTATAGGGAGCATCACATTTTTTTGTGCCAAGAAGGCATGCCTTTTATTCTATTAAACTGAGCAAAAGTCTTCTCCTGGGCCTCGTCTCCTCTGCATGGTGCCATCCTTTCAGGAATACATCATCATCAGAGCGCTTTGTCCCAGTGATGTATTACACTAATACATCTGTTGCTTTAATGATATATTAGTGTAATACCTTATCAGAGTGATGCATACCAATGATCTATTGCTCAAAAGGTGGTGCCATTCAAGAATGAAAGAATTCATGGACACAGTCAGTGTAATTACACAGATAAAAGCTGACATAGATTATGCTGGAAGCTGCTTGCATGGAACCAAGAACAGTAGCACTATGCCAGCCGGTTTGGTGCCGTTTTCTAGTGCCATTGCACTGGATTTGTAGTTCTGAGGTTGTTACACCTCTTTTAAACCTTTTAAATATACTAAGAGCAACTACCATTAACCTTGGGTCACTGTGAAGCAGAATGTGTCCAGTTACATTATTTTTATTGTATGGTAGTACAGTACTTACTTACCCATAACCACATGAAACCAAGTAACATTAACCTCCAAATCTTTTTCAGTTGTCACCATATCTCATTATAATAATCTGGGCTTCATCCTTTGCCTGACTTTAATTATTATCCATTCTCAAATATTTTTGATTACATGACAGTTGAACTACTTCAGCCTGTCATTAACTGTAGACCTCTTTAATCTCAACCTTTGTTTTCTTTACCATTACATTTATTTTCATTACTTTAGCCGCTCAAAAACAGGTGAAGTCAGTCTCATTTACATTGTTTTGTGTGGCATATTAATTAAACATCTCAAAGCATCATCCAGAGATTGTGGCAAAAAGAAACCCCAAGTTTTATTCTCTATTTTTTAAACTTTGACTGTAAAGAAGGGGAGAAAAAAACTGTGAGCCGATAATAGAATAAACCGTCAAAACTCAGATCTTTTTCCCCTCTGCCTTAACTCCCTCACTAATTGGGTCCAAGCTTCCTCACTAATTGGGTTTCCAAAGAGAAAGACAATCAGAACCACATTTTGCTTGTGGTAATTTAACTGAGGTATAAAGTATTGATTAGCTTATTTACATTTCCTCCTAATATGCTTTACACCAAAGTGTGAAGAATTTTGCAGAGGAGAAAATAAAGGCCTCCAACTTGTTTCAGTTCATCAGGGCAGGGAAAGGTGTGTAGGTAACTCGAGAATTTTTGCCAAATAGTCCAGCACAAAACAATTAGTAACACAAATGAGGGGGAAAAGGACAGGCAAAGTATTTATAGAATGTAAATACTGGGATTTTTCTTTCCTCTTCGCTTTCTCTTCTATTATCTTCAGCTTCACTGCTAGTGACAAGTATCATTTTAATTTGCAGGGAGGGTTGCTAAAGCAACTTTCAGGAATGCATTTAATCGGTGGCAAACTGAATTCGCAGATGGGGATACAGTGTGAGGGATGCAGGACACCGTACTTTAGTTACACTCCTAATCCTCCGAGGTCACCCAGCCGACACGTGACCTTGCAGTTTGGAAACTGCTGACCCAGATCCTTCTCCTGCCCCACGGGAGGATGATACAATCTAGGCGCTCATGGGTGGGGCTGTGCTACCTCATCTCTGGCAGAGGTGGGAAGCAGCCTGCTAGGATGGCAGCGCAGGAAGTGTGGTTGCAGTGAAGAGAAGTTCCTTCAACAAGAATCTGTGACAGATTTATTCAGATCAGAAAACCTGCAAGTTGCCCAGTTGCATCTTGGCAGGGTGGAGAGGGAAAGGCATCTTCTTTATCTCGCCTGAGAAACCATAAACCGCAGTAGGACTGACCTCCAGGGCCAGGCTATTCAGTATTTTACCTGAAAATACAATTGCTCAAGTCCCTGCAGGAGGATATTTGGAAATTTCCCTGCACTTCTCAGAGGAAACTGGTTGTTTCAATGACTCTTTAGTAGGATTTATCAAAAAATGGTATCTTTTACAAATGAAAATTTTTAGTTCCTGCAGTGCTGGCCTCCTGATCGCGGTGGGCCTAATGTGCTTTTTATGGAAGTCTGATCTGTGACAAAAGCCTTCCAGAAGGTGATTAGCAAACACAGTAGCAGCTAATTCTGATAAACTGCGGGTGAGCAAATAGACCTTTGTGTAACTTGCCTTGTGTGCTGAGCAACTGGAAGGGACAGATTTGGGATGGGGAGAGAGAGACTTAGCAGGTGGGCTTCTGACCCTGCTGCTCTGCCCGTGCACATCCTAAATGAGCTTCTGCAATACCATACACATTAACAGCTCGTGGCACATCATATTTTCAGGGTCGAAACAAGTAAGGTAGGGGGTGTGTTAGTCTTTTCTTAAGAGATGGGCATCTGCGTGGAGCAAGAGAATAGATTGAAATGCTTAATGGTGTACAACAGCCTAGGGGACTGCAGGCAAAGTGTGTGGTCTCAGCCAGCATGGCTCTAATGGCCATTCAGTCATAGGCAGTCCTTGTTTTCTGCTTTGGAGGGGCAGTTTGTAGGGTCTTTGGGAACCCATCGGAATGGTGAGTGACTCCAAGTTTTTGTTTCCCTGAGTTAATTTTAGCAACATCTGTTTCCCAGTCTTTTTCACTGTGTGCTACACAAATGCTTTTGCTAGCGTGGTGCAAAAAAGGAGGAATGATGGACAAGGTGGGTGGCCATTGCTTAGATTTGCTCTCTCTGTACAGCCCCTGAATGTCAAACCACACCGTGTTACTGGGCTGTATCAGATTGTGTGTGGACACAGCATTGCTGCTAGTTAAATACCATCCATTTTAACCAAACAGCATTCCTTTTAGTTAAATAAATAATAATCGATTTTCAAAACTTGGAGTTTGCCCTTAAGCTAGGTTTAAGAACCTACAAATTTGTTGTTTTGAGCTGAACCAGTCTTTAAGTTCCTTCTGCAGTCCATGGAGAGAGCAAGGCTTCCCCAGAGAAATCCATCCTAACTTCTACAGGATGGGGAAGAATTGCTTAACTCCCTCATTTGACAGCAGGTAACCTAGAAAATAAGGTTAAATTAAGTGACTCTCTCTTTCTGTCATACTGAAGATTAGCAGAATTTGCCTTTGTTGTCTACTGCTTAAAACTCCCCAAGCCTGATATCTTCCACTAATTTCAAAGAGTTTTTGAACAAAACCCCACGCTGCTGGATGACTGAAACTCTGTCAACAGAAAAGTGGCTTGATTAAGTGGAATTAGTTTGGGAGGGGAGAACTGTCAAGTGGCACTCAAGCTCTGGCAGGTTACCTGTATTCCTCTGGCACAGTCCCCAGCAGAAGCTTAGTGTATCAACCTAATTGTTATGTTCTTAAAGTAGAAACAAATCCCAATCTTAAAACAACAAGATTTCAAATCTGAACTGGAAAATGGTAATGCAGAAAGTGAAATCAAGAGAGCAGAAGGAGGAGAAGGGGGTGCCAGGGCATCAGAAATGGGCCAGCAGCTATTTCATCTGGATCAGGAGCAGCTGAGTTTGCCTGGCAGTGTCTTAATACCTGGACTGCAACACGCAGTGGCTAAAGTGAAGGTGTATGATGAATTCTGCTGACTCTGTTTTGGGAAATTTGATTTCTGGCAAAGGGGTGGAAAGAGTAGTTGGGGGCAGTAAAGTAGCTCAAACCTTGGAACAATTTGCTTCTGTGTGTGAGAGCTGGAATCATCAAGCTCTGTGAGCAAGACCGATGAGCAGATCAGTGAAGATTTTGTCATTGATTGAATTGGGACTGGGATTTCACTAATTCATGACTAATTGGTAATCACAGTTAGTAATTACTAATTATGGCAAATGTGCAACAGTTGTGTTGCTGCCTAGAGCTGAAGTGATTACTTCTGGGTTGGTTTTTGTTTGTTTGTTTGTTTGTTTTGTTTTTTGTTTGTTTGTTGGGGTTTTTTTTTGTATGTTTCATCATGGAAATCATGGCTCATAAATCCCTTTGTTACTTAACTTTAAAACGCATGACTTAAAAAGTAGGATTTGGCTGATGACAATGGATGCATGGAAGGACCATGAATTTTAGTGAAAGAAGGCTGAGTTCTTTCCTGTTCAGGCTCTCAGACACTACTTGCTAACCTAAGTGTACTAAAAATCTGAATAAAATATTTGTGGATGTGTACTCAGGTATGGTAGAAAAAACTGATTTAAAAAGAAAAAAACTTACAGTAGAAAACGTTTTTTTCTGTAAAATGCTGGCATTATGTCAGTGATAAATACAAGCATTCTCATCTCATGTTGATTTGATAGCCATTTCTGTTTATAGATACTTCTTGAGGATTTTTTTTTCAGAATAGATCTCTTCTGTCCCCATTCTAGCCGGTTTCTAGAGATCTGTGATAGTCAGTGAAAAAGTATGAGCCTAGAAAATAAGCTGATAGAACTGGTGTCTTTATCAGCACAGTTGAAAAGAAACTCAAAATTTAAATTAAGAAGTCTAGGAAAAACTTGAGTTTTGTTTGAAAAAAATACTGTAGAACAGAAAGGTCTTGGTAGGATTTCAACATCAGGGTTTGATCCTCTGTTTTCCCTAGCACCCACTACTGAAGGGGGACAGGGAGAGGAGGAAATAAAATAATAAAAATAGCTGAGGTATTTCACCAAAGGGAGAAAAATATCATCCTTTGACCAGCTGCACTTGCAAGTCTTGGTCTGGGAATCAGCAGTCTGGATGCCACCTGAGTCTGTGTTGGATTGAATCCTGGTTTCCCTCAGAAGGAAACTCTTATGCATGGTGTTGTAGATAGATAATGTGATGGTTGGCTCTTGCAATTAAGGGATGAATATTATGTGTATGTTAAGAGAAGTTCTGTTGATGTATAGTTATGTTATTGTGATTTGTTCTCCCCATAGTCCTCTTCCCCTCCCCTTTTGTACTGTTACCACCGGACAGCCTTGGTAGTCGGGGCACTTGGGAGCAGGGCAGGCTGTTCCCAGAACAACCCCTGACCTCCAACCAAGGTGCAAGAAAGGGATCCTCACCAAAGGATGGTGAAGAAGAGCTGACAGACAGACTTTGGGAGGGGCCAGGGTGGGCTGACACAACCCGGGGGTAGAAGAGGCAGAAGAGCCATTCTCTGGGAGATGGGCCTATGTTCTGGTACCATGTCTTTCCTTATTCAGTCCTTTTGTCATATTTTGTTAAGGTTTAATAAACCTTTGAAATTTTAAAAGTGAGCATTTTTTTTCTCACAATGGTGAGGCAGATAGTCTGGTGACCAGGAGAGCTTCCCTGGATGAAGATGCAGACTAAGACAGACTGCCAGGAAGGCAGCTGAAGGCTAACAGCAAAATTCAGTTATTTTAGTTCCTTAACACTTGTCCTATACCTTTACAGCCTGTTTCCTTTAAACACCCAGGAAGGGTTATTACTATTTCTCTTCTACAAAAATAAACTGAGCTGTTGAATGTGGTGATGGGGAAGATACAAAGTGTTGCCTCACACTTCTGCTTGCAGAAGTTCTATGACTGCAATTAAGGGTAAAAAGCCTCAGCTGCTGTTTGGCTCTGGAAGCACCTGCACTTAACTTAGATTGTTAAATGTTCTCTGAATTCCACCTGAGACTGAACCACGCAGCACACAGTTTGACCAGTGAATGTTGCTATTCCTTTCTTCCAGATCAAAGGAGCAGAGGAGAAGGAAAGAAGCTAAAAGAAAGGTTGATGACACACAGACCTTCATGCTGCAGACCACTGCTTAGTGAGCCCCAGGATACAGGTAAGCTAAGCTCAATTTCTTTCTTGAAGAAGGATGTGCAAGTATTACCTGATATTTGGCTATGTCAGAGGGGAAAACTTCTTGAGGAAAATGCATAACAACTAGCAAAAGTAATATCCATTTTCTGCTAGCCCTAGGCAGCTTCTCAGTGTGTGGTTGGGTCACAGATGTGGTTCTGGGGCACCTGCAGTTGTGAGCTATGTAGGGGCCTCAGTAGCCTAACACAATTCTGGATTCTGCCCTAGAGGTGAGACTACAAGATCCATTTTTTAAACCAATTTCTTCTGTCCTTGTGCCTTGTGTGATGCTTTCTCTCACATCCAAATGTGACCACATCACCAGTGCTACTGCTATGACCAGCTTAAAATCAAATGAGGAAGTAGAAAGTACAGACCTGAGGTCAGTGGTAAAAGTACCAATTTTCTAGATGCTCAGTATGTGGTCATCAAAGTATAATAAAAGTGGTAGAACTAAAACAGGTGAATAGTAACAACTGAAAACTCAGCTTCTAAATCCGGAATGAACTGTCAGAGTGACTCCTTTATTTGCAGTGTATGTTCTCCAATTCAGAACTTTGGAAACCGACTGGTTTAGGATTGAACAGACTATCGCAGGCTATTGAGTATCAATGGCATAATGAGGTAGCTAACTGTGTGTTTTTCTCCTCTCTGGCACATTTGAAGTGAAAGAAAAGTATTTTAGTGTAACACGTTGTATTTGCCATTACACCAGTAGAAGAGGGTGTACAAGAGCAGTTAGGGAAGCTCAGCCACAATTGCATACCATGTGGGGTCATCTTTATCCTGACTTTTGTGTCTTGCTCTTTCTCTGGTGCAGCTATGGAATATGTACATTTTTGCAGTAGTTGTTCCCTGTGCTACCCTGGTGGGGAGGAACATTCACAAATACTGCAATCAAAATTGCAGTATCCTAAAACTTGTTGTGGCAATTGAATGGTTAACAGCACCAGCATTTACACATTTGTCTGGTTTGAGATTAATGGGTGAAATTTGTAACTCCTCCAGCATCTCATTTGAATCTTCTGCATTAATAGCAAGCAGTTCCACAGCTAAACCCCTATGAAAATGGTCCAAGTGAAAGCCACTGCTCAAGCAGCAGATCTTGTGGGATATTGAAATGGGGAGGTGTCAAGGGACAGACAGCAACTTTGGCTCACCCATCATCTAGTAGAGTACATGGAGACACTTTAAAACTTTTATGCAGGTGGATGTGCTGTTCCACTACGTAATTTTCTTTAAAACATTGCTATCCCTGTTGTAGTTTTAATTAAGCAAAAGGAAAAGTTGTCTGCTGAACATATCTTTGGGCCAATGCTCAAGCACAAATTGAGTTATGCAAATACACAGCCAACCAGCTTAGTTAGTTCTAAAGTGGCATTGATGAAATCTGGTTTGTTGTTGAGTTTTTGGGTGTTTTCCCCTCCTAATTCTTTTGTTAGTTTTACTCAAAAGCTTGCATTACTATATGATAGCTAAAGACCTGCCTGAAATTTTGCTTTAATAATCTAATTTTTAGTGATTCAGCATACTTAACTTTGAGGAGCAGAAACAGTAGTGCCACAGACTGCTGTGTGTGTTTCCAGGGGTTTGGGGGTGGCTTTTTAATGATACTTATTGTAAACACGAAGGAAACAAAGTGTTTCCTTTGAACTGAGCGTGGTTCCATCCAAACCATGCTGAGAGTCATTCTGTAAGAGTCAGCGATAAGGACAGAAGGGTGGAAAGCTTAAGTTAGGGCTGGAATCGCACCAGTAGGCTCCAATATCGCAACAGAGCAGGGCAAACAAGTCCTTAAATTCTCTGTGTGTTGTTTGAGACAGCGAGGTGGTTTCGGCCCCTTCCTCCATGCCCGATGCGGAGCGGCCCGGTGCCCCCTGAGGGCGGCTCATACCGCCGGGCCGGGGATGCGCTCCGGAGCGGCTGGGGCGCCGCTGCCCCCGGCTCCAGCCGCTCCCTGCAGCCCGCGGCGGGGGAGAGAGACACAGCCGCCCTGCTCTGAATGTCAAAGACACAGGAGCTCCCCTCAAACCTCGGGAAAGGGACTCGCCGAGCCCAGGGAGTGCCATGGGAGAGCGGCACTGCTCTGTGTGCCCAGTCTCTGCTCACCTGATGCCGGTCTCCTGCTCAGGCTCATCACAGAGGTGTGTGGGGTCTCAGCAGGCAGCTGTGTCTTGGGCCGAAGGAATGGCAAGCTTGTGCCTGCTTAGAGAGGTGCAAAAGTCGCTTAATTCATGCAAGCTTTTTTGTTCCTACACCGATAAATAAGTCACTCTTATCTTCAGTATTGTTAACCTTATCACTAGGAAACAAGTACTGGCCTATAACCTAACCTTTCCATCCTCTGTGTATTGGCACAGCCTCTTCCCTCAGCAGACTTTCTCCCTTTTGGGAACAGGAATTTGGGTAGAGATCCTGTCTTAAAGTGCTGGCAAGCAAGGCCTGAAAGTTGCCTGGCTTTTGAGATGTGAGCCATGAAAGAAGTACATTCCTTCCAAGTGCCTGCTGGCATAGGTGCCTGGGGTCTGAGCAGGTACAGTCCCTTAATACAGACCTCTAAAGGCCCTTGGAGTTTCTTTATGTATTTTTTTCCCAATCCTATGGCAAAATCATGTGCTACCACTTCATCTCTAAAATGGCTTTATGCAAAAGTAAAAACCCGAGGCTCAGTTGTACAGGGAGCAGCTAAAAAGGATGTGACACTCAGTAATATGGGAAGCCTTGCTGGAGACAGTGTCACTGAGGTGACAAAGAAGGTCCGTTTGAAGAGTACAGTCAATCCATTTTGAAAGACACTGATCAGAAAAGTCTTCATACTACAGGAAGTTGCTGAAGGCATGGCAGTTTGGAGGTGGGTAAGATTTTGGTAGGAATGGTTGACTTTTAGTAACAAATCAAGCTAGAAGCTTTGAATTAAATAGGATGGTCAATCAGGGGAAGAATGTAGACCTTTGATGTTCAGGTAGGTTAGAAGAATGTTCTGAAGAGGGATGTGCCTCAGTTGTAAAGAGAAAATGGGAGAAACAGGGAGATGTAAAGAACTGGGTGAGGCAACAGTTCAGAAGTAACTTGGGAAGAGAGAGGAACCCTAAGCTTAAAATGTGTATAAATTAGATATTCTCTCTTATTACATGATGGTGTGACAATTTCAGCCAGCTAAAACATTTGAGCTGTCAAGGTGGAAGTTTTCAGACTTTCCTTGCAACCTAAAATATCTTCATCTTTATAGTTTTGTTGGGGTGGGGTTTGGGTGATATTTTAGTTTTGTTTTGTTGGTTTGTTTCCTATTTTGGAACCTGGACTATCCAGCTCCCAGTAACTTATTGAACTTAATTACTTTATGATAACTCAGAGGCACTGAGTCTGTAAAGCAGGACCTTTGGTAAAAGCCCTTATGTTGTGAAGGTCTCCAACGATGTCAGCAATTGAGGATGACCATCTTCAAATTTTTATATTCTCCAGTGAAGACTGTTGGGAGTTCTCAGCATTTTTAATAAATTGGTTAAGCACTATGGAAGAGAAGAAGTAGATGCAGTGTCAGACTTGACCCAGCTTCTTTGATTAGCATACCCAGCTGGACAGTAGAAGTAATTATGTTTGACACGGTATCACAGCTGTGGGGACTGGAGGCTTGTATGAATCGTAGAAGCCTGACAAACCCTGGACAGGAGAGTTTCTCTACTGCACTGTGCAGACTTTTTCTTTTTTTTACACTAGAAGACCGGAAAGATGTTCCACACTGTTTCTTCCTAATCTCAGCTCTACTGTGATATCATCTCCGATGCTGTTTTCTCCTGGAAAGCTGCTCTTGAGTATCTTCTTGGCCAGCTTTCCAATTGCTTTACTACTCAGTTATTTTACAACCCCTGATTTTGCTTTTTCCCCCATGTAAATGAAAGCATCACACTGTCTCCCTTCTGAGTTGAGATGATGCGGCTCTTGTAGGGTTCGTAAGGCAACCAAAATGTTTTGTTTCTGATGGACAGTGTTCTTGGCACCTTGGGGGAAGAGGCCACCTAGCTTAATGGTTATTGAGGTCAAGAAGGCTTACTCATTTTCTTATAAGCTGCCGTTCCATATATTAGAATGAATAAAACCTCCAAACTTTAATGAAGATTTCCAAGAAAACCCAACAACAACATCTTGAATCTTGCACAAATCTATGACCTTGCTGGACCTCTTCTTAAAAGTCAGTCACCTTGATCTTTCCCTTTTATCCTCTACCTGGTGACCTTTACAAGACTAAGATCCATACCTTCTCTAGCTGGGCAGGGAATACTTACTGTTCAGGCTTCCGCCTGCTTCCATTGTTTCTGGCTTGTGCAAATTCCTCTGTAGGAAATATGGAAAAAGTACTCCTCCATTTAAGACACTTCATGTTGTCTCTTCCCCCCTTTCTTCTTTGGTACAAAAAATGTGGATTTTTTTTTGTTGTTGTTGTTGTTGGGAGGGGGATATATACAAAGAGAGAAACTGGAAAATATTTGAGTGAATCTATTTATTCCTCCATTTTCAGACCCTCAATTCTTCATTCCTACAGTTGCTTTTTGAGGAGGGAAGCACACAAAGGGGCAACCCCCTGCCCCACAACTCCTTCAATTGTTTGCAGCTCGAGCTGGGGGGGAAAGAAGTGTGTGAGAGCGTGTTCCCTGGGACCGTGACTCCATCTGCAGGCAGGAGCATGCCACTCTCTACGAGAGCCACCACGACCTCCGGGCAGCATCGGGCCCCTTAGGTCTGGAGTGATACTGCTGAAATCCCCCGGTGTTTCTCAGTGCGCAGCAGTATCTCTGTCCCTCCCAAAACCTAAATAAGAAGAAGACTAATAAGAAGTCAAATTATGCGGGTACTTCATGAATTTTACTTCCATGACCTGGGCACCTTTAGTGCAAGCAGCCACCATATATGAGGGGTTCTATGAGTAAATTTGTGTGCTTACTGGTGAAAGGAGAGAACAGCACTAAGGAAGTATGGCTGCAGGTTAGCGAGAAAAGCAATTAAATCCTGTGGCCACAGGACCTATATGTCAGGGATGTGTTGATGATAGTGATTTGCAGGGAACAGCAGCCTTAAAATTCTACATCTAACTTTGTTGGTGGACTACCACAGGCAGAGTGCATGTCCCCAACTGAAAGGTGGAGGTAATGATGCTTTGCAAATGTCTAAGAAAAAAGGCAGCCAACTTCCAGTGCTTGCATTCTAGAGGGATTAAAAATACAGTCACTCTTCTACCTGCTCTGCAGTTATAAGTTTTAGTTTGTATAATCTTCAGGATACTGAGGGAAGAAGAGTAAGGAAATAAAACACCAACCATGAGTTTGGAATGATTAATTAATATTTTCCATTAAGTAGCTCATAAACCAGTAGCAATCCTAAGAAAAAGTGGACATTAAACAACTCTGGTTATCATAAGGGTGTTTTTGGTGAAGAGTCCTAGTAGCTAAAAAAGCCTGGTGGAATAATCGTGTTCTGTAAACTACTCCCGTAAAACCAGACATGAGTACCATGTTTAGGAAACAGTAAATGATTGTATTATAACACTTTCACTTGGATTGAGAGAGTCCTCTTAAGATGATCTAGTCCAGCCTCAGTGCTCAAACAGGTAAGCTAAGTTGTTCAGACAACCTCTCTGGTCAACCTGTGCCAGTGTTTGACTCTTCTAATGGTAGAAAAAAAAAAAAAAAAAGGGGTTCTTGTGTTCAATTGGAACATTGGCGTTGTGTTGTCTGGTTTGGTTTTGGGGTGTTGCTTGGGTTTTGGTTTCCATTTTGTTTTCATTTTGTGCCCCTTGCCTCTTACCCTAGCAATGGACACTGCTGAGAAGTGTCTGACATCTTCAACCTCCTTCCCACCCATCAGGTATTTGCACAAATGGATGAGAGCCCTCTGAGCCTTCCCTTCACCAGGCCAGACAATCTCTGTTTTTCGGCCTCTCCTTGTACGGTAGATGCTCCAGTCCCTTAATCATCTTTGTGGCCTCGCTCCAGTAAGTCCAGATCTTTCTTGTGCCAGGAAGCCCTGAATGAGATTCAGCATTCCAGAAGCAGCCTCACTAGCACTGAGTAGAGGTGCAGGATCGCTTTCCTCGACCTGCTGGCAACTGTCTTCCTTCTGTTGGCATTCTTGGCTACAAGGGTGCATTGCTGGCTTGTGGTTGCCTTCTCGTTACCAGGATCACAAGGTCCTTCTTGGAAAAGCTGCTTTCCAGCTGGTAGATGCCTAGGATATGCTGATGCCCAGGGCTATTCCTCACATTTCCCCTTTTGAACTTCAGGACATTCCTCTGCCTACTTCTGTTGAGGTAGTGCTTCTGAAAGGTGGCACAGCCATCTGCTATTATCAGCCACTCCTTCCAGTTTTAAATCATTTGCAAACTTGTTGAGGATGCAATCCTCAGCTTTTTTGTATGGAAATGAAAGCTGCTTCCCTTCAGGTATTACCGCTTCTCCTTTTGTCCTATTCATGAAGTTTAGTGCTTCTCTGTGGGATTTTCCACTATTATTAGTCTATTTCTTTTGGACAAATAATTTCATCGTATTGTAAACTACAGACTTGAAAGAGCATGGGTGGCCTTAGAGCTGCTGAAAAGTAGGGACTAGAAACAGTATTTCTATCAGTGTTAGCAGGGGGTGAGGAAGTTAATCTTTGTTTCTAGTATCTCAAAAGACACATAAGATTTTCCTGTGTCTTGTACAGCCCAATGGGGAAGTGCCAATGCAAGGAGAGGTTTCCTACAGGCTGCATGACTTCATGCTCAGCAGGCTGACTTGTAGCCCAAACCCTTCTGCCTGCCAGTAGGTGAGGGCTGATCATTGAGAACATGCAGCATGGTCAAGCATAGCTGAATTCCCAGTGAAATTCATCACACGAGGCAGATGAACTCTGCTAGAAGCTTGATCTCTGCGTGTTCCTTCCCTCCCTTATCTGAATGGATTTCTTTCCCATGGGAACCTGAAGCCTCATCACCACAGTATTTTCTTGTCTCCCAAATGCCCTTCTACCTCACCCTTCTTTAGGCATTCCAAAGAGGGCGTAGTTGGCATCACCACCACTGCCATGCCCCTCTGTGCCTGCCTTCCTCCTGCTGTGTCTCTGACAAGGTGCTGTGTCAGAGGGAGATGGGTTTGGTGAATGCACAGTCCTAGCTGGTAGCTCAGCTCCTCTAGGTCTCGTTATCTCTCATAGTCCAGCGCAGTCTCAGTATTACTCTGGTGTTTTAACAATAGAAAACTAGCTTGTTAATTGAGAAACCAGAATTGATTTCCCTAAGGAATTTGCCACCTTGCTGGTGCAGCAGAGACTCTGCCTTTCAACGTAAATGTAACAAGATGTTTAAAAACTTGGACACACTTCCATGTAGCAAACAGCTGTGGCTTAAACTGCTGTTGCCTTGCTACCTAACGAAGCTTCAAGACTTCTTGCTGAAGTAGACAGGAGCATAAATACATTCTGTTTTGCCAGTTTGTGGGGGTGGTTTTTCCAGGAAGAGGTAATGCCTTAAACCATGGCAGGTGTTTGATAATAAGGCTGTGCCTAAATCCTCAGTTAACCAGCGACTACCAAACTATTAAGCAGAAGCAGAATGAGAGAGGGCATTCCCTGGGTCTCACTCTGATTTACCTTAGACAATTCTTAGGGTGGGGTAAAGTTCTTGATGTCAGTGCACTTAAATGTAGAATATAAAGTGATGCAAAAAGATCAGGATTGGAGCAGATAATTATTCTTTTTTATTTCCACATTTGTAACTGCAGTAGCCCTGAGCTAAGTGTTCCAGTCCTCAGTTGACTAAACAAATCCTTTTTATCAGTTCAGAAATTGCTTAGTGTTTTTTGTTGTAATTTTTTTTTCTATATTTCATCTGTACTGGATGAGAAGTTGCTCACTCAGACTTGGGGGAGAAATTCTGCATTTCAGATATCTGTAGGCCTAACTCCAATAGTCCTAAGATCAGGTGAGTGTTCGGTTGTTTTTTGTTTGGGTGTTTGGTTGGTTTGTAGGTTTTTGCTTTTTGCAAAATAGGCTTACAGTAAAGGGATATGAAGGGGTGATATATAATATATGTAATTATATGTAATATCGTGACATTATATATGAGTTATGTAATTATGAAATTGAAAAGCCAGCTGCAGTTATGGTAAAATAAGAATCATGAATCTCTTTGGTAACTCTGAAGAAGCATCCTATAGTATTTAAGTAGCAACAAAATTATAGGTCCTTCTTCAGACATATAGACAATGTATGTCTGGCCTGTGAAATCTAGGATTTTATATCAGCATCGGTTTAAGGCCACCAGCCTTAAAGTGCTGATTTTTTTTAATTGAAATTAGAAGCTATATTATCTTTCCTAGGTAGTGTGTTATTCTAACAGCTGAAAACTATAAACACCATGGTTTTTCTGTAGTATTAATGTGTTAAATTTGCACCTCAACTAGAAGCATTGTGTGCTAAGGTTTGTTATAAAGTGATGATGGCTAATTAGTTTGCCAGGATTCATACAAGATTCTGAGAAAACTGGTTGTGTTTTAGCAGAGGCATAGGTCATATTGCACTTTTCCTCCTTGATGCCTCTCCATTTGGCAGCTTTGAGACTGTAGTGGAAATCTTGGTCTTCAAGAACGTTTGTGATTCAGTATGCTCTCTGCAAGAGTTCTTGCCTAGAAGTGGCTGTGGGCCCTTCATTTTAAGAAAGAAGAGGTTAAAAAACTTAGTGGAAGGATAATTTGGTCATCTTTTAAAAAGGCTGAAGCCTGTGTGTCATTTAGGATCTACTGGTTATGCAAGTGCATCTCCCACTTGGTAATTGTTTGTTATCTGTCCTAGGATGATAGTCATCAGACAGCAATGGCTTCTGATCATTGCTCCTGTAGGGTTGGTAGGTGGCCTTGCCAGTCCCTAACTTGTCTTTATTAATTATTCTTACAGACCTGTTACTTAATGTTATTTGTTTGCAGAGAAATTGCAAACATGGGTGATGGTACCCATGAGCTGTTGTCCTATGGGCTTGTTCACCCCTTTATGTTTTCCTTTCAAATGCTTAGGAGTGAAGAGAAGTTTGTGGTCAAATATTGTTTGAAGGACTGATTCGTAGTTACTGCTGAGCATGGAAATACTGGCATAAATTAAAGCCAGAGGAGTTGATGCGGTTAGGGGTAATGGCCAACACATGTGAGAGAGATGGTAATTTCAATTAAAACTAGTGGGCCTCATTGCACATATTGAAGATACAGAGGGTATAGGAAGTATTTGCCTATGTTCAACAGCATATATCAGCATATATCAAAGACAGGAGTAACTTTAAGAGCCTGTGGAGCCTGAATAACTATCTGCTGCATGCTCAGGGGCACACACAACTTACCTGGCCTTCCTTTTGGTAGGCTATACTTAAAGCACAGGTGGCCGTAGTTGGATTTGAGAGGGTCCTGGAACTGGTTAAAATGGTCTCATTTTTCCACTTAGTGCACTTCTTTAAGAAAATCTGACCCTGTCAGCAGAACTGTTTAAAGTTTCAAAAAATAAAGCAAGAATGCCAGCTAATTTTTCAGTTAGTGTTTAGCAATCTTTTCAAGTATTTGGTACCTTGCATAAAGACAGTTTGGATGCTAGATGTGCTGCAAAGGTTTTAGGAATGTTACATCATTTATTACTGTTTTAAACCTTATTTACTCAATTTGTTTCATTTTTCTCATGTGTAAGTGAAGAAAATATTTACTTTGTTCAAAAGTGGTTTCTGGAGCTGAACTTAATTCATATGTGTAACTAGGTTTGGTGTTTGGAAGGTGCCATACAATCATTACTTATTAATAGCAGGACCTGCAGAAGCAATGCATTATTTATATTATGTTATCTGTGGAAGACTTGCAACTATTTTCTTGTGTTTGGACTAAAAATGTTCAAAAGGGTGGTCAGTTGACTTAATTTTTTTCTTTTTGTGCTAAACCACCAAACACATAATGGGAGATTATTTTAAAATGGCATTATGCCCTTAGTCACCTTGCTTAAATCAGTGTGTAAAATAGTGGGAAGCGAGGACTGATGTGCCCATGGTTTCAGCAGGAAGGCTGGATACTGTCTATTGACTAGAACAAGATCTGGAGTAATGCACTTATCCAGGATAGAAATGAAAAACCAAGATCTTCCCAAAGAGAGTATTTCCATGTGTGGGGCTAGAAACTCTTCAAAGCTAGTGTATATAAAGTATCTCCCTGATAATTCATTCAAGCATTGGGATTTCTTTCACTGCAGGCTTGGCCCACTGAACTCCTAGGAAAACTGTTAGGATGTCTGTGGAAGCCAAGGTCACCCTCAGAGAGATTTAATGCTGCTCTGCTGTGTGCCAGTCCCCATGGCCCTTTCAGAGAGCTGTGCTCCCGTGGTGCCTTTTTGCTGCAGCCACCTCAACTCCCCTAAAGGGGCTTTCAAATGATGGAGGGGAGAAAAAACCCACACGGCACATTGTAAATTAATGCTGACAATGTCAACATTAATTTATGCCAGAAACGCATGAGGAATAGAGGGTGGGAAGAGTGATAGTGGAGTATTTCCTGTGTCCTCTTCTCCTAGAGCACCTGGGGAAGGGCTGCCACAGCCCTGGTGGATCATAGCACCGAGCCAAAACTCTTTCCCTCGATAAAATGGCTACTTTGTGGCCTCGTGCACAGACAGGACCGCTGCTCACAAAGCTGGCTTGGTTCAACACAGTTGCCATTAGAATGTATTGAGAAAATAAGTAAGCAGGTCTAGCGTTGCAACTCCTAGAGTGAACAAAGTTCTGTGGCTAGTTCCAGGCATGGCAGAATTGAGGTTTGTGAGCAACAGTGAAGAACGCCTCTGATATTTTTGGTTATCACTACTAACACAGTAGAAATCTCCAAAACCAGTATAAACTGGAGAACTGAGGGAAAAGACAGGACCTAAATATTCTGAGGGAATTCTGTCTCTGGTATTCTTGACTGTAAGTGTAGGCAGCTGTTCCGACTCATCCCTACCCTACCCTACCCCCAGAAATCTCCAGTACTGACAGTTGCACATTTTGGTTTTACCTCTGGATTAAAAATAGATAAATCTCTCCGTGAAAATGAAGTATTTTAGCTGTATTGTGAAATGGTAAGCCAGCTGAAGCCAGGAGGAATTTGTTTTGTCTCAGTAGGTGTGTACCCTGTACATGTGGTTTTGAAACTCAGGGTTGCACAGGTATGGTAGTGAACATGAGATTGTCATATAAGTAGTCTTTTAAATACTATTTAGATTTTTTTTTTCCTTCTGAAAGTCTCCTTGTGGCTGTAAAATCGGTAAAAGATTAGGTTAAACTATTCTAAATTGAGGTAATTAAGAGTTTAAATTTAGTGTTTAAAAATATTTAGGTTGCAGATTTGGTGGTTTGTGTTTTCCTAGGCAGCTGTTTATTTTTAACAAGTTGAAGTTAGAAGGAAAAATAGTATGATAAAATGATGAGTCAGGTTGTCAAAAGCCAAAAAGTTCTAACAGGTATAAATGCTAGAATAATGCGAATTTTTATTTTTGCAACATCTGACTCACGATTTTGATTATGTATTCTGCTAAGTTCAAAGTTTTCTTACACAAAGGGAGAGCTATATGAAACAACCATGCTTCAAATAATTTTACTTCAATTGTAGTAACAGGTTTTGGAGTTTAAATCATTAACAACCTCTGTATGAACTTTTATCCAAATGACTGCAAGTCACAAAGAGAGCACTTCTCTTTCACGGAGTACCTTTTGTGCTTTAGTGAGACCCAATACCTCTTCTATTTTTTTTTCCCCACCTTCATGTCTGTCTTTGAAGAAAGATGTGTGATTTGTGAAGTAATGAGAGTATGTATCAGTTAATGAAAGCTGCTATCCTGGCTTCATAATGCACACTGGAATTGCTTCAGGATAAAGCTTCATATACCTGCATTACAGCAGGAAAATAAAAAAAAAAAAAAAAGTAGATTTCAGAAGTCCAGATTGCTGTGTGCACTGTAAAAGTATCATGTAGCAGTTAAATCAACCATTAGGGGTGACCTAATCTTGATTTCCTCCCCCCTCCACGCACGCACACACACATTCTCGAGGAGTTGTGATTTTCATGCTGCTTGTATTCTTTCCACTTTTTAAAACCTGCACTAGAAATTGTCAGAACACCAACTTGCCCACCTTTCTTTCTGGCTTATTTTGGGTGCTTGTTTTGGCCTGGAGGGAGTTGTGTATAAAGCAGCCTCTCCCTCCCTCCGAAGTTCGGCTGCATAAAGCCCTTTTGGCCCCTGTGCTTTGTGAAGGGATAGCTGAGCCCAGCCAAGAAATTCTATGGGTTAGCCCTGCACCACCACAATTTTGGTTTTTTAACACAGGAAGACAAAACGCCTTAATTTAAAAGGGGAAAAAAAAAAAAAAAACGGTTGTGGGTTTTATTTTTTTCCCCATGAGAAC
>VXBU01014325.1:0-95295 GCA_013400315.1 Bombycilla garrulus | reverse complement strand
TCTGCCCCCGCCTCCGGGTTGCGGCTGAGGCCGCCCGCGGCCCCGACCTCCTGACCGCCGCGCCGGGGGAAGTCACGGCTTTTTCTGGGCCGAGGAACAATTGCCTTCATTGTGCAGATAGAGTTCGGCGTGTGTTATTATTTTGATTTTTTTTTTTTTAATACACGGCCTAATTTGTACTTCTTTCCGATTAATTGTTAGTTCAGTTCATGGGAGGAGGTTTTTTTCCCTGATGTGTGAAAGGCGCACCCGCCAACTGTCCCACACGAATGCTACCTTTCAGTGGGATTTATTTGGTATCTTTTGCAGCTAGATTGCACCGGATCAAAAGCTATTATCTGACAATAGTAATAATACTTTAGATAATTCAGAATAATAGTGTTCTAGATAAGAAAATATCTTGGAATTCAATGTGCAGTTGATGTAAATAGCGATTAGGTTAGGGTGGGTTTTTTGGGTTTTTTTAGAGCAACATGTTACTTTAATGGGTGCTCAGTGTAAAATACATTGTTATTCTCTGATTCTCGCTGGTTTTAGCAATACATTTCTTAGCGGGACAGAGGGTGTATTTCATTTTGAGGTATTAATGGTGGCAGAAGGCTGTAAAGTCCCCCACTTTGCATCCCAAAAGAAGCTGTTAGTTGCTGTGCTCAACCTTGGCTCTGCCCCAGTGAGTGCATCATGCTGTGGTTCACCCTCAAGTCATGTTACAGGTTGTTGCTGGTGCATGAATGCTCTCCCGGACTCCCAAGTGATGTAGCATCTTACCGAACTTCCCTGGTATATTTTGGATTCTGTTGCAATTGTTTGCAAATAAATAGTCAGATGTCGACGCACAGGATAATTTGTGTCGGCTCTAGTACAGATTGGGTGGGAAGTTGTGTTCTTAGGGGTTTTAGGCCTTAATTCTTTATAAATTGATACTACCCTGCAGAGCACCTGAGGATTGCTGTCTCTGCTGACTCGAACCCTGATTTTACACTTCTGCCCTCTGGCTCCACTGGACAGCCCTCACCTACATTTGCAGGTAGTTTCACTTGCGAACACTGCACTGCCAAAAAACGTGCAACGATGAAGAAGTTCTGTGTACAAGACTTCGCTGGAGATGTACCGGGCTGCTGCAAGAGTTTAATTCAATTCCAAGGGAGCTGCTAGATACTGACACTTCAGTGTTTGAAGGAAGAGAAGGATTGATATTATTAGATGCGATAATAGTGTATTTGGGTGGCACCTGCTTAAAATGGCAGAGATAAGGTTGAGCTTTCAGTCACTGGAGTTGTTTACAACATAATTTAGTTTGGAAGGGTCCTTTGCAGGTCGTCTGGCCTAACCCCCTGCTCAAAGCAGGATGAATCTCAGGGTTCAGTCAGATGGATGGGCCCTTTGAGATTCCAGTATTTACATGTATTGTAAAGTGGAGTTTTGGTGTCCAAAGAAGTCAGGTTTGTGGAACTGTTTAGTCACAGATGCGAGAAGAATGTCTTCCATCACCCTTTCTGAAGCACAAAAGAAAGTGCACCCTTCTTAATTTGAGATACAAATGAATGAGGAAAGTATTTTAGAAGTTCCTGGACAAACAATGGCTCGTTCATACCCAAACAAAATACTGCAGCAGTGTGGACTCGGTTTACAATGTCAGAATTAAGTCTGTAACTTAAAATTTTGCCCAGTACACGCATGTCTTATGATTACATTTGGATGTGGCTAACTTGTTCAAGTCAATTCATTTTCACTGGAATGTTTTAAAGGATTTTGTTCGTTTCTGTATGTGTGTTAGGACGTTTTTTTCCTCTTTCAGCTGCTTTAGCAGTTAGATATTTGTTTCTCATTTACTTAGCATACAAATCTTTAAAAATATATGTATAATACATGTCTTTCTTCTCCTTGTTGCCTCGCTTTCCATTACACCTCAGGCTCTTGTTTTCTTTACTGAGGATTCCTGAAAGTCTGCTACCTCTGAACTGCTCAATGTGACTCAGAAGAGCTCAGCCTGAAAAGTGAAAGTTTTGGGAAGTCTTCAGGCGCTCGAGTAAATGTATAAGATCTAGAGCACTACATTGCCTTAAGTGCAGCAATCGATACTCCTTGGGGTTTGGTTCTGTCTCCGAGGCTTGTCAGCAATGCAGTTTGAGAATGAATGCCACAATTCCATTTATTCAAACCTTTCATTTATTACAGAATCTCCAGCAGAATTAAATGCTACATTGAGAAGTCTGAACTGCTGCTAGTTTCTGAGGAACGCTTTCAATGCAGGACAAACTGCAGTGGCAGTTTCTGTTGGATTTGTTTTGTTACAGGAGATGTGTAATTGACACAATATGAGTTTCCATATCAAAAGCTGGATATCTATGAGTGGGTGTAACTCTTCTTCCTTTCATGGTCAGGTACAATGTTGGATGTTCCAGACACTGTATTGAAGTGTTCAGCTGTTTCTATACAGTAAAAAAAAACCCACTTGAACTCTGTGAAGCTTTTTATTTTATATTGTGTCTTTATTACTCAATTATATCATCAGAGGAAAAAAAATGCTGTCAAACAAATTAACCGTGATTTAGAGCTTCCTTCATTTTTTACTTCTGCAGCTCACTTCATCTGATACTTTCTGATAGCAAAAGAGGATGCTTTGGATGGGTTTTTGAAAAGACTTCTCAATGTCAGGAGTACTTGAGCTGTTATTTGGTATTTAAGAGTTGCCTCCAAGACAAAACGCTTTTGCGAGGAACAGGAATCTTTCTCTTTCAGATGAGTTTATTACTTTACTAGCACACATGGCATGTGTAAGGGGAAGCTTTTATTTATTCTTCTAAAATATTTTATTTATTCTTCTAACATGTTTACTATTTTTGACCTCTTACCGCTGCAAGATTCTTGATGTAGCACATAGTCCACAAGAGGATTCACATAGGGAAAATTATTACTCTTGGTATGACGAGGTTAATCATTTCAATGCTCTCATTACGGTTGTTCTGGTGGTGCTGTAATACACCTCTCAAATAAACAGTAGCCTTTTGGTGGATTCAGTAACAACCCCATTAATCCACCTGAAAACACTTTTCTCATTTTGTCCCTCTTGTGGTAGTGAAATCCTCACAGACTTTTCAAAGTCTCTTACCTTCTCCCTTTATGGGGACTGTTTCTGACATGGAAAGTCTGCCTCTTTGTCTGCTGATTTTTTAATTTTTTTTTATGCAAACTAAGTCACTTTTACAAGATCATTTGGTGATAAATGTCTAAAGCACATCAATTATAGGCTATGTCTTAGTGTTGTCTGATGGTACAAAATATGGATAAATCATGCTGGAGTATAGATCAGGCTACCAAAGAGTCAGTGTTGTGCTCATTAAGCTAATTAAGTCTTCAGGATCTTATGAGTGAGATTTTAGAGAGGGTAGGGGTACCAAAGATTTAGAACAAAACTGCAAACTTTATAGTTGGCCAAACACAAAAATAAGTAGGGAGAGCAGTGGAATGAGAAACACAAGAGCATGCAGACACAACGCAATTTTACTTTTAAAATGGATGGAGAATGAGTATGACTTAATTTTTGTAGCAGAGTGATTGTTGTCTTTTTCATATGTAAGAAGGCAGGAGTAGGGGGAATTAAGTTTAGAAAAAAAAGAAGGAAGAAGAGGAGCCAGGAGGAGCTGGCTGTTCGAATTGAAGTATTAGTAATTTCCTATAATTTAATCAGACCAGATCCCAGAGCAAGATAATGAGAGCGTGACCTACAAAAGAGGACTTTTTGGAAGTTAAAAGGGTTTCTAACATGAAGCTTCACAAGGCATGTGATTTGTCATGAAGCACTGTATACAGGATTTTTTTTCCCTTTCACATTACAAAGAAATCATAATATAGACACAAGTTTGGATGGTTAGGGAGAGCTGATATGGATTGTGTTTGGAAACCTTTTACTATTTCAGTTTTTCAAGCGTGACTCTGGAGTTCCTTAAGAGTATATCTTCTAAATAGCAGTTTGGGGTTTTTTCCATAGTTTTTTGTTGCCTAGTTTGCTATTCATGGTACATGATTTGTATCATTTGGGTTTGTGCATACAAATCCCTTCAGGATGTTTGGAGGCTAAAGTATCATATGTCTTTCAAAAATAATAAAAATATGCAAAAATACCTGGACTGCGAAGTAGCCAGCAGTCTGTAATAGAATCCAGTCTTCATGGGGATGGAGGGAGTTTTCTTCCTCTCTCTTTTTGCCTGCCAAAGTAAAACTTTTTTTTTGTTCTACCTTAAATATTTTCACTGAACAGTACATGCTATGTATTGATGTGGGCATGAAGAATTATAAATTATATTGGGCTAAAGGAAAAAAAAAAAAAAACCCAAACCTTCAAAAATGTGGATAATACACCTTTCCCCAGGGATTTTCTTTTTTAAATGTAGTTAAATAATAAAACTCAAACCCATACTTTATTTGAAGGGATACATGCTCTAGGGTACAGGCAGCATCAATGCTGCACTTACACACTGTGTTGTGGCTGCTGGAGTGAAGGATTCAGCAACTTGCACCCATAAGCTCACTTGAAAGCTTGCCTTTCAGATTTTCTTTTTTGCAGACCTACAGTCACCTTTATGGTAAAGTTGTGCTCCCAAAGACAGTTTCTCTTTTCCTTGTTTGGTATCCATCATGGTCTAGACACCAAATCTTTTGAATGCCCTTTCTAAACCTGACAGCTTAGGAGTTTGCTCTATTCCTTGAGATTTCTCCCACCCTTCAAGGGATTTCCTTGTTTATGGTGTAATTATACTGAGTATTGGAGTTCCAAGTTAAGCCTAACACTAAGATAAGGCTGTTCCATTTTGCGGGTTAAGAAGTCCTACAGAGTCCGAGTTGGGGTAATTTGAAATGACACAAAAGTCATTTTTGGGGTTTTTTTCTGAGAAACTGGGCTGCAGAAATAGTCCTTTACCTCATTCTTTTCAGTACTTGAACAATGGGATTGGAAGGAGGGGGGAAAGAGTGACTGGTGCTGATAGCGCAGCAGACCAGGAGAGAGAAGGTTGCATGCGAAACTGATAATTTAGTTGCTGTTTAGAATAAATCCCATATAAAAATTAAAGGGTTACCAAGTGGTAGCTGTCTTGTAATGAATGATATAATCAGCTGTTTCAGCAGATGACATTAGGTTCCAAACATCTGCACTGTTTTGTCCCTTTTATTTGGGGTACTCTCACTAGGGTAGAAATAACATTTTTTGGAGCAACTCAAAGCCAAGCTACTTGTCATCATCCCTTTGAATTCTGCATGGCCCTACCCTAAGGATTCCCTTCCTCAAGAAGGGTTTGTAGCTCTGTGGGCCCTCATCTGGAGTTTGCAGCTTGGATGTGGTTTTCCTGTTGCTGGGCTTTTTATGCAGATGCAAAGAATTCTTTCCTCCATGGTCTCACGTTTTTCTGAAAGTTTTTGAAAGGGAAAAGATTTGGCACAAGCTTGATTTAAAACTACAACTTCTTATTTTAAACTGATGTTTTGGAAATGTCCTGAATCTTAGTGCCTCTTATATTTTATATCAGGGCAAGTAACTTTTAGAAAAATGCATTAAAAGAACTGCTGGTTTTACTAAGTGTGTATTTAGCTTAATGAATAATCCCCATGTGTGACTTTAATGAACACAAATTCTTTGCAAGCTTCTAGACTTCACTTTGATTTGTGTAGTAGAAAAATAATTACTCATCTCAAAAATTAAAATACGACTAGGTTTTGCTCAACTAAATGATCATTATCCGGAGTGCAAAGTAAGGAACAGAGAGGGTGGCAGACAAGTGTATTTAGACAGCAGCTGGTGCTGTAGCTGTGTTTGCATGCTTTCCTGAAGCACAGCCAGAGTCTCTCCCTTTATAAACCACTGTGCCAACTCTACACCTGGCAACTAATGACTGAGGTCCCATTTCTTTATGTGTTTGGAGCAGAACTTCCTCTTATCTACCTCGGTGTTTCTGGCACTTTGAGCCCATAAGGAGCCCTTCTCAGGCACCAGAGTAAGCATAACAGCCTAGAGCTGCTCCAGTTTCTGCTCTCCCAGGCTCTCACCCTGCTCCTCGTTCTGGAAAGGAAAGGCTGACATAATCCTTTTGTCAATTCTGCGTTGCCAAAGGGAGTTCTTTGCACAGTGAATAACTCTGAAGGGAGCTTTTCTGCCCACCTTGAGGTACTTGAACATTGCCCGTAAGACCTAAATATGCTTCATCATAATTGTTGATATTGTCTTCCTGCACAGTGCTGCGCCACACTGAGATAACAAAGCAAGCTCCAAATAAGCTGCCTTGTGTACGGGAGGCCGTTATCACAGCAGTGTGCCCAGGTTAATTCAGCTCTACTGCTCGTGGGTATACTCCAGCTGGCTCAGATATCACCATATAGCACTGTGTTACTTAGTATGGACACACTCTCAGGAGAATCAAAGTTGTTGTCTTTGAAGACGTTTACTGGCCTTCGTAAAAGTTGTTGGTAAAGCCCACGTAGTTCTGAGCCGAGAAATGCACTTTGGAAAAATAAAATCAAATGCCGCTACCACTGTCACACCTGTTCAGCAGAAAAAGCTGGGCAGGGATTGGACACGAGTGTGAAACTTCCTCTTCACTTCTAGCTATTCCCCCTTGTCTAAATTTTAGGTGGAGTTTTACATAGGATGTCAAAACAGGTTGCTGTCATTTCTGCTGTGTCTATGCCCTAAGTAGCTATAGGAGTAGTTTCTTGTACTGGGAGCTTGGCACAGAATCCTAAATTTCTTTAAGATAAGATAAGGTTTGAAGAATGTCTACTTCTAATTGAGTGCTTGCACATTAATTATGTGACCTCTGAATTCAGGTTGAAAGCTGAGGTGTAGTGTGTAAATCGGTGTCTGGGAGTGAGCAGTGCCTATTCCACATGGTCTGCTGCTGTGTGCTCTCCTACCACTATGAGTAGCTTCCTAATCCTCTCTTATTTGGCTTTGGTTGTTAACCCCAAGCAATCCTCTCAGGGACAGAGAAGGCAGCTGTCTTTGGTAGCAAATACAGCATGACAAAACAAACACTTCTTGAAACTTCTCTTAGATATGTTACCATAATATCATCCTTGTGGGAGTTAGAACTTGCCATGTTTTAATCTGACTTTGGGAGAGAGGAAAAGATGAAATTATAGGCAACTAGATTAGATTCCTGTGACATGTACAGGAAGGAATAATTTCAGTACCTGAAATCTAAATTTTTTGTTTCTGAACCAGTTGGAAGGCTAATGAGAAAAAAACACCTCAGTGAGTAATGGGGCAGAGTAAAACGGTAAATGAGGAGACCATTATTTACCAGAAATTGAGCAGAAGTTGCTTATAGCAAAAATAAACAGAAACTACTTAAAATGTGTAGGGATTTTTGTTAAAGCAGGTTCTCTGGTTGTTGTCCCCTGCTGTGGTTGAATATTGCCATCCACACAGTTTGTGAGCTCCTCCCTTTGCTTTGTGACCCTTTGATAGGGGTTGTGAGCACAGTAGGGATAATTACAGGCACTGTAGCACCTTGATCTGAGGCTTCCCATGTTCTGTTTATTGCCACCTGCATATTAAGATGACAGGGATTTCTAGTTGACTTTGTTGTTTCTTTTACTTTATTGATCCCTAGAACATCTTTAATAAATGTGTTCTAAAGCAACAATTTCATGTATTTTAAAAATCCTTTTCTAAGAGTCAATGTTTTGAGTGCTTAATGTGTTTTTTCTCTTTCTATATGTTAGTAAAAGGGAAAGAAAGTCCATAGTATTTGTTGTTTCTACCTTTCTGACTTCAATATTTAGAATAATTTAAGATTACTTCAGTGAGTTCCCTTAGCATTATTTTTAAAATTGAACTTAATGTTTATTACCAGGAATGGTGGGCCATCTTTGCAGCCTTCTTCTGATCTCCCTTGTAGTGCTAGGGTGATGCAAATATTATGGAAGTTGCCATGGTCCTCAGATGGGGATTCTTATTCCATGGGGATGTTTCTAGGGGAGGAATAATCCCATTATTACATACATCTCCATATCACTGCAGCTTGCAGTAGGCCATGAATCAGAGATGGGAAGGGTTAGCGATGGAACCACAGCTGGAATGCATTCTGATCTACTTACTGCTAGTTAGGAGCCATTTCCAGCTTTGCTGATAAGCTGATCTCCAGGCTGAGGCTGGGCTAGAAAACACAAGGGACAGTCAGAGCTTATGCTGTGTTCTCCTTTGCCAAATACCCACGTATCCCACAGGAGAGAACCTGGCCCTGAGTGTAAATCGGACTGAAGTGTTGGGATTATTGAATATGTAGTGGTAACTCTTCTGAATTGAGGGGAATGAACTGCTTTTGCCAGGATGCCACAGGAATTGCTGGGAAATTGAGATGTCTTATTCATGCTCAGAGAAGGAAATAATGAGCTAACCAAAAAAGTCATAGGCATAGGTCAGGAAGTACAACAGTGCATCATCTTATCAAGGTAGGCAAACGCAACCAATTCTTTGACCGGTTTTCAGACTCCTTTCTTATCCTTTTCCTATGTCCTTTCTATGAAGAGCAGCCAGCCAAACATCTGCAGCAGTAAAGAGACAGAGAGAATATGTTGTTCTGCCTTCCCCAGAAGCTGCCTGGCTTAACCTTGTACCTGGGAGACAAAAACCTCCCTTCAGTAAGCAAGATTTTTTTGTCTTGCTATTTTACTGGTGCTGTAACTGTGTTCCTTAAGTAGTTTTGGTTCCAAGAGTTCTAGATTGTGGTGACAGCAACAGTTGGGATATGTGATGGTTGTGGGGATGTTTGGAGGCTCAGCAGGAGAGTATACAGACATCAGATCTCTCCTTTTGCGTTCTTGTTTGGTTGGGTTTTTTAGCTTGTGGCTCAACAGGAAGTTTTCTTTAGAGAAGCTTCACACCTTTTGGCAGGGCTTCACACACAACTTTTTTCAGCTTTAACCCTTTTTTAGTATTAGTACACCAATGAGATCTGATTTTTCTTCTTTTTCTCTTTCTTTAGAAACACTTGTGGTGTAATCACTGTTTTTATCACCAATAATTCTTCTCTTTTTCACCCTTTGCCAGTCAGTATTTATGATAAGCTTTCTATGCCAGCTGAAGAAGATTGGCCAGGAAAAGGTAGGAAAGTAGAGCAAGGGATAGCCATTTTTCATTTTGGCAATAGTAGTACTTTATCAGTGTCACACCCTGAGTGCTATTGGTGGTTTCAGAAGTTAATAGAAAGAGAAGTTATTTGGAACTGGTTCAAGAGAAGATACAACATGCCTTTAAGCATTGAAGAGGAGTGGAAAAGTAAAGGTTGCCCTTTGTATCATCCCTGACATTTTTGGCCTGGCTTAGGAAATTAGAGACAGTAGTCGGGGAGAAGATAGATCAGAAATACCATGTTTTTCTGTAGCACTTCTGATTACTCGTTCAGCAGAATGTCTCCTGAATTTCTATCTTCTGTGGTAGCAGTAAGACATCAGAAAGTGCTCTCAAGGATTACCTTGTGCACGAGAGGCAAGGAAGTTTTGTTTCCTTCACCTTTGTTGGTTATGTACAGTGCATAGGAGTACAAGCCAGGGAGTTAACCTGCTGTCCTAGGCACATATGACCTAACAAAAAATAGTTTCAGCCTAAAAGAGAGCCTGCTTTCTGGTTAGGAAAGATACACTTAGTGCTTTCTTAGGGCAGCTGAGGTAAGTCATTGAGGTTGTGTGTCTGTAGAGCAGTTGTTCCTTGGAGGAGCAAACGTCAGTGGGGAAAAAGCTGGAGAATATGCTCTTTGTATGACGAGGTGTGTTCTGGATGCTGCTGTGTTTTGCAGCACTGCTGAAGACTTCTAACAGAGTTTTTCCTCAAGTATCAGAGCTGTGCTAGGCTTACATCAGTCTGTCCCTGTACAAGCCCTGGTCACAGTTTGTTACCTCTCAATTTCAAAGCTTGACTATGCCTTTGAAGAGATACAGGAAACCAGTTCTGTTGCACAGTCTGTTGTGTTCAATAACTTCCGTGTGTAGAGGAGGAACAGTGATACCCATAATTATTCTTTTGGTTTCAGCATCTGTGCATTAGCTATTTTCTGTTCTCCCGTTCAAGGAATCTCTTGCTATTAACAGTGAGAGAGGAGTTCTGGAAAGGGAAATTTCACCTGTGCTCATGAGCATCTACCTTGCCATAGGATTAATATTCCATTTTTAGCCCAAATCGGCTCACTGGCAAGGACAGTGGTCTGTAGATTTTTGACACTCTTCTGCCACCTGTGAGAATTGGACTGTTCTTTAGATGGGCACTGAAGCAGCTCTGCCTTGAAGATTAAATCAGTAATTGCAGTAGTATTTGCTTGTCTTTACCTTCCTCTGTATGTTAGATTTCTCCCGATTTTATAGACATGAGGGGAGTGCATAGCTTGGAGAGGAAGATGGTTTAGATCTCACAGGAGCTGAGGAGACTGGGAACCTCCTGCCCTGTGGTTGTGCTTACCCAGGCAAGGAGTAGCAATGGAGAGACAGCAGCTGCTTTTGCTGTGGTGTTCAGGTGGGCTGAGGGAGCTCTGAGGGTCCTACACACAACCAGAGTTAATGTGGAACCAGCAGCCTCAAATAATGACAGAGAGGGAGCTTCATTTTCTGGAGCTATCACTTTGGTATTTAGAAACCTTTTTTAAACAAGCCTGCAGTAATCTTGTTTATAGTAATTAAGGATTTGCTAGTAATTTAAATAGTTGGTTTTGGCCATGTGCAGTCATCTTCTTATAGGTATTGCTAGTGTCAAGTTGAAAACATTTACACAAGAATAAAAGTCAAGGAAGCAGGTAATTGACTGATTTATCAACCTTAGCAGACAATTTTTTCTGATACATCATGGTGGCTATGGTAAATTTACTCTGGATTGCTTAAGGGCACGATCCTATATGGTGTGTACAACACATGAGGGCAGCTCCTTGGAATGAAGGGGTGAAGGAGCAGGTAATCAGCCAGCCTGGTTTTGGTGCCTCAATTAGCCTTTTGGTCAAGGGCTTGTCTCCTAGAAAAGCTGGGAATTGCTATGCACAGCACAGCTCAGAACACAAGTGATTTACAGCCTTTTTGTGAAGATTTTAGGTCAATTTTAGTCTTTCAGGTAATGTGAGAACTTTTGTAAACTTATGGCCATTCCCAGGCCATAATTCCAAACTGCAGTTGCAATCAGGGAATTGTTTACTTGCATTGCAAATTGTCTGTATGCCACAAAGTGCTGTGTTTGAACACTTTTCTCACTTCTTTTGCCAGCTGCATTGATGCTTGCAGCTTCTCCTCTGCTTCCTTTCCACCTGTAAGGGTGACTAAAATCATATTGCTGTGGTGACCCTGCCAGTTTTAGATGACAAGCCACACTAAAATGAGTCACAGCTATTGAGGGTTAATCAGCAGTGCAATAATCTGTAGCACAAATGGATCACTTTGTTCTTGGCTGCTCTAAGTTGTGAGGAGTAGTTGAGAATTCCTGTGCCTCCCTCTTTCTACTGTTGGGGCTGTGATTGCTGAGGTTTGCAGTGCGTTTCAGGCAATGAAGATGCATTTTGTCGCAGTAAAGAGTTGAGACAGCTATCACTGCAGCCAGTTCTGGGGAGGTGGCAGGTCAGGGGCAGGCCTTAATTAAGATGAATTGTTGGCTGATGAAGGCACTCAGTAAGAGCAGGCAGTTTACAGATGTAGCTCAAGATCAGAGAACACAGGTATGCAAAATACAGCAGACCACCAATTTTAATTGTTACCAACTTAAATGAAGATTAGAAAGCAAAGCTTTTCTGTGGTTTTTTGGGAGTTTTTTGATGTTTTTGTTTTTTTGGGGGTTTGGTTTGTGGGTTTTTTTGCACTTAAAGGATACAAAATATGACCTAAGAAAATGTAGTATTCATAATTACTTCAGTTTTGGTATGGAGGCTTCTGTGAGTGAGAGCTGAACTACCGGAAAGCACGTAGCCATTTGGAAATGAGTAACTGAACCTCTGCTTTGCAGCTAGACTATGCTTAAGATAAGGCAGTTTTGTGTTTCTGCTTAGAATTTCCTAATAGACACACCACAAGGTTGCTGTGATCCACAAGTAACCTCTTAAAGAAAGTTTCATTAATGACCTGCCAAAGGATATAAAATCTTATTCATGGAGTTAGAGGATGTTAAAGGATGACTTTAAAATATTATGGATTACTGTATTGAGTATTTGGCATTCATGTGATTCTTCCACAATAATTTGATCTAGAGTGGAAACTAAAATTCTTCCTTTAGGGACTTTTTTGGTTGTAGCCAGCTTGTGAAAATTGTTTGCTAGAACTGTTTGAGGTTTCATTTTCATTGAAGGCCCATGTTATGAAATTTTAGAATATTTTCCCTCCTTTATGAGAAAGGCTGACATGATAGGTCTTGTCCCTGTATGCTAAGGAAGCATTGAGAATAATCTTTAGCTTGTGTTATTTTGGAGATGCCAACATCCCTATTATCATTTGATAATTGATATTTTCTCACTGCAGCAGCCTATTGAGTTAGACATCTATCTAGAGCAAAACAAACGAGAATCCAAAGTAAATTTTGGTTAACTAAAATGAGTTTTAAGGAGTTTTAAGCTTCTTTATAGCTAACAAAAGGTAGAACTTTTAATTGCTGTGCCGAACTTTACGTGTCAGTGGTAAATGTTCACTAATGTCAAGGATACACTGCCATTCGAGGTGCAGGGAATCTCTCTGGATAGACTTGTACACGAGCCATTTGAACCAGCACAGATTGTTAATACTGTTTCCCATTTCCAGCAGAGCTATGGGAATAACAGTGAAACTCCTGCACCTACAGTTTTCCCCTCAACTTTATAATAATCTGTCAGAGTCAAAAACTGATATCATAGCTGGTTTTAAAAGATACAGGGAAGCCTGAAATTCCTGATAAGGGATATTAATCTGGCTCAGAAGTTGCCTTCTAAAAATTGATTTTGGTTTTATAGAAAATGGTTTATCATCTCTTCTGTTTACATCCGGAAGAAGAGGTGTATTCCTTTGATATGTTAATGTACCAACTCCAGGTTTTTGGCTGGTCATATTCCTGTCATATGTAAGTCAGTCTGATCAGTATCTTGTGCTTTACAAAACGTGTGCCCAGCGTCAACTACAGGTTATTATTATAGGATGCTTGTAAGGGCCTGTGGAAGAAACTTTCAGTAAGCCTGGCTGTGCTTGGCCTCCATAAAACTGTTGCAAGAACATTGGTAACATAAAATAGCTTTTGCAAGGAACATGATTCTCTGTTGTTTTACTGACACTTCATGTGTTTTATGAACCTGACTTGGGGCTACTAGGCAGCCTTTGCAGTACAACCTGACCTCAGAAATATTTGTTTCTTCTGAAAACCTCCATCATAAAAATCAACTGTCTTTGTATACCTTCTGTCCAGTTACTCTGTGTTGATCACAGAAGGGGTCAGGTTGGAAGGGACCATGGTGGGTCACCTGGTCCAGCCTCCCTGCTCAAGCAGGATCATCCCAGAGGCATGGCACAGGATTGTGTCCAGATTGTTCTTGATTATCTCTGGCAGGGGAGACTCCACACCCTCTCTGGTCAGTCTGTTCCAGTGCTGGTCCCTGCATAGCAAAGAAGTTCTTCCTCATGTTCAGGTGGAACTTCCTGGACAGCAGTTTCTGCCATTCCCCTCTTGCCCTACTGCCCGGCACCACTGAGCAGAGCCTGGATCCATCATCTTCACACCCCTTCCTTTGGATACTTTTATACATTGGTGGTCCCTTCTCAGGTGTCTACTCATCACTGAATGGGTCCAAGTTTCTCTGCTGGTTCTTGTAAGAAACATACTCCAGTCTCTTAAATGTCTTTGTAGCTGGGCCAGAGCCCCATGTCTCTCTTATACTGAGGAGCCCAGAACTGGACACAGCCTTCCAGATGTGCCTCACCAGGGCAGAGTAGAGAAGCCAGGATCACCTCCCTGGTGATCAAGTTGGGTCAGGTCAGCTGATGGAAGCTTTTTTTGTGTAGGCTGTTGTCTTGTGGCACATCTCTTGAGAGATAGTCTTCAAAAACATTCCCCTCCTTTAAGGCTGTGTGTTCTGTTCTGTTCTGTTTCACATTCCCACCTCAATTTCTTCAGCTCACTGGGCCTGAAATACTGGCAAAATCCAGCTAGAATCAAGTGATTCTAAATTACAGTAAGCAAATATCATACATGTGTTATTATACATGTGTACTATTTATATGTAAATATAAATTTATTATTGTTATTTGTTACTTTATAAGACATACCGCTCTGCCCTCCTACTTTCATGGTTGTTGATTCCTGTGCCTCACTGTTAAGATATTATTTCTGGGTCTCTAGAACTCTTCTTCTCTCAGAAAGATGCTGCCTACCAGTTCCAGAGAAGAGGGGTTTTTTTTAATTAGGATCAGAGTATATGGGGCCAAGCTAGCTACAGATATCCCAGATTAGGCTTCTAAAGAAGCCTACCTACTATTGACTGGGGTGGCTATCCTGAGTGCACAGGCCAGCTCTTCCCTGAGAGGTGAAATATGCTGTTGAGGTTTGGGATGGGAGCAGAATCCTCACTTTTTCACCAACAAGACATGATGTACTTTGCACCCCACAAGACTAGAGGAGATAGGTGGCTCAGATTGTTGGTGGCTCCTGTCTCTTTGCATCAATTTTTTCCTGATTTCTTGAAAGAGTGAGCAGTTTTCTGCCGTAGTAGTGAGTTGAAATTGGCTCATGGAGCAGTCAAACAACAGAGCAAATCTAAGGGTGGGCACAGGACCAGCACTTCTGTTGGTCTTGAGCTTTTGTCACCTCACTGCACTGTAAGGTGATGCCTGTTCCTTTGTAGCTTAAAATATCTCAGTCCCAGTGGAAGGAACCATCCTCAAACACTACTCCCACAGCTATGAACTATAACCTTGTCTAGAAGAGAAGAATACCTAATCTTTCTTGGAGGAAAGATGTCAAACATCCATCATTCTAGGAGTTCTCTTTTGAACTTGCCTTTGGGGGAGATCAGACTTGTCTTTGTGAGGTCCTGTCTTGTGGTCCTTCAGCCAGCCCTGAGAACCTTCAACAAGTAGTGACAGCTCTCCTCAAGAGAAACCATGTGTTGCTGTCCCCTTCCATGGATGCTTGCTGGTAAAAGATGGATCCTTTTGGGAGCTAATGAAACCTGCTTGGCACATTTATTCTGGGGCTTGTGGCTGAAAGTAGAAGGCCACTGTCCCTGTTTCCCATCTGCCACAACTTCCTCTCTCCTTTGAGGATCCGGAAATAAAGACAGTTTTATGTTGCCTGTGACAAGCTTTTTCAGTAATCTGTCCTGATTCCCTTTTTCCTTGGGAGAGCCCATCACACCTGGATTCTGCCTTTGAGAGGAAACTGAGGTGTTGCACATGCATTTTGATAATCTATGGCTGTCTACCAGTTTACAAACCTGAATATGTAATATTTGGGCACATTCAGTTGTTTGTGTGTATAGGCAAAGCATCTTGAAGAGTTCTAGTTACTGCAAAATAATTAATATTCTTAAATATGTTTTTTGGCTCTGAGTCCTTTTTCAAAAAAAAAAGCACTACTAAAGAAATTGTTAGGTGAATATTCTGGGGTTTTCTTGTGTGTTGATTTTTTCAAAGTCACTTTAAGTTAGGGATAAAAATAGGGAATCTATGCCCTGTCTTTAAAAGCTGTGCCTTCCTTTTCCCCTCTCCTCCTTCCCTCCAGTTAGGAAAATCATTATCTTTGGAAGATGTGGAGATGAAATACAGAGTTCTACCTAGGGCTTCTTCCCCTGTCTAATTGTGTGAGTATTTTCACATAACCTAAACACAGGGGAGAAGGACAGAATAGAAGAGCTGTGGCTTTTTGGCAGATCCTTCTTGCAGCTGTGCTGCTCCCTTTAGGTCAGCCTGCAGTAGAAAAATTTGGTTCAAGCACCAGCAACACTACTAAACCATTTTGTGAGGAGGTCAAGAGTTGAATAATCATCCTGTTGATAAGGAGCGAACCAGAAATTCCATTCAAAGAGGACAGTGACTTCCTGTGCTGCTTACCTATTATAGGTCACAGAAATTGTGGAAAGAAAATGGGGGACCAAGGGCATTCCAGCACATGACTGTTTATGTAACTGTGACTTTTAAGTCTTATTTGCTGCTGTAGATACATTAAAAGGAGTTAAGGCAGGCCTTTGTGTTTTTATTAAAATCGTGATTTTCTAGCAAGCATCCCTATGGGAAAATCAACACAGCTGCTGCTCTGGATATTCAGTCTCATCAGATGTGGCTGTAAACACTTCTTAGAGGTGGAGACTGTGAGGTGTTGGTGCACAGTGTGCCCAGCTTCTTGGAGGTAGTCTTACAGCACACACATCTGCATGGTTTGGTGGGTGCAGGAACCCAAAAAAGTT
This sequence comes from Bombycilla garrulus, assembly GCA_013400315.1. Classification (NCBI taxonomy): domain Eukaryota; kingdom Metazoa; phylum Chordata; class Aves; order Passeriformes; family Bombycillidae; genus Bombycilla; species Bombycilla garrulus. Next base: position 78,919 of record VXBU01014325.1, on the reverse strand, counting down.
ATTCCATTCACCTTTTTTTTTTTTAATTTGAAATGCTTGAAAATCAGCCTGAATACCAAAAGGGTAGCTTGTAGGCAGGCAGCTAGACTGAGCAATTTATGTAGGATACCACAGAATAGACTCCAGATCTGACTGTCATTTTTAGGTTTGTGCCTTCTGGTTTCTGTAGTACCTCATGGTGAAATCAGCAAGGGTTTATGTGCAACTGATACCCAGAGAAAAATGTGAGTTTAAAAGCGATGTGATACTAGCAAATGGTCTCTTGTAATTATTCTTTACCCTTGCTAAAGTGGTGCAATTACACAGTTTACACAGTTTACCTAAAGGTGTCCATTGTATTTGGTCCTTAGCTCATTTGTTCTTTCTTCCTCCATGTTATCTGGTCTGCAGAGGTAAGATGGGGACAAGGGGATCCTGTGCTGATGATGAATTAACAGCCATCATGTGATGGGAAAACTTGTCTTATTTGGATATGATGGTGATGACAAGTCATGTTGGAACCTGCGTTACAGCAGAGGGTATCCTGGCCTGGACTGCCAGGACAGTGAATTCTGGCCTGTGGCCTGATTCCCTAGTTCTCATTTGAGGGTTTCAAGAAAACAGGAAGGAACAGAACAAGAGAACCCATCCTGGAGGCCAGATATGAGCATTCCAGTTCACCATGTGTCTCACCTCTCCTTGTCCATGACTTGTTAAAAGCCTTTACGGTTGTCTTTGCCTTCTTGGTTGTCAACTGTTTCTTCTCTTCAGTCATTCCACTTCTCTTGCTATCTCTGATAAAAGTCATCCAAGGCTAACTCCTAGCTTGCTCAGGTATTGCCTCTGCCTTATTTTTGATGCATCTGCCTATTTACTTGGCCTTAAACTGATTGCTCAACCGGGCCAGTCAGTGTTTCCACAGAACTCCTCTTGGGTGGCTTCCTGCTTCATTTAAGTTTAATGCCTTCTTTTAAATTCTTCAGGTATCTTTGCAGAGCTGCTCAGTTCCCTAGTGTAAAGCTATCACTTAATCCCAGCTCTTTCAGTAGGCCTAGGTACAGTGTTCAGTGTAAAATAATCCAAAGGATGGTTTATGATACATGCTAGAGATGAAATGGTAGAGTTGTTGGGACAGCAATTTAGGAAGATGATCTGAGTGTCAAGTGGACAACAAATGTAACTGTAACTTTACTTAGATTGACACAAACTTGAATGGTCATCTCTGAAATCCTTATACAAATCAGGTAATTGATATCAAGAAAATAAAGATGAGATTTGGCTCTCCTGCATCTTTAAATCTTGGTTCTGTAGGTTCCCAGTTTTTCCTTGAAATGTAAGTGCTGAAAAAAGGGCAACTTTGATTAATTTATCTCATCAGCAATTTTCCTGTGTACATTTCTTTGAAATTATTTGACTTCTACCTATTTTTGCATTTGCTTTAATTTTCATTCAGTAATCCCATCTTTACAATTTCCATATGGCTCACATCACTGTAGCATATGTATTTCTGTATTGAAGTTCTGTAATTTACTCATTACAGTGAATGATTAAAGTAGAATTTTGTCCTGCTTAGCATGAAAAATCAACCTCTAGGAGTAAGTTCCTTAGCTGTAGCCTCTTCTCAGATAATTTCTGTTTCAAATTGTGTTCTTTCCATCATGTTTTCACTGCCCATATCTGTTGCTCAGTAACACAACTTTGAGACTCTTCCCTTTCATGGAGAGTTCCCCTAACTCACTATGTTGATATTTCTTCCCTCCAAGTCCTACAAAGTGAAGCTGTGGATCATCTCGCACTTGCCACTTTCAGGAATGGCATGTGTACATTGCACTGGGTACAGTTAAAGTTTCCAGCATTTGAACCAAGAGACTCAGTGTATAAATCAACAAACATGTTTGTCTTCTTCAGTTTTCAGATATAAGTAGTTTGAGCAAGTTAATATTTACATTTCTATTGGCACCAGGGTCAGATTCTAATCAGTGCTCTAAATAAAAGGGCAGATGGTCACAAAGTGAAATAACACTTTGGGATCAATAAGATTTGTCTGTCAAACTGATCTCTTGAAGAGGAAAATGAACTTCTCTGTATTTGAAAACAAGCAGATGAGTTGGCGAGTGAGGGAAACTGGCACTTCTTCAAACAGTGCTTTCTGCTCACATTTGTGGCTTTGCCAGACATGGATACATGGGCTGCATCAGTGGCAGCAGTCACCCAGCAGTACTGTGGTGCCTTTTTGTCATTGCTGACAGGAGTGGAAAATATTTTTTTGAGGCTCCTGGGTGCTGTGTGATGTGATAGTCCTGAAACATGCAGGCTGTCTGTAATTTCCAACTAGCCTCTGCCAGTGGCAAAGGGCTTGGGAAGCAGTTCTCGTTTCAGAATCGCTCTGGAAATCAGGAAGAGGCAGTATTGACAGGTCTTGACTCTTGAATCTTGGTGAGAAGAGCTCCATAACTGTGTTGTGAGAGAAGGGAAAAATGTGTCATGCAGATTTCTGCCACAGATGTAAAATACAGCTGAAATTTCCTTACAGAGAAACGGGAGGTTGGCTCCTGTTCCAGACAAACCTGGTCTGGGTGACCCATGAACCCCCTGGGTTCTGAGGTAAGGTTTTATATAATTTGAAATCATAAAGAAGTTGTTGGATTGGGTTGATTTCTCCTGGAGTTCTCAAGCTCGTTCAAACTCACAGGCTCACAAGTCAACGTGAATTAAAATTCTGCCCTGAAGGCCTTGAAAGGCAACTTTGCTTAGAAATGAAATTGCCAGGCTTCACTGTTCTGCCTCTAAACCAATTCACTGGTGTTTAAAGGGAGGCTTGAGTGAGCTCGTGATAAGACACTGATGCTGGCTTTTTCAGCATTAACCTTACAGCCTTCAAATACAGTGGGCTTGATGCTGCAGCAACTGGGAATTACTGAGAAGAGGAAAATTAGAACAGTGTCAGCAGTTAGAGGTCTGATTTCTGGCTACAGAAAGAAACTGCACTGGTGGAAAAAGAAAGTATCCTGCTGGCTTTTGGGACAGTGAGGCTGCAGTGGAAGTTTGCCCTTTACTATAGAAAACTGCGTGGAGCTTTGAGAGGCCTTGAGTGGTCACAGGAAGATTAGCAACAGGAGAGGGAGCTCTCAGTGCATTACCTAAAGGGGAGGGAAATCCTGGGCTTGGGAGCAAGCCTTTAAATGAAGAATCCTGCTCTCCTGCTGCTCCCTGTCAGTAACATGGTGGTGGCTGCCCTTTTGTGTAGGCAAGACCTATGGAGAAAATGCATGTCTGGAAAAAGAAAGAATTTGAGGTACATGGCAAGGAACAAAGATGTTTGGGGGCTCAGTAAGCTGTAGATTACACTAAAACAAAAGTCCACTTCTTCTTGGATCCATTTATACTGAAATATGCCTCAGACTCTAATGTTTGAGTGGCTTTTTGGGTGAAGGGAAATGCGATTCTCCCTCCCTATGAATGGATGGGAAGTACAGAGTGGGATTTGCAGGGGAGAGGAGAGATTGTTTAACAGACAGATGTAAGTGGTAGGAAGTAGGCTAGGTGTGGCTCTAGAGCTGTGTCCCAGAGGATGTGCCCTGAACTTGGTGTATCAGTTCAGACAAAGTTGCCATAAGATGCTTTTTTGGCTTCCAATCCAGAAATTGCTTGCATCCGGGATGAGTGAATGGATCTCTCATGTGAGTGTACCCAGCTGTACAGACATGCTCAAGTTACTTTTTTAATGTTCACAGGGTGAAAAGAGAATACATTCAGTTGTCCTTTAACCTGCATAAGTGCTGGTTCAACTGATTAGCATCAATCTCCTTTATTTGAATGTGCATGGTACTGCCCTTTATGCACGTGTTATTGCTGAGCCTGTTGTTAACTTGGACAATACCAAAATAATTCTAGCGGAGAGCTTGGATGATTGTTTGGCTTTTGTTTGTTTTGAATATGCTTACCCCTCCTCTGCTTGCATTATAAACCCAAGGTAACTGAGTTTATTGCCAGCTTCTAAAATACTTGTGGCTTTTTTTCCAAAGGATTTTGAGTGAAGGAAACTTTCTGTGAAAAACTCTGCCTCATATTCTGTATAACATAAAGAACTCCCAAAACTTTGCTTTCAGAGTGTACATTTGTATCTCTGTACTCATGATACATTTGTCTGAGGTTTTCCTCAAATTCTTTGGGTCAAAGCAATAATGGAAATCTAAGTTTTTATTCACTAACTTCTCTCCAAGTTTTTTAATTTGCTGGAATTAAATTGGGAATGTGGGAATAATACCTGATTACAAACACAATGCAAATCATGCAGGCTTATTTTCAGAGTGTCAGTGGAGGTTTATATTAAATACTTTTGTCTTGCTGTACTGTGATTACAAAGATGCTTGTGCAGCTTGGGACATTGTGTCTGAAAGCAAGAAATGTGAGATGTATCTGGCAAGAGAAGATAATATGAATTTAATTCTAGCATTGCTGTTGTTCTTTACTATGTTGTGATTGGGCAGGAATATCTGCCAAAAAAAAACAAAGTCTTGGTCACACCTGTATGACTTTGAATACCTGTCAGGAAGAGGAGCAATCCAGGGTGACAGTGCTTTAAACCCTGGCAGGTCTCAGGAGAGACCTGGTGTTTTGCAGTTACCAGAGGGGAGAAAATATAACTTAACTGCAGTGAAACCAACACTTTTCCATTTTTTTCTTTTCAGCTAAACTAAGTTCAGTTTAGTATGCTCTTTAAGCCTTTATTAAACAGTGACACATAAATAAGAATAGCTAGAGTCTGTACAAGACAGCACTGTATGTATGATACTCCTTTCCCAAGCAGTTGAAGAGATGAGAGTTTTAGCCTGCATTCATGTATTAGTCACTGCAGCTATTCAGGAATGAATTATCAGTACAAATTTATTTTATTTTATTTTAGATAGGGGTCACTGCAGGATTGGTCTGAGATTTGAGTAGCTACACACCTGATCTGCCTTTGAAGGCACACCTGTGCTGGCTGTACAAATACACAAATATCCAGCAATTTCTGATGTATTAAATCCCTGCCTTATACCAGGGAGTTCATAATATTCTGCAGGATGTGCAGACTATGCCAACAAATAATTGTTTGCAATATATGAATATATATTATGTTTATATGTATTGTTGCCGTTTTAGCTGCTTTAGTTATACAGACTAAAAGATGACGGTTTGTCATCATTTTGTCTTCTAAGAAAGATTTATTCATTTTGAAAAGCTGTTTTTTCTGGTCACTGAACCCGGGCTGATTCCAAGGCTGTGCACTTCAGGGGGGTGTGCTAGGGGACTGTTCAGGAGGGTCATGCAGAGGTCAGGCATGCTTCATGCTAAGAAAATGCTTTACACAGATTTGGGAATAATGCTGTTGTTCATGGTTCCACACAGATGGTACCAGACAGGAAGAAGTGGAAGGTGAGCTTAGTGAAGAGGAACGCTGGTTTGGGAATTCTTCAGAAACTCCTTCGGAAGCATCATATGGAGAAGTCCAGGAGAACTTTAAGTTGTCTCTTGAGGACAGAATTCAAGAGCAGTCCACCTCCCCGGATACCTCTTTGGGAAGTGCAACACCGAGCAGCAACACAGCGGAGCTGGGATCCATTGAAAATGAGGCACTAAGAGACACACTACAGAGCAAGGAGCACCTTTCTCCAGAGGTGTCCTCTCTGGGTGAAGAGGAACCTCCTGGTCCAAACAAGCCACTGAGCAGTAACCTGAGGCGGCTCCTGGAGGCGGGCTCCCTCAAGCTGGATGCTGCTGCTCCAGTCAATGGCAGAGTTGAGTCGCCCGTAAATCTTGGCTCAAACATCTCCTTCTCTCCACCTGCTCACCATGCCCAGCAGCTAAGTGTGCTTGCCAGAAAGCTTGCTGAGAAACAGGAACAAAGTGACCAATACAATGCAGGCAGTCACTTTATCTGGAATCAAGGTAAGTGGTTGCCAAACTCAACCACTACCTGTGGTTTGTCCCCTGATTCAGCTATCCTGAAGCTGAAAGCCGCAGCCAATGCCGTTCTGCAGGACAAATCTTTTTCCAGGACTGAGGACACGATAAGATTTGAATCCTTTTCCTCACCTTTTAGCTCTCAGTCAGCCAGCTCCACGTTAGCAGCTTTGTCTAAGAAAGTGAGTGAAAGAAGCATGACTCCTGGGCAGGAGCACCCGCCTCCAGCCAGCTCTTTCCTTTCCCTGGCTTCCATGACCTCTTCAGCTGCCCTTCTCAAGGAGGTTGCTGCAAGGGCTGCAGGCACCCTCCTGGCTGAGAAGAAGAAATCACTGGTTCCTGAGGATCCCCTGCAGCTTTCAGAGATGAAACAAGAGAAAGCAACTCCACCACAGTCTTTGGAATTATTGTTACTACCAGTCCCAAAGGGAAGAGCGTCCAAACCCACTAATACAGGTATGCACGCCATTTGAACCACTGTGTAGCATGTATTTGTTTTGCTGTAAGCTTGTATAACATCTCTTTAGTGGGTCTGGATGTGGTTTGATTCCACGTCTTATGAAAATAAGAAATAGATACTTCAGGTGAACAATAGAAAAGCTTTTTGAAGTACCACTTTGAGACCAAGCTGTCACAAATGTTTCCCTATTTTAAAGGTATGAGTGTACAGTTTTGTACTTTTTTTTTTTTCCCTTTTATTCCATACAATAGTATTTTCCTCTCTTCCCAAGTTTAGAATGTGTCCACAAAAATATTTAATGGAGAAGATCAAAGAATCCCTGTGAGGGAGCTCACAGTATCAGTGAGCATATACAAAACTAGTGCTTTTGAAATATTGGACAAGGGAGAATTCTCCCTCCTGCTGTCTCTGTCACAAATGGACCTTTGTGTCATCGCTTACTACCCTGTCCTAATTTACCAGAGCACATTATTGTGTTGCCACTTTTCATTAATTTTTTTTTTAAATCTTTTGTTGTTAACAAAAAAACCCCAACTAAACTGCATTTCTCTAATTTGCTCAACAAGAACCATTTTACACATCTGACTTTCCTCCATCAGTTCCAGCTGTTGAGAGTCAAGGACCCAGGGTTATAGGGAAGAAGAAGAAACTCGGTAACAAAAGCTTTAAAGAACTGGTAAGACATGCAGGGAAATTTAAATTATCCATCTTCAAAATAAGGAAAAATAATTTCTTTCATCTCTGTCTATAAAAAGTTCACATCAGGATTCAAATTTCTGGTGGAATATATGGCTTCAGGTGTCCTCAGTGTTCTGGTGCAGAAGAAAAGGAAGCATGGCAGGTATCTTCACGAGATGCACAAAGTGGTTGAGTATATTCCAGCTTTATCAGGCTGAGTTTTATCAGTAATACTAGCCTGGCTGCACAGGTGGAGCAAGCCAGTGTACAGATATGAAGCCTGACGTGGATGCTGTGTAATTGCCCTGCTGTTTTTCTGGCCAAACCTCTTTGTTTAGGGGTATCCTGAGGCCTGGTCTGCCCCTGTGCAGCTCTTGGTCAGCACTCATAGGTTGGAAGCTATTGGAAGCAATAGAGAAGCAAATGCTCATCCCTGCCTTGGAAGAGGAGGGAGAGGGATGCAATGAGTTACAGCAGTACCAGTTTTTGCTGTGTTATACGTGTGTTCTGTAAATGCTTAACTGCTGTGTTTTGCCAAGGCAATTAAAGTGGCAAACTATTCTTGGCATGGGCCTGGCCTAAAGTTTTCATTAGTTTAGATGAAGTCCTCCTTGAAGTAACATAAGCTAAAAGCTGAATGTGTATATTTGCCATGAAAATAAATGCTGCATGTTCCTAATTCCTTTTGCTCAGAGAACCTTATGGCACTAAAAGATTAAAAAACAAAACATAGAATTATATCATGCTTTATGTCTTTGTGTCTGTCTAGTAGTTCCTTGAGACTTTTTTGTCTTGTTCCCAGAGAGAAGTAGCTTTTCCCAGTAAGTATAGTTTGAGAGGTCTTTTTCCCCACTCTACTACTTTGAACTTTTAATGCACTGATGAGTTTGCTTTGCTCTTACAAATCTGATTCACTTCCCCAGCAGCAACATGTAGCTTTGATTGTGAGATCAGTATTCAGTGAGATTAATGAGATGTAAGTAAGGACCAGCAAAGATGGAGGCTATTTAAAGAGGAGTAAGTTAATAACAAGAGTATGCCTACTGCTCTTTTGTCCACCAAGTCGAGCTATTTGCTCAGAATTATTTCAGGCAAGAAGCTGGAGCCATGGCTTATCAGAGTGTGGTTGCCTCTGAAATGGTGTGTCCAGTTTGGTCAACCGAATCATTACTTGCACTTTTATTATAGTAAATTGGTACAGAGGAGACTAACTTTTCTATCAATCTGTTAATATTGCTAGTTTAATCAACTGCTCACACATTTGGGATGAAGTTGAAAAGGAAGCCTGGAATATCTATTAAGTTCTGATTGGTTTGAAAGAGTGTGGGTGACAGACCTTTATTTTACTGACTGAATACTTACTTGGTGTAACTTAATGCCTGTGATGCTTATGATTTTGTTCCTAAAACTTCTTTGGAAGCACTAGCTGATTCTCTTCTCACTGGAATAACATTGCGATATAAAATAGACATCAGTATAAATGAAGGAAAGCTGGGAAAGCTGAAACCCCTGATTTTCTTTTTGTTCTGAGCTTCATGTAGTATAGAGCTAACATGGTTCAGCTTTGGAGCACACTGGCACAATTCCTGAGTAACAGTAATTGTCACTCTTACAAGTCATATGTTTGCATATTTTGTAATGTGCTAAGTCACCATTGATTCATCTTGACTGCAGATTTATTTTTAAGGGGGTCAAAACCAGGTAATATCTTGTTACACATTTCTCTTCTGAGTGATAACCAGAGGCTGAAGAAAAAATGTGGAAGAAGGAAAGGATGTGATGAATAAAAAAGCTATCCATGTATTTTTTTCTGTGCTTTGTCCCTCTCCTTCCTTTTGTGAAGAAAAAAGTAAAAATATTTTAAAACAAACACTAGCAGTTTTGACATTGGTTTTGGCCTACTCTTTAGAGATGCAGAGAGGGGAACAATTTGGTATTTTAAGCGTAATAGAATATTTTACAATAAAAATTTCTGAACTTGCAATAGTACATGCTTTGATATTGTGTCCCTTTCTGTACTTACTTAATGGCTGACGAATCAGTTGAATTACAGTGGTTTTGTTTCCTACTTAATGCAAGAGTTGTATTTTGGGATGTGACAAATCTTTCTTTAAGATCTAAGTGATCTTAATTCCTCATCAAGGGAATTTGATGTTTGCTATATTCTTATCAGTGATAGTAATGAGATTAAATAGTTTGAGAGAATTTTTGAATAGCAAGATGCACACTGCTGAGCTCTGGATATTTGAAAACAGTCTTTCCTTTTACAGTGAGGAAAAGAACATCCAGTTCCACTGTAATAGTAGGCCTTTCATTATAATAATGAGAGGAAATTGTTGTGAGAGGTTGGATGGATGGAGGGTTACTTGTGCAAAGTCAGCAGCAAGGAATTTCTCTCTCCTTCAACCTTGTGATGGTTCTGCACTTGCAAGTCTAACCATATTTTCCTGATCGATGCCACCAAATCCTTTTTTTAGGTGAATTGGGCAGTAAAGCAGAGTGCAGACATTTAGGAAGGCAGTAGATTTAAAGCCCTGGCAATTAGAGGAGCAGAAGGAAACCCATGACCTGAAGACCTTTGATGGCTGATGCTGCAGCAATATCTGTTTGAGCCATAACTAAATGATTTCAGCAGCAGGACTTCCAAAGTCTTTCAGTTGTGGTGTTAAATATATCTTCCTTGTAATACCAGCATGCTTTTCCGTGAAGTTGTGGATTCTTCTGTGCTTTATATCCTGCTTCCCTGCTGGCTAACCATCAGATGTGGAAATGGATCATTTTTTAACAGTTATGCATATTTTCCATACTCTGCTGCAACCAACCTTTGATAGGAAATGAAGCTGAAAAGTGGTGATTATGAGAAGCATTCATCTCAGTGCAGTTAAATTATAAGGAACATTAGGACCCAGGTGAGAGAGAGTAGCATCCTCTACTGATTAGTGAAAGGAAGTTTGGGACATTAACCTTTATAAATTATGGTGACCTTTCTCAGAGGGATAATAACTAGATCCAGGAGAAAAGGTACATGTGGGGGGCATGGAAATTTCTGGTACCTGTGTTTAATTGATGTCTCTTTACAGATGGAACTCTAGCATTGAGAAATTATATCTTGAGTATGTTTTCAAGGGGAAAGTATTTGGCAAGTGGCTGTAAAGGATTCTCTCTTTTTCTTCCTGCTAAGCCTCAGAAGAAGAAGGGGGGAAACCTTTCCAGTGTCCCATCTGTGGTTTGGTTATCAAGAGGAAGAGTTACTGGAAACGGCACATGGTGATTCACACAGGTTTGAAGAGCCATCAGTGCCCACTCTGTCCTTTCCGCTGTGCACGCAAGGACAATCTCAAATCACACATGAAGGTAAGGAAAATCTTTACTGACCATCAAAATACTCAAATCATCAGTTAGAAACTGATACTATAACAAAGCTATTTCATTTGCATTTACAAGAACAAAATTTCCCTAGTTGTACTACAAATGATGCCTGTACTTAAGTAAAGAGGCCATAAAAAGAAAGAAATAACTTTTATTCCATTGCTTCCCTTTCTATTTTATGCAGTGTGGAAACTGCCTTGGGTTATGTCAACTGGGTGCAGCACAAGCTGCCTGTGACTGATTCAGTTCCAGACCTGGAACCACCAGAAGCAGGGATGTTGGTTGGGATCGGTGCTACTCCCAGGATGCCAGATAATAACCCTGCATGCCAGTGTTTAAGTGGGCAAACCAACTTGGCCAGCTCTAGTAGGGATGTCTCCATTGCTTTCTACGGACAGGCCTGCAGTTTTAACTTTTTTCTTGCTGAAGCTTTTAACTGCAGGCATTTCAGTAGTGAATCATCCAAACCAAAATGAATGACAGATTATACTGTAATATTTTGTTTTCAAGTGTCTCCATTCAGTTTAAAATGTGTTTTTAACTCAGCCTAAGTTTTGGGCTTGAGCTGAAGATGACCTTCTGAAGGAAGCAACATCTGTTGATACAGAAAAATATAAAAATTCTTGGCTGATGTAGTGTTGTGGTTGCAACACAAAGTGCTGAGTCTTGCAAGCTGTAGAATATTCTTGAGGAAGTTAAATGGTACCTGTCCTCCTAGCCCTTGGATTAATAAACTGAAGAGAAGACATTTCCCTTGTTAATGCAGTTGAGTTTTATAATAATAGTAAAATGCTCTATTATAGTTAGCATTTTGCCTGTTGTAGATGAATATTTGTAACAGGGTATGAGGAGGAGCAGAAATGGTGTGAGGGGGAGCAGAAATGCCTGCTCAGGTTTCATATATGCTATTGCAGAATCTGAGCTGACTGGACAAGAGTATGGCCTTGCTTACACTCAAGAAACTGTTCCCTTCTGTGTAAATTATTCAGATTCCTCTGGTCACAACATCAGATCTTGCTATGGTTTAAGTTGTTGCTAGGTCTTAAATCATCTCCCTGTAGTCTGAAGGCTCATTCCTTAACACTTCTACTGTAGATCAGTGCACTCTTCCCAAGCATCCTCAGTGTATCATGCTGATCCTTATCAACTAAGCTCAGTGTTTATGGCTCTCTCTTTTAGGACTTGCTGTGCCATGTTGACTAGAGGGCACAGATGGCCAGCCTAAGCAGAGGATGAATAGATAGGATGGGAACAAAGCACAGAAAGAAAGTGTGGGGGTTTTTGTTTGTTTGTTTTCAGTTGTTGATAACCTGCACAGAAGTGTGCATCACCTAGAAGCTCACTGCTCCCTGGCAAAGGCCTGGTTTTGTCCCCTGCTTTGTAAAGGACATCCCTGTTGCTCCCTGCAGAGATAATTGTTCTCTGCATTTTTTGGTTTACTGGCAAAAAATGTTGTTTGAAGGTTGAGAGTCTATCCCTTCCTTTTTGGCATGGTGATTTCTGCAGGTGGTCACAGGTAGGATGTTGGACAACATCAGGGACTTTTTCACTGTCTCTGTGTGTGCTCAAAGTGATGGCTTTCTGAGACCCTTGTGCTCTTTTCTGCTTCCCCTCCTAGCATTAATGCTTTCATTAACTGAGCCTGCATCTGCTTTAAACATACCTCCTTGTACAGTCATGTAGCATGTAGTGTTAATTATTTGATATTATTTGATTATGACAGGGTAATGCTCAGTTAGAAATCCCTGAGGTCAGAGTCAGGCCTGCTTGAGTCAATCTAAAATACGACAGCCACCTTCAGCCTTACTGTGGAGGTCTGATCTGAAGTCTTCTCCATCACTGCAGTCCAGTCATAAATGTCATGGTGGACTTGGGCATCTTTGCTGGCAAAACTGTCCTTATTTGAGATGAAAGCAACTTTCTTACAAAACCAAGTGGTTTGCATTTATTTTTTGGTCTTACAGATAGATGTGAAGAACCGTAAGCACAGCAGTCTGAAAGATAATATTTTACCTTAGTTTCTGACAGTTTCATACACTTTCCTCAACTGACTGAGCAATTAATAGAATTATTTTCTATCAAATCAGAACTGAAGCAAGTGAACGAGGGAGGGGCATGTGTCTTGTGTCCAGAAGTGTCAGACATAATTTGAATTCCTTTTGTCAGAAGTATAAATTCATAACAAGATTAAAAATAAAAAAATACCAGTTTTTTTTTCTCATTATAAACAGTGCTCCCTTTAAATCTATATGTATATGATATTATAAAAACTGGCACAGATATAAGCCAACAGCATTCAAAATGGACTGAATGCACACCAGAAATGGTACGGTACAGCTGGGAACTACTTAGGATGCAGTGTTCTGGTTATGCCAGTTGGGTGTGTTGGATTTCTTATTGTCTTAGTATCCTTTGGGAGCACTAGCTGGCCTTATCTCCTTTCTGGAGGGCAGCCCATGAAGTAGAGCTGCTGCAGTCTCTCCAGCCATTTCTCCCCATGTGTCAGCTCTGGCTACAGGTGAAGACACATTTTTCAAAACCAAAAAGGCCGCTCAGAACTAAGGTACTGGGCTGATGCTTGTCATTCATTACAAGCCAACTTTTGTTCCAGGATGCTGTAACAAACCAAGATTTTTTTCTTTTATGCTGCTCTTTGGTTTTAAGATTTTTTGCTCTATTGGTAAGGATAACAGGCAAAATGTGTTTTGTTAGCTGCAGTCCTCAGAATCTTGATTATATTGTCTTTGCTTCCTCTTAGGCAACATAGCCATGAGCTTGAAACGCCTTATTTTTTTTTCTAGGTTCTTGTAGTCATTCTCCACTGAAACTGGTGATTTGGAGATTTAATTTCTGTGAGTGCTCTGTGTGTGTCCACATGGGCCGTCCTTACTGTGTCTTTAGGCTAATGACCAATAACTAAATAATATATATACTGTGTAATTTTATGATAGTTATAACGTGTCTAAGTGACTGACCCAGAACACAACATTGCCAACATTTTTGGTGTCCCGTCCTCTGCTATGGAGAAAATCTTAATAGAGAGCTGGAATGATTCCAGCTCTGACCCATATTCAGATCTGCATGTGCTACCCACCACATGGATGAAGCTTTCTTCCACTAAGGGCACTTTGCCAGGGCCAGCTCACAACTGGAGGCGAGGAAGTGAAAGGCGCAAGAAGGGAAACAGAAGGAAAGTTTCCACACAGACACACAACAAACAAGGGGGGCTGAGTAGCCTGCCTTTTAAGGCACAGAGTGTTAACTATAATTGTTATATTGTGTTTAGATTCCACAGCAACATGCACCTTAGAAAAATGCTAAAAGAGACACAGTACAGAATTTTATTAATGTTTTTTGGGGTTTTTTTTTTGGTTTTTTGGAGGCAAATTGTAGTGCATGCATAACCACAAGTTTCGACTCTTATTCCCAGGAATCTGGGGGGAACATCTCAGCAGCTGATCCTGGTATCATAGCATGGTTTCCAGGGATGCTGAGAGTACTGAACTGAAAATGAAGCTGGACGAAATGAATGGGTAACTGAGAGAGATGTCTTGTCCAAGCAGGCAGCAAGTATTACGCTTGAGTCCTTCTCTCTGTTTATCAAAATATACGTTCAGTTGGATTATGTTTTCTTCTTGAGACAGTGTCCTATGTACTTCTTCTGCAGAAAGCAAAGCAAAGTTGTGGTGTAATTCAGGCTTGTCTGTTTTTTCTGGTAGAGATTACATTTTCCTCAGGGCAATACCACAAGCATCAGTCAGACTTTGGCCAATTGGTGCCTTTGGATCATGCACATATCTTCTTAGCAATTGGTGGACAGATAGGCTGTGAGATCATACAGATATGTTCCAAGAAACCAACAGGATATTAGCTGAGCACTTGGAAGGGGGAGTGAGGAAGAGGAGCATATGGCCAAAAACAATATCTATAAATGTTTCTTGTGCTGCCCTATAGGCGTAAAGCAGAAATGGGTGAGCTGTCTGTTTTAGCAGTGGAAAAGAAGTTTGGCATTGTGAACACGTGATGAAACATGAGGGTTTGATAGAAAATGAGGGAAGGGAAGATAAAGCTTACTGGGAAGGTTCAGTGCAGTGGTAGGCAGGCCATGTGATGCCCAGCCACAAGGTTTTCCTGCTTATGAAGAACAGCCATCTCAGTGAGATCCAGATAAGTGTTCTTGTCTAATACAAAGAGGGTTATAATCAGCCTTGCAGTTAGGGAGCCTATTAATGATAGGATAGTGGGAATCAGGAAAGGTCCTGAGGAATGGGGCCAGGTGTTCAGTGCCCCTTGGTGATTTGCTTTTCCCTCTTTCTTCCTCAGCTAGTCAGACAACTGAATAAGTTTTCCTAATCTGGTTTGGTGGAGTATACCTAGGACAATAGGACTAGTTCCTTGCAAAGCGTCTTCACCTTCTTGGGAGTGTGAGGTTGAACCTGTTTTATGGGAAGGGGTTTTGTTTATTTTTAAGTTAAAGAGCCCTAGGAGGCACCTGTGATTTCATGACCTCCTCATCAGCTGAGGGGAGCTAGTGCAAACTTTCACAGCTTTTCAACACATAAAATCTACGCCCAGAGTCTCAGACAGGTACCAAAAATGACATCAAGTATCTCCCTTTTAATCTCACTTTTTGCATATGAGATGAGGATAGGACAGGACATTAAATGTTTAAAAAGTTTTTTTTTAACATCTAATCCAGTCCAGCACTGCAGAGAGGCCTTTTTCCCCCTTGTTTTCAAGCAAAGCAAGGAAATACTTTAAAAAAGAAAATACTATATAAATAACATATGTGTCTTGAGGGGAAGGAACAGATCAAAACTAGCACCACAGCAATCAACTTTTGGTAATGCAATATTTTAAAAATGAGAGAATTTGTTGGAAAAGAGCGTGAAATGAAAAAGCAGAGGGCACATGACAGAAGTTAAAATGGAAAGTGTACTCAATTTTTAAAATAATCATACAAAAGAAACGTGAATGCCTGTGTATCATAACCAGAAAGGAGAGTCTGTGCGAAGCATTACCCAGCTTTAGGGAAGGGGAAGGGAAAAGATCAACCTCAGCAGCACCACAGAATTGCAGGATGTGCCTGTCACCCTTTTCCTTACCACTACTCCTGTTTTACCCTGTTGGGTGGGATCACATGTGTTTGTAACTGTGCCACATCTGTAGGACTGGTAAATCAGCAGAGATGTTGCTTTTAAGTATGAAAAGATGACTTAAGAAGTGGCTTATGGTACCAGGAAAGTTACAATGTCCACCAAAACAAACCCAAAAAACAAACAAAAAAAAAACAGTAACAGAAAAACCAGCACATTGATAGAAATTATGAGATACCTTAGGGACATGTGGTTTCTGTAAAAGAAAATAATGTGTTCCTGTACTGAGATTTTTGAGCCTGTCAGGAAAATCATGGACTTTAAAAATCAGTTGAAATTTATTTGGTCTATAAAAAAAGCCTTTGGCAAAGCTTCTCACAGAGAAGCTGCCAAATAAATTAAGCAATGTGATGTACTATGGCAAATTAGAAATTCACCAAGAGACAGTAAAACAAAGGGTAGGAAGGAATTAGCAATTTTAAGCATGACAAAAGGCTAACAGAGGGTTGTTCCATTACTAAAAGTGGAATTGTGCATATTTTAGCAAATGTGATCTACACAGTGATGACTGTGGGTCAGAGAATTATAGATGGTACAACCTTATGTGCATGAATCGAGATTAAAAAAGGCAAAGCTTGAAAGGGAACAAAAGGAGGCTGGCTGCCTGATAAACAAGGGGGCAAATGAAGTTATTGTTGACAAATAGAAAGTACTGTACCTTGGAAACCAGAGTCTAATAATGCACCTGACTGTCGGATATAATGAACTGTAACTGCTCAGGAAAAATATCTGGATATTGTTGTAGACAGTTCAGTGAAAACCTTTTCTTGGCATGCACAGCAGTAGTTAAAAAGCAGATTAAATATTTGAGTGTCTGGAGAATAAAACAGAAATAACGCTGAAAATGTAACAGTGTTACAATTAGCATATAGTATGCTGCCACTTCTGGTCACTGCATCAGAAAAGACATGAGAAATAGAAGGGATTTTAAAAGAAGGCTGTGAAAATTATTAGTGGGATGGCAAGAAAGGACTGTCTTTGAAGAAAGGAGCTGAAAAGAATGGGACTGCCAGGAGGATGAGAAGGTGCCATCAGAATAATGCCTGATAGAGAAGATGAACTGAATGGCCTCTTTTTTTTCTTTCTTGTAATGTGAGAATGAGAAGGCAGCGAGAGAAACAAATATTAGAAATTTTGACCAATATGTAACTTGTACTCAAGTCCTCAGACAAGGCCTGAAGTTTGCAAGGATGCTATAATTCTATTGAAAATTACTGCGTGTGTCATAGCAAGCAAACACTGAAAAAAGTGCAGAACCACAAAGTATCATTTGAGACTGGGCAGGCTGTAGGGTTAGAATAAAATTGATACAAATCCTTCGCCCAGTCAAGGAGAACATCCCTGGTTAAAGGGAATAAACTCCGAAGCCAGAAGCCCTTAAGTGGTTCTGGCATAAGTCAAACAGTAGTTTTATGGGATTTTGAAAGAAGCATTGTGAACGAGCAGGTTGTGCGCTGTGGTTTGTTGCAGTGTAATTCAGGGGGATCCAAATCTGGCAGCAGCTGGGCTCAGACTGGCATTTTGGGGAAGACCTGCCAGCTGCACTCTTGTCTCCTGCTGCCTGTGGCTCTTGCAGGAAGAGCCTGTTTGAGTCTAAAGAAGACGTCTGATGGTTTGGGTAGCATTAGCACATTATAAGAGCCATTCTCTGCCTCATGGAGGAAGCAGGCAGATTTTTGGACTGTAATATTGTGTGGCCTAAATCTCCCCTGTGGCTTTCTGTGTAGCTCTACGGGGTTTCTTGTTATTTATTCTGCAGCTAGTAGTTGCTGCCTTGACTTTTCCCCCCCAAATGGCAAAGAATGGCAATTCTTGGCTCTTTTAGCTGCTGTTGAATGAGAAAATAAGGGATGGTTTTCCCTTCAGAGGGATTTTAGCTTAGCTTAAGTGTTCAGATTTTTAAATTCACGTTATTTATTTATGAAAGTAAAATAAAAGTTAAAATATTCTGGTGGGAACAGACTCTGGACATTGGGGGGCTAAATCTTTGGCTTAATGTTCTTTCATTTTTTTCTTTTTCTAAGTCTAAAATTTTTCCTTTCACTACTCAAAATATTTGGGTTTGAACTTTGTCATTCCTTAGCTGTGAGTTAGAAACGTTCTTTATTTTATGAGAAATCCATTGGCGATGAAGTTACTGTCTTTGGGCAGGAGAAAAAAATTCAAATCAAATGAATCAGTGGCTCCTATTTTCATCCATTCTCAAAAGATATTGCAGGGGTGGCATGCCATACACCCAGGGAGAGAGGGTGGGCTCCCACACAGGCTCTGGCACCTGCCTGCAGCAGTGACAGCCTTCTGAAGGCATCGCATTGGTGGTTGTGATAAGGGCCTCTGGAAGACTGATTGAAGGGGATCCTGGAGAGAAACCCTGGCACACAGAGTCTGTGGGTGTAAGAGATAAAGTTGCCATGGTGAGGGTGCTTGCTGCCCCGAGAACATCTCGCTGTTCTCTGTGAAGAGTGCTCACACACTGCTGTGCTCACAGACCATCCTGCTTCCAGTAGTGTAGACAGGCAATCTGCTTGGCATTTTCATTGTAACCTGCTAATATTTAGAATTTATTGTGCTGCTATTCTTCTGCAAGGTTGCCTTAAATCTGTGTTACATTAGCATTAGCCTCTTTCTTTTTTCTTTTTTTTCTTTTTTTTTTTTGTCATCGGCAGGTGCAATTATAGGATTCCAGAATTGCTTTGTCTGTAAATGTCACGCTTAGACAGTATTGAGAATGTCATTCTGGCCAAGAGAAATTCTCTCTTGCTCTCTGTCTAGCACCTCCAGAGCCACCAAAGAACCACTGAATGAAAAGTTACGCAGCACTGGTGAAATGTGCCTTCACTGAATGCAAAAAGTACAAAAAAGGGACATCCCCCAGCTTCACATTTTAGCAGACCTGAGCTGAGGGCTCGTGTAGAGCTGGAAATCCTGGATCTGAGCTTGTGACTGAGTTCCTCTTACAGTATAGGAAATTAATCAGGCCAAGCCTACAACCATGGGAAACTCCAGCCTGAATTCTGACAGAGCCTTGTTTGGGAAATGCTGCTGTTACCCCGGAGCTCGGCAGTGTCTGCACCAGGACCCTCGGGATCCAGATCTCAGCTCTGCAGGAGACCTGGAGCGCTGAAAGCCTTAGCTAAAGCTAGGTTTTCCAAGTTCCCTCGTGTAGATCTGCAGCCCTCAGCACTTTTGGACTCCCAGGCTGTAGCAGCAAGCCTCGGATCCCTGGCACAGCTGGCTGCTTCTGAGCCAAGCCCAGGGAGAAGGAAGAGTGCCACTCAGTAGGGTAGGGGAATCACACCTTGTTTGCCAAGAGTTCATCAAACCTCTCCATGTTTCAGGTGAAATATTTTGCATTCAACAAATTGCCATTTTCCAACAAAAATCTGTCTCACTGAAATGTTTCCAACCAACTTGAGTCACAAGTGAAAGTGAATGTGTGGAGCTCAGCTGGTGCCAATGTGCCCTGATCACATGTTCATCCATTAGTAAGGAACAAATGTATGTATGTATTTGCCAGCCTTTTGCAGGGAGTAGCCTGGAGTGCTGCTGTCAGGATTTAAAATTTATTTCTGAAGACCTAGTGAAAAGATTTTTCAACAGCCCTGCTGCTATTATGCTGGGCTCAGTTGTTCCTTCTTTTTAATGAGTACTGTATGAAGCAAGAAATTGTATAATTATATGTATGTAGCTTATATAGTTTAATGAGTGTGTCTGTTGATATAATATGTGAGCCATTACATATGGATGGATGGAGTTCCCTCTAAAAGGTAATCAGGACCCAGCCTGAGGATAGCAGGCACTGTATTCATACTGGAGCATGCAGGCTCTGTGACAAAGAGCCTGCAGTCAAAATATGAGGACAGTAAGATTAACTGTAATCCTTAATTGACTGATAAACTAGAATAAATGGCAAACACCATCTCTCATGGTTCTGTTGCATCATAAAAGAGCTGTTTATTTTTTGGTAGGATTAATTTTCAGCAAACTGTTTCAATAGCTCCTTGGTATTGCCAGGTGCTGTGTTTTTACTCTAATAATACATAAATCAATGATGGACATTGCCGTGCTGGTTCAGCTTTTTTTTTTTTGTTTTTTTGGCTGGGTTGCTCTGAACAATTTTTATTAGTTAGGTTGCAGAGTGATGTTTGTTTTTTAATCAAGAAAGCTATTAGTTATAGCTTGGAAGTCTTTATGCACTGACAGGTCATCAGGATCTGATTGTAAGGACTGTTTGATCCAAAGCAGACTTCATCATTTCCAAGCTGCAGAAACAGATGTTCCTGATTTTTTTTTTGTTTTCACTTGGATCTGATGTTTACGTTCTTTGACTTGTGTGAAAGAATCCTACTGTTCTTGGGGTCTAACCACTTTCCAAGTGCTCAGAATGAAGAATTCACTCATTAGTTAATATTTTCCTTTTTTTTCCCCCCCACAGTGTGAGACACACCGAGTTGAGATTTCTGCAGTTCTGTTCATCTGCTTGGCTTAATCCATGCTTTTATCTTTCACCCCTTGAACCAGGTTCATCAGCACCAAGACAGGGGTGAGACCTTCCAATGCCAGCTATGCCCTTTTACCTCCTCCCGCCACTTCAGCCTGAAACTCCACATGCGCTGCCATCAACATTTTCTCAGGACAGAGTCTAAAGTGAAGGAGGAAATGCCAGAAACTGAGGTGAAGGGGTCACCACAGCTAAACAGTGACTCCTGCCCAGGACCACAGAGGGAAGGAGCAGGGCCTGACCTCACGGGATCAGCGTCTGTATCCAAAACACCTGATGTGGCTGGGCAGCCTGCTGGGGGGGTTCCGCCTCTGCTGGTGAAAGAAGAGCCCAAAGACGACACTGGCACCTCAGCTGCACCTTTTGCTCTTAGCACTGTTGAGAGAGCCCCAAACAACACAAAGCTGAAAGACTCCTCTGACTTCGTGGCCAATACAGCATCAGCATTGTTCAGCCAAGACATCTCTGTCAAGATGGCATCAGATTTTCTTATGAAGCTGTCAGGTAATTGAGCAGCAGCATTGTCTGGTCCTTTATGGGCTAGGAGACACTTTGTCTTGGTTTTGCTAAGTCAAGGAATTGTTAGGAGCAAAACTTTGTAGCCTCCTACCTTATAATTTATGTTTCTTTTGGTAGCAGAGGTGTATGGTAGAGGGCAGAGGGGAAACAGTGAGAAGAGAGAGGGATTTTGCTGTTTAATTGCTGGGATTAGGAGTGAGAACTGTTTATCCAGGCTTTCACATTCATTAGTATTTACCTTGACAAATCTCTTGTGGTGCATTTTCCAGGCATGCTGAATACCTGCAGTTCTAGTTTGAAATCACCGAGGGCCACCCAAGTGCCAGCAGTTTCAAAAATTCAGTTCTTAAGTTCTCTGCCTTTACCCACCTGTTAAAAAGGACCAATAAAGTATTGGTCACTTCCCTTTCCAAGTAGTATTTGAGGCCCATGTAGTAAATGCATGTGAAGTGTGAATGTTACTGCATTTGGGTTTTGTTGCTAACACTTTTAAAAGAAGAGTAGTCCTAGAGATTCATGTGCAGCTTTTTGAAATTATTATTATTTAAATTGAAATACATATCTAATGCCAAACTTGTGTTTAGTGTTTTTTCACTGTCAGATTATTGCTGTAAGAATGACATTCAAGTGTGAGACTGAAGTGTAGGATGTGTTTAGGGTGGTTCTGTTATATTTTATGTGCTCTTTTATTGATTTGACTGAATACTTCAGAACAGTTGATATGCTGGGGAGGTGTTCTATGCCAAATGCTTTTGAAATTGGCCTTGAATTTTTGAAGGGAAAGAAGTCAGGAAAACCGTCACTCAAGGAGCTTCTGTTTCACAAGGAGATCTCTGTCCCTATGGGACATTTTAGGCTTTGGAGATAAAAGATAACCTTAACAGAAAATAATTAGTCAGCTTTCTCCTTTACATGGAAAATAAGTATTTGAGCAAATCTTACTGTCAGATAAAACAAAGAATTAGCTGTGTCTTAATGCCCAGGCTTGGTGAAACCACAGCCATTTGTTTAGGAAAATCCTTCTCTCCTCATCTTCCCAGGTCATTGTACCTCTGGGATCACAGTTCTGTGAGGAATTGAGTAGAATGGGTTAATACAAGAAATCAAGACTGAGGCTTCATGGAGCCAGCCAGGAAATGAGAAAACAGCTGAGGGCAAGCAGGAGGTGAATTGGGCTGGCACGAATGGTTTGCTCTGTTGGTTGGAAGAAGCCACAGGACCTCCCCCTGGAAAAAATATTAAATAAGCTGTCAGTGCAAATGATAACTCTGACTGACAAAAAGCGGGCAGGATGGGTCTGTTTGGATTTGCTTGTACATTACTTGAGTTTCAAATTTGGACCTGATATGAAATCCATCTTACACTGTCCAACAGCTGTCCCACACATGTTGTTGTTCCAATGTTGATCTCAAATTTGGGTTGCTGTGCACGAAAAGCCTCTGCACATCAGCAGGGCTGGCCTGGGGAGGGTGGTGCTCATGGTGGCTGCCTGTAGCAGGAATGAGAGCAGAGTGCAGGAGAGGGGGAGAAAGCCTGAAAGCTGAGAGAACATGCAACAATTCGGTGTGTGGCTGTTCATGTAGCAGTGGATGGGAAGCTGTTCACAGTCTGGCAGACGGTCATGTTTTCGTTGTCTGCTTTGTTGGCATCAGAGAAAGGATACAAATGTACATTGTTCATGCAAAAGGCCTATGCAGTTATTTTATGGTGACTTAGTAAAGGTCTTGAAATCTGACTTGTATGCACTGTTACCTAGCAACATGTTATAAAGTCGCTGGGGGAGCAAGATGTATCTGTAATTTTGTATGTGCGCATATTTGGATTAAAATGTACTGCCAGTCACCAAGTTTGCTACACAGGAGGAGCAATGTCAGAAGGAAGGGGATTTCTTTTCTTCTGAGATTTATATTGTGTTACATACATTTGGTTCATGCTTTCCTCTGTACAAAGTGCATAAATTTAGACTAGAAGTAATTCTCTTTTAGCAAGTTGGCTGAGTATTAGCTGCAGTTTTGGCGGTTCAGCTCTGCTGAGCGAAGTTCCTTTGAGTGATTTCTTTATTGCGACAGTCTTGTTAGGCCCATCAGAGCTTCAATTATTTGCCCTACCTATCCAATGATATAAATCTTTTGACATCTCAAATTGTATATGCCAATTGTAGCAGCCAACACAGATTTTTTGAGACCAAATTATGTCAAAACAATCTAATTTTCTTCTCTGACAGGCCTTGTGGCTAGGAAAGAAGCAGTAGATAGATATATAGACTTTTAGAATTTGGCATTTATTCTTATTGAATATTGATATTCTAAATGAACATTTATTTTTGCTTGCCAATGTTTTTTGCTCCTCTTCTTGCTGGGTGTCAATCTGTATGTCTCCAGTTTCATGGGAAACCTGCTGAAGTCCTCTTTGTTTTCAATGTGATTAAGCATAGTTTCCAGGAGAATGGAGATTATAGTAAATAATCCTAAAATCATTGGAATTGGGACAAAAAGTAACAGGATTGTATCTTAATTAGTAGACCATAGGATGGCATAAAGAGTGGCAAGAAATGTTATCTGAACACAAGCAGCAAGTTGTAGAGATGCAAATTGGGGGAAAATTTACAAATGTTTGAAGTTAGACCTGATTTGGAGCGGGCCAGAGATGAGTTATGGTGACACTGTTCAAAAAAGCTGTTCAGGTTTATTTCAGAAAGGCTCAGGGGAGCTTTAGATGTAAAGAAATTGAGAAATGTGTGGGTGGCCTTTTCAAGACCACTTCATGCCCAATTCTGTGCCATTGCTTGCCGGAAAGATCTTTAGTTATGTGTTTTATGAAATAAGGCATAAAACAAATCACCAAATGTAAATCTAAAAATTAGAACAAATCTTAATTTATTTTTTATTCAGTTCTCTAGGTTCTAGTTTAAGGTAGGAGAGAATTTTAAATTCGTAAGAAATTTCAACTTGTTCTCTGAAACTTTATTCAGATTTTTTTTTGTAAAGACAATTAGCAGACGACTCAACACATAAAGAGAAGAGTATTTAAGCATGGGCATGTTTTTACCTTCAAATCTTGCTCCTCTGATTTCCGTAGGTCTGCTTGTATACTTTAAATTTTTCCAGTATTTTGCTGTATCAGTGTTTTGTCAGAATGTTTTCCTCCCCATGTTGAAACTTTATAACAGCATTCATATCTTAATTTAAAGAGTATTTGATTTTCCTGTTTCAAAGGTTTCAGTGGCAGACATTATACAACACATCTCTTTAAAAACTGGTGTCCCTTCCACCTATTTTTTGGGCTTGGGCTGCTTTTTTTTAAATTTTTCTCAATTATTTTTCTTTTTCCTTTTTTTTTTTTTTGTAATAAAAAATTCTTTCACAATGATCCAAACTACAATGGCCAGTGGACCCTAGTGATGTTATTACTGTGCCTACGTTATGTGCTGCAGTAACTTTTAACATTCGGAAATAAATGAATCCCAACAAAATGAATGGGATTCTTGCGCTATTGCTCTCCATGGGATTCTGTGTGGAAACAGTAATTGGTACACATCCTTCATTGCTGGCCTCTCTCCCCCACCTCTCTGGCTTTAAACAAGTGCATTGCTCCAGCAAGCAGGTCTCTTCATCTTGTGGAGTGGTATCAAGTGTGCACTGCCTCTGCCTTCTTTTTATGTTCCCCAAGTTACTTGCATGGAAAACTTAAAAAACAGGCAGGAGGAAGGAGCAAAATGTTGAGGGTTTGGGGCTGGCCATGTTAAACCAATGAGAAACTGCTTTCTCTCAGTGTGTCATATCTGCTGTCCCTGTTGTGCGAGGAGTCAAGTATTTGTTTTGGGAAATAAAGCCACCATAGGATTTTGGTGACTGTCCAAAATATTTGGGCTTTTCTTTCGTGTGTTATTAGCTGATTCCAATAATGAAATAATGAGAGAGTAAATCATCTGACAGCTACATACAGCATATTAGTAGAAGAGCTAAGTAATCACTTAGAATATTTGTTCTTTTTGGTTCTTGAAAATTATTGCATTCTTTAAAGGTAACACAAGTAATTTGAAATGTTTTATCATTTGCCATTGACTTTACTGAGCTGACTGGCTTGAACTCTTCAACCAGCTATTTTTAATAAACTAAAAGCATATCCAATTAAATTGCCATAATTGATGTATTTGAGTAGCAAGTTCCAAAGAAAAAAACATGCTATCTATATTTGGGATTTGTAGTTTATGTCAGAATGTAAAATTTCAGTTAGAATATGTAAGCGCACAGGACTGGCAATTACTGAGCCATGTCCTTAATTTTAAAATACTGTGAATTCCATAATGCTGCTGTCAGTGTAAATACACCTGATGTCATCAAGTTGTCTCTTTGAAGTCTCTTCAGATTCACATTTTACTAGTTTCCATATAGACCTTTAGTTTGAAGTACAATTCTGATGTACAATAGCACATCTACTTAAAACTTGGGCAAATAAAATCTTGTTCTAATCTTTGCTAGTGATCCATCATCACCCTTATCATCTCTTTTCAGCAATTTCTAGTCTTGCATCCGCAATTTCCCAGCATGCTTAAAAATTACACCGTCGTGTTTTACATCTTGAAGGAACACGTAGAGTTTAGCAAGATAAAGCAGTGTAGTCTCTGTTCTAATCCAGCAATTTAAAATGCAGAATAACAAACTACTTTTTTGTGTACTCAGTTCCAATGCAACTTACAAGAAGCCAGCAATATGATTCTGGACCAGAATTTATTTTAATATCTACACAAACTCTTACATTTGGAGTATAGGACTGCACTAGGCTTTTGTTTCCCTGAATACGCCATTACTCTGGGCAGAAGTCCAAGCTCATGAGCCTTTCTCTCTCATCTATCCAAAGTGGGATTTGAAAACACTGTGAGTTCAATCATCTCTGATTGTTTGTTTTGTTTTTTGTTGTGTTAAACAAATATAAAGGCCGGTCTGGTGATATTTCTCTCCCCTGTTTTTGCTCCTTTATAGAGAGAAGACATTCCCATATTGCAAGTAATTCTTATCAGCAATAAATTTCTTCTTGCTCCTTTCACTGCTCCCTCTCTTTTCTCCAGCATCCTCACCATCTTACCTGTTTGGCTGCTGGTTTGGTTTTCACCTGGAAAGGGGAAATGCTCTCAGCAGATGCTACAGTCTTGTTCAGCCTGTGGGGCCTTGGCTGCATAGCACACACCTTGGGGTGTTGGGAGGGATGTGTGGCTCTGCACCGCCTTAGCAATTTGCCTGATTCCTCCATTCCACTGGCATTAGAACATGGGGAAATTTTGAGGGCACAGTAGCAGGACTGGTCATTCTCCTGTGCTACATCTCATTGTGTTTGACTCCAGGTTTCTAAACACCGAGCAGCTTTAAAGATCAGTTTAGTTTAGCTGGCCTTTCTTAACCTATGCTTGCAGTTTTTAATGTACTGAAGCAATACGGTTTGGAAGACCTCACATTTTAAGTGACTTGATACCCCTGAAGCCCAGGTATCAAGTCATCATAGCATCATCTTATTTGGGATTGTCTGTTCTGCCACTGCACTGCTTTGATAAAAAGAAATGTTGTAATGCTGAGCACCCTTGAGTCATGAGTAGCTTTTTCATTGATAATGCCTATTCTGTCCCTTACAGCCCTATAGGTTAGTTTATTTGGCCAAGGCCAGAGTAGAGGGCTTTAAAATTCAAGTGTAATTGACTGAGAATTCCTAGAAGGTTTAGGTAGCATGAAGGGCTCTGGGACATATTAATACTCCAGGGCAAGAGGCACTAAATGAAATGATAGACCAGCTGGACTCTCCTGCCAGAAGAAGAATATTTCTCCTTTTGGGCCACTTACAGTGTATGCAGCCTGTGTGTTTAATAAGATGTACATAATTGATCAGCCCAATTCTCCAACAGGTTCCAATTCCATAGATTTTTCTCGTGAAGCAATTAGCTCATTGGGGGCTGCTTCTGCAGGGTTTGTGCCCCTTTCCCAGTTCTTGAATGTCATCAAATATAAGCCATGGTCTCCATGCAGAATGCCAGTTCCTGCCTGGACATTTCAATTGCTAGAGAATAAAATAGATGATGGCCCAAGTCACACACTTTATGGACCACAGCTGCCTTCAGGGTGATGTGGTGCCCACTGTCATGGGACTGTGTCCTCCAGATACTGCAGAACTGATCTGTCAAAGACTCTTGGCTCATTTTAACCACCACAGCTCAGAGCTTTCCTTCTGGGATGGAAGGTTCATCACAGTTCCATTCCACCCTGACTCTAGGGATGCCTTTTCTCGTGGCAGAATTTTTGTTGTAGATTCTGTTTTTTTCTTCATGTTTTTCTCCTAGAAGGAGCAGTGACCAGCTTCTTGAGGGTTGTGACTTGTAACAGTGAGCTTGGCTTGGAAGTAATCAGCCCGTTTTTCCTCTTTCAGTTATAAACATTTTGAGCATTTAGAAATCCTCTTAAGTGGGCTGATGGAGTTAGCAGCTTCTACCAGAGTGTTTCAGATTAGTGGCAGATGCCCAAAGCTTTTCTTGTGGCATTTGGCAGTTTCAGGAAAGTGTTATAACTTTCATCATCTACTTTTGCCAAATGGCTCAAATGGTTCCAGTTGCCAGGAAGATAAAAATCAGCAGTCTGGAATATTCTTTGATCTGTGTTTTTTCTGGATATGGAATGGAACAAATGGAGCATTATCCACCATGCTTGAGAGATTCCTGCCTGTTGGTTTCATTTGCTAAGTGGGTTTGTTTTGTTTCCTCTCAGTGTATTTCAAAATTAAATTGCTGGTTTTTTTTTTATTCTGTCTGCAGACAACACATCCTCCATTCTGTTCTCACTGCTGTTCAGAATGAATGTAAATTAAATACAACTTAGGATATGTGTGTGTATCTATTTTTGTATGTAGATAGAAGATACTTTTCCTTCTGGGGAGTAATAATTTTGTTGTTCAAATACACTTTCGTAATCTTTGACATTTTCTTTTTATTTCTTGTCTAGTTGTATTTTTTAAGAATTCCTCAGTCATGGGATTTTTGAAAACTGGTCATAGTAAACTTTTATTTCTCTTATTTGCAACACTTTTTTTCTTACATCTGTTTATTGTTCTCCCTAAAATGACTAGTGGATGCATCACACTTGCTATTCCCCATGTGTTAGCAATTTTGTCCATAGTTGTGGATCAAGGATGGGACAGAGACAAGACTGGTGGGGACTTTGGTTGTTTAGGGGATCTTTTTTGTGTTGTGAGGTTTTTCCCCCTCTAGCTTTAATCTATGGATCTGATAAATGAGACAACTTGCCCTTTTTTATTTGTCCTTCTGTTTTAGGTTTCATTTACATTAGAATCTGCTTTAGAATATTTCAAGAAAGAGTAAAAACTCTATTAATGGTAGCAACCAGCTTGAAACGGATCCAGTAGTTGTCTGATTTTATTTTTATTTTCTAGGGGAAGAAAAATGAGGCAAATAACTCTTCTATTTTTGTGATTTATCTCCTATTTATATGTTTGGTTTTTAGAAAACAACATCAGTTCAAGGAATGTGCTGCCACTTAATTAAAGAAATAAGACTCTACTTCTTTCCTAATTTATGAATTCCCTCTTCTGTCCAAACAAAGCAGCTAGAGTAGGCAGAATCAGTGACGTAAGTAAGAACAACAGTCTGGAATTCTTTTCCTTCACGTAATACTGCCAATGGCACGCCTTCAGGGCTTCCCCTGGGTTGGGGGACCCTGACTATTTTATTTTTCTCATTGGTGAAGTATTGAAAACACACTGAGTATACATATCTCATGAAGAGCTCATTTAGGTTGTCTGATGCTGTAGGGGTAGATTTGTTATCAAGGTGGTTTTGTTTATCACTGTTACTCTGGATGATGGCTCAGAAGTGTGAGGAGGCAGTCACTCCTGGCAGCATGTGCTGTCACTGCAGGAGGGATCACGTGTAGGGACAGAAAGGGAAAGGTGTACAAGGGAAAGGAGGGAAACTTGATTAATTCTGGATCTATCACTTCATGGGATCAATCAGCTTGGAAAAGAACATCTGAGATCATCGAGTCCAATCCATGACCAAACATCCCCTTGTCAACCAGACCACAGCATAGAGTGCCACGTTCAGTCTATGCTGAAACACCTCCAGGGACAGTGACTCCACCACCTCCCTGGGCAGCCCATTCCAAAGTCTGATCACTCTTTCTGGAGGAAATTCTTCCTGACATCCAACTTAGATTTCCCTTGGTGCAGCTTGGGACTGCTTCCTCTTATCCTGTTGCTGGCTGTCTCGTACAAGAGACTGACATCCACATGGCTACAGCCTCCTTTCAGGGAATTGTAGAGTGACCCCTGAGCCTCCTTTTCTCAAGGCTGAACACCCCCCGCTTCCTCAGCCACTTCTCATTAAACTTGTGCTCCAGACCCTTCACCAGCTCAGTTGCCTTTCTCTGGACTCACTCCAGCACCTCAGTGTTCTTCCTGAATTGAGGGGCCAAGAACTGGACTATCACTAAACTATTTAAACTCTGATGTGATCTACCTCGAATTTTTTGGTCCTCTGAGCTATTAGAACTTGTCTTCATGTTAGCAGGGTTTGAGGATACCCTGGGATGAAGGGCACAGAGGCACCACCTGACACCTGCCCTTGGACTGGGTCAAATTGGCTGCTGGCCTTTGCCTTGGTGATAAGAGGGTTTCAAAAAAAAATATGCTGATTTCTTCCAAAAGCATTCCTTTTGATCCTTTTTCTTGTGGTAGGATAATGCAGTAAGCATCTGCCACTGCATTCTATAGCACCTAACTCTTATAATAAGTGCCTTGCTTAAGTCTCTGATATATGAATTCTGTTACGTTCTGTTTGTTTTTGGATGTTTTTGCCATGGTATATGGTTGCAGACTTACACTGCTCTATGCAAGTTTAATATCACCTCTATTTTTAATGGTGGAAGAGTGTAGGCTCACCCAGCCTGTAGTGCTTGCTCTACCTGGCTCACTGTCTGCCCTGGTTCATAGCAGAGACAAGGCTGGGCCCACAGGTTCATGGTTGTTCTCAGTGGGTCGCCTTTACCTCTTCACTCGGACTCATGCTTCCTTTATTTTCTGGGACAAATTTGAATTAATACCTTTTTGAAATGAATAAATTCGCAAGGCCTTTTCTTTCCCCAATGTTCTCTGAGAGTTCAGGCAGACTGCTCTCTCTCGGTTGCACTCAGATCCTGGTGGAGGTATTTTTCATATCAGCATAGCAGCTGGAGCAGCATGTTTTAAAAGGAAAGGACAGCAGAAAGTAATTCAGCAGAGGAGGTTTGGGTCTCTTATTTTTGTGACCATTCGTCACCCCAGGTCAAACCCCAGAATAGACTGAGGCCAGGATAAAGAATATATTTGGATTTTTTTTCTTAGTACCTTAGTACAGTTAAGATTGGCTTGAGAGCTCTAACTTGTATTTTTATGGGTTAAAGTGTGTCTTAATGTTTCATATTTCTGCTTTTGCTCTTCTTTAAAAAATAAAAAATGCAACGGCAATTTGTAGTGCAGGTAAAAGTACCTATAGGTCATGTTAAAAATTCCAGATATAAGGTTCTGTAATTTCTGAAGTGAATAGAATTAATATGTGTGTTCACATTACTTATGTGTGCACTCTTTATACCACTTTCCTTAATCCTGTTCTTGCCAACCAACAAAGAGGAAAATCAAACAACTCTGAAATATAAACTGAAAAGATGTGCTATGTTACAGGATGATGCAATAGCTTTAAAAATCATTAGCACACTCCCAAAGACAAACATAAAAAAATTGAAATGTGTGGAAATGAACAAAGGCTCAAAGTAGCAAGTATAAGTGTCTAATTTTGACAAAGATGGAAATTTTACCTCGTATTTTAGAGTTCAGGTCTCTGGGAGATAGTGAGCACATCATGGCAGGATGCAGGAATTCTTGTTCTCTAGGAATTTTGGGGGAGTTGCTGAGAAGGAGAATGTCTGAGGCAATAAGGCAAATAAGTGAGGAGACTGAAAGTAGGTAGGAAGCTATGAATTGCAGGAGCAAGTAGACCAAGGTTTTAAGCAGGTAAATGTTGCCAGACTTTGTCAGGCACAATGCTCTGTCTTTTGTATTTGTGGGGACAGGAGTTTGGAGAGGTGGGGAAGATATAAACGTGCCAAAGTTAAAGGCACTCAACGAGTCATCTGCTGTATGTTACTGGGAATTTAAAGAGATATTTTGGCCAATAAAAGGTCACAATGAGACAGGGAAAGAGGTATCCTTTCATGGTTAACATAAAAAATACAAGAAGATTTACTTGAAAAATAGTGCAACTTTAGATTTCTGCTTGTCATGCCTCTGCCTATGAATTTATATTGTCTGAGCTTGGAAGTATTGTTTAAGAGCTGTTCTGGTTTTATCCTTTTAACCAAACACCGTGCAAAGGTACTGCTGCTGTCAAGGGGTACCAGAAAGACCCTTCAAGAGCAGCATTGCTCAGCGTGTCAATCTTAAGCAGCTCCCTAAAGTCTCCTTGCCCTCCTCTGAGGCTGTAGAGCTGCTTGGGAGGAGTATTTGAAATGAATATTTTAAATTTAGTCTCTTTCTTTTTATGGATGTAGAGCTTGGAGTAGTGCAGAGCTGTCTTCTGAAAATCCCTTAGTTCTCTTGTTAGTATAGCAACTTTTAGGACCTAAGAATTTGTTGTCTTTTCCCTTTTACTCCCCTCTTAGGTTTTCTGTCTTCCTGCTCTTCATCACTTGCCTCTTATCCATGCTTTAAAACCTTCGTGTGTCATACCCATGAGGCTTGCCAAATTTGCCCTTGGTGAAGTGATGTTTTAAACTTCCACCAAGCCTGTAGGAAACCTATGAACCAATGAGCAGGAAAGAGTTTTAGGAAGAAGTAGGGGGAGAAAAGTGAGAGGATGTTCTTCTGAGCTTTGGTACATGCAGCTGTGTTTCAAAACTGCCCCTTTGTAGAAAAGGTGCAGAAGTCTGTTTGTCCCTTGAAGCATCTTTGAGCACGGTTTGATGTCTGTTTCCAGTACCTGCTCTAGCATTTCTCAGGTTATGGTTTCTTCCTGTTACTAGCTGCTCCAGGATTATGTATTACACTAAGTCTCACTTTTTTCTTTCTCTTGACAGCTGCAAATCAAAAAGAGCCCTTGACTCCTAATTTTCAAGTGAAAGAGGAGCCTAAGGATGAAGATGCTGGAAGTTCAGCTGTATCTCAGCCCAGTTACGTGTTCAGCCAAGAATCTGAAGCCCCAGCTCCAAACATCTCTGAAGAGAAACTCAAGCCACAAGAAGCACAGGCAAATGTGATGAGGCAGGACATGTCAGTCAAGGCAGCATCTGAGCTCCTCATGAAGCTCTCAGGTAGGTATTTCATTTAATAATATTGAATTTCTGAATTATCTTTTTCTTGTGTGTGCTAGCAGGGTTACCTTGCAAGAAGGTAGGTTCAGGTATAGTGGCAAGCCAAGGAACAACTGAAAAGACCTGTCTACAAAGTGTCATGTACACGAAACATCTCAGTCTGATTTGTAGCCATACTATCTAATTATCTCTGCTCTGATTTTCAAATTAGTGACTATGGAATAAATCAAAAGAAATGATGCCTTAAAGCTTTTAGGTACTGTAATTTTTTTAATGTACAAAATCATGCTAATACCAATTTATTCACATGTGTCACTTCATTATCATAAGAACATTTCTGTACTTTACTGTACCTGACATAGCTTTATAAATTATGGCTTCTAAAGCTGTTATTTTTTTTTCCTGACAATGCAGTGTACTCAAAATTACAAGATACACACTAAAAAACTGCATAAACTAGCCAGCTTTCTGCATTTAGCAAGACCACTTGAACTTGCTTACGTTGCCTCAGTGATAGATTCTTCTGCCAGACAAGTAGACAGTGTACACATATAAGTAGTGTTAAAGCTTGAGGGAGTCAAATAAAAGTGTTAAAGCTCGAGGGAGTCAAATAAAAGTATATGTTCTGCTAATTGTGATTTGTCTGCCATCAGAATTGAGGTTTATGAGAAAGTGTAAGGGTTGACTTCTTTCCACTGGGTCAGGTTAAGTGAATGATGAAAAGCTTTCAACTTCTAACAGACCAAGTTTTAGGACCAAGACATGAAAGTCAGTCTGGCAGGCTGGGTTTTGCGCTTCTGCATCTGAACTGGATCTGATAGATTTTAAGTCTTCTCCAAAACTGGACAAGACTTATTTTTTTAATTATGCCAAAGTCGTGCAAGAAGTTCTGGTGAGAATGCTTACAAGTTTAGTAACTCCTGAGATCCCTGTCAAACCTACCTGAAATCAGTTGTCTTGATTGGACACTGTCAGCCATGAATTTGAGCTCAAACTTGTATCTGAAAGACTTGAGCTGACTAGGATCTCCCCCACAAAACATGTAATTAATTCACTCCTTTTCATGCCCCCACACTTTAATTGCAGGAGAATTTAAATCACTGACTTGCAAGCCTTCCATGTTAATGGAGCAAGAAGTGTTTGCCAAGTACAAAAGCTGACCAGAGCACCAGTTTCCAGATTTTTTTCCTCAGGCTCCCAAATATTAAACACTTGGTTATTGGTGTAATTCACAGCTGCTGCTGGTAACTGGTTTGAGTGGGGTGTTTTGGTAACAGCCTAATGAATGCTAAGCTGTGACTATTTTTCTTGGTGCATATAAATTTATGTAACATATTTATAAAGAAAGAGCTCCATAATTTATTGTTTTATCAAGTACTTCAGAAACACAAGGGCTCTAGATTGTCAGTCTGGAGTTCAGCACTGGCTGGCTGTTTTTAAATAATTCTATTGCTGGATGTTATGTTAGAATATTTGTACCTTGAATACCTGTTTATATGAGAGAAATCCAGCATTTATTAAATATTGGTCAAGTCTTCATCTTGCGTTGGGACCTGCCAGGCTTTAAAGACTGTAGAAAGAAATACACCAGTGTAACATTTCTCTTACAAGTTCTTAGGGACTGAGCAGTTTTTGCTGACAGTGGTCTTTATGGCTAATCCATAGATGAGGAGGTGAAGAGTGACTCGGATTTATGGAGTCAGTGTTGCTGCCATGTGTGTTCCCACATCAGCCTGGGTGTGGGGTTACCCAGTTTTTCATAGTTTTCAACTTCTCTGAATTTCCATCTAAGGCAGAAACTAAAGAGGAAAACACTGAGACACAGTTTAATGTAGGACAACTACAAGAGGGAAATATTAAGATGATGAGCCTCTTTAGTGGTTTATTTCAGATTTTTTTTAATCTTTATCTGATGGAATGCTCCCATATCACTGTTGACTTCACAACCTACCGTAAGCAATTTTGCAGCCTAGTTTTGGTGACTTAGAACTTACTTAAACAATTAAGCCACTTCTTCATAGAGTCATAGAAGGTGATGCTCTAAGTTCTAGCTTTCATACTATCCAGATTCTGTACTGTATTAGTATATAACTCTGAACTTCATATAAACTGTTAGCAAGTTCTCTTCACAGTTTAGTCAGACAGAACAATCCTTTTCCAGCCCAAGAACCAAGGACACCGTTGCAGCTTCAGGCCCAAAAAGTGCAAACAACAGTGAATTGAGGAGACCAGTCTGGGGGGATGGGACTTCATAACCTGAAGCTGTAATTGGACAATTAACCCCAATTTGTAAATTGACCAAAACTTACAAAAGTGTGAAAATTTGTGACCCGGGGTCCATCTTGGTTGTAGCCACTGCTGGGCTCTTGTACTGTCCAAGGTGTATCCTTTGAAGGCCTTTTAATAAATACCTACTTTATTATTTTAACTCTGTCTGGCCTCTGTTCCAGGTAGCCTCTCAAGGCATCAAGGGACTTAAAGATGATAGAATCATTTAGGCTGGAAAAGACCACCAAGGTTATTTACTCCAACTGTTGATCACCACCTTGTCCTGGGCCCCAGCACTGAGTGCCACATCCAGTTATTTCTTGAACACCTCCAGGAATGGTGACTTCACCACCGCCCTGGACAGCCCATTCCAGTGCTTGGCAAGCCTTCCTGTGAAACAATTCTTCCTGATGTTGAGCCTGAACATCCCCTGGTGCATCTTGAAGCCATTTCCTCTTGTCCTGTTGCTGGTTGCCTGGGAGAAGAGACTTCCCCAGCTGCAACCTCCTTTCAGGCAGCTGTAGAGAACAATCATCTGGTCAGGGTCATCTTCTACTAGAAGATATTGCTTAGAGCCTCATCTAATGTGGCCTTGAACACTTCTAGGGATGAGACATCCACATTTCTTCCTGAGCCACCTCTTGAGATTAAAAGGAAAACAAGAACAAGCTTCCTCCTTTTTCATGGTACTGGAAAAAAATGCAACAAGTGTATCTTGATGTTTTACTCTCTGTGGGAAATCCTCAGTTGAGTGCCCTTGTTAGATTTGATATATTTTATAATTGGGTTTAAGTCAAGTCCTTCCAGATTCTCTATATGCTTGGCAAGGACTGAATGAATTGTGTTCTTGCTTTGTTGCTTTCACTTTCTTCTGCATAATACTAATTACTAAAAGCTGCATCACATACAAATTCAGGAAGGAATTTCCAACATAACGGTGTTATCCTTGCATTCCTGACATACATGCTGCTGTTACCCTCTGAGCAAATACTGCTGGTTGTTTCAGCCTCATGGGTTGGAGCCACTTGGGATTTGGGCATAGCCCTTGTTGTCTCCTTCCACATGGAGGATAAACTGGTTTATATTTTTCACTGGGAAATCTCTTTTCCCAAACACAGATACTGTGTGGCCAACTCTTAGCTCTACAGGGTCGTGGAAGGCCTTTCCAGCTCTGGAGCCTGGTTTGGTCTGGGACGTACTGTCGGGTAGGTTTACTCCAAATCACCAGCCCTTTGTCAGCCTCCATTTGTCAGCCTCTCAGAAATTACTCTAGAGCTATGAGAATCTAGAAGAATAAACATCTTTTCCTTTATGGAACATTAACAGAACATTTGTTAGCTGCCATTGTAGAAGCAGATGGAAAGAAACAAGAGAAAATCACACCCAGCTATTTTAGTTCTGCAAGACAAGACTCTCAAGCTCAAGGGCTCTTCGGACACTTGCTTCTAGCAACATAACAGGGTTTGGGATCAGGTCCTTGCCCCACAAATTTCTTTGGTAGAACTGAAACTTTTATACCAGTTCTTTCTCTCTCACATTCCCTTGGGATTCAGGTCTTCTACCCCACAGTTCATAGACTTGATACCTACTCACACCTCTTCCAAAGGATCATCCAGGCTCAGAGAACTCGTGTCTCTTGGGCATGTCTGGGCAGAACCCCCTTCTACCCAAACAGCCAGGACAAAATCTAATGTGGCCTTGAACACCATTTCAGAATAAATCAAATGCCCATTTAAAAGAAATAGTATTTGGAAGGTAGCAGGCAAAGTTTGAGCAAAATTTCAACCTCCATTCTACAGAAGAAAATAAAATTACCACTGTGATATGTATATATGCACAAAGGTGAGCTGGGAATTCTGTCCATTGCTAAGTCTTGGCTGAGACTAGATTAAGCAAACAGATTTGAGGAGATAGTGGAAGGAGGCAAATTGCTCTCATCTCTGTTTGGAAGGTATTTAATTCCCACAAATTATTGCATAAAATCAGTTAGAAGAAATGGCAGTAATATGTTTCAAATATACTTGTTTTTTACATTTTTGCCAGTTCTCTTTCGTGGAAGAGCTAATTTATTTCTCAAAATGTTTAATTAAGTGGCGCCCTCAATGATTCCTGGTCAGTTTTATACACTCAGTCTTGTAAATTAAAAGGTAGGTTTCAGAGGAGATTGAAATTAAAAATAAACATTTGCATTTGCATGCCAATGTTAGAGCTGAAAAACTCATTTTCTGCTGAAACAGTCGTGCTGCTGATATGTTTGGGGCATGTATTGGCTTTTAGAAGCATACAATGTTTTGGCTTCTTGTCCAAAAATGAGTGTAGAGGTGGAGGAATATAAAATCTATCCCAGGTACTAGCACTCTTTAAGTAATGTTTTGCCCAGGGACATTAGTATGTCCTTGTCTTTCCTAGAAATGTTGTCTGAATCACATTTGCCTTATTTGAGTTGTATCCTATTTTTGAAAAGTGTTCATTTTGCATGTAACTCAGGTTGTTTTGCTCCTCTCTTTTTTCTGTGTGTCCATTCCCCATGAGTTGCACATCTCCTTGTTAGCCCAAGCAGGTGCATTACATTTGTACTGCTTGGTTCCTTTGGAGTTTTTTGTTCTTCAATCCTCAGGTCACACGGTGTTTTCTTGTAATACACCAGTACCAACAAAGAGTCTTAATTTTGGGTTATCAGCACATGCAATTAGTGCAGAGTTGCTTCATGACCTCAGCACACAAAGTGAGGTGCTGCCTACAATTGAGTCCAAAAGCATTCCTGATCAACTCCATTTATTATCACCTAATTATATGATAGTTCCACTTTTGGAACAACTGGTTATTACAGGGGAGGGATGTGATGGGTTTTCTGGCATTTTTTTTGATTAAGCCTTTATCTATTTAAAAATATTTATGGTAATTTTGTATTTCATGCTTTGTAGTTAATTTTTTTTGACATTGTATCATACATTTAATTTAAATCACTTGGATTAGAACAACTGTTTAAAAAGAGTAAAACAAGGAGAAAAGAATGATAGTACAATTCTAGCATAAGGTAAAGGTCAGAACTACTCTTGCTGTGTGTTTCTATTCCACAACAGTGTGGACTGCTCTGGGAAGTGCCTGTGTGCCTGCTGTCTTTGGAGATCCCTGTTTCCGGTACCTCGTGGGAGTCCCTGGCACCTATGTAGATTGCAGGAGAGCTGTCAAGGCTTTCATCCCTGCTTAGAAGGCCTTGATAATGGGCAGAAAAGGGAAAATACAGGGAAGTATTTTGTTCCTTGGGGCTTCTGTAGGAGCCCAGAACGTAAGTGGGGAAATGTATGATCCAAAATAAGACTTTCTCTTTGTGGGAAGCAGAGAAATGGCAAACCATGGCAAGTCACATTCCCAGATTAAACCCTGCTACTAGTCTAGTGGGTTTTGTTGGGGCTTTTTCTGGTTTTGGTTTTTTATTTTAACCAGATTCTTCCAGGAGGGTCTTTCAGGTAAACACCATCCTCCTACCATTTAAATGGAAGGGGCAGCACATGTCTATCACAACTCTAATTAGTCCATGCTTTTAATTTGATCCATTTTTTTCCTGTGGATCGCATTTCTGTGAAGCAGCTTGTAGTTGCAAAATTCTTTAATATGGGAGTTCAGAGGTTCCACTTTTATAAATATGAGCTATTTCATTATATTTTTTAGTGCAGGATCCTGTTACATTGATTCATTGACATTGTCTTATATAAAACAGCAGTTTGAAAAAAATACTAGCAAAATAAAGCATCAAGCACAGCGCCCTAGGGAACGTCAGATGTTCCTTGTTGTGTCTCTGTAGCAGAACCTGCAGGGCTTGCCAACTGTTCCCTACCTCTGAGGTTTTATTTAAGTTGTTTTAGGGCATGTTGATTTCTAGCAAATCAGAGCAATTAGCATAACAAAACGCCTGATTCTCCATGCTGAAAGCTTTTGAAGTTGGTACGAGTTGACCCACTAGTTACCCCTGTCTGCTTCATTGTGGAGACTAGTACATGAGTCCAATTTATGAGACATATGGGAAAGGCTTTCTTCTCTAAGTTGATTCATAAAGTTGATTTGTAAAGCTGATGGGCATTTCAGCAAATATGAGCAACGTAGAATTTTAGTTGCAGGGTGAAGTTTTAAATAAAGTGCTGGGAAGAAATAGGAATGCTTCAACAAGTATTCATTTTATTTTGGCAATGCAAGGTTATTGGACAGCTGTTGTGTCAGCCAAAGCAATATTTACTGCATGACTTGTGCTTTTTATGAAATCTATCTCTTACCTTTGACTTCTATCTCAAATAATGGGAAAAGCAGAGTGTGCTATGTTAGGAAAGATGTGTTCATTGTCCTCTTCAGAGCATGTGAGTGCTGCATGGAATCACAGAATGGTCTGGGATGGAAGGCACCTTTAAAGGTCATCCAGTACAAGCCCTCAGCAGTTAGCAGGGACATCTTCATCAAGATCAGGTTGCTCAGAGCCCTGTCCTACCTGACCTTGAATGTTTCCAGAGATGGGTCATTTACCACCTCTCTGGGCAACCCACGTTTCAACACTCACACGTCCTTTATACAGAGTCTGAATCTACCCTCTTTTTGGGTTAAAACCACTGCCTCTTGTCCTATCCCAACAGGCTAAACAGTCTGTCCTCACCCTTCTTACAAGCCTGCTTTA
Source organism: Bombycilla garrulus (assembly GCA_013400315.1). Lineage (NCBI taxonomy): Eukaryota > Metazoa > Chordata > Aves > Passeriformes > Bombycillidae > Bombycilla > Bombycilla garrulus. The sequence goes on along the minus strand of VXBU01014325.1, from coordinate 40,044 downwards.
AGTACCAAAAGGCTGCTGTAAGGTCTCCCTGGAGCCTTCCCTTCTCCTGGCTGAACAACCCAGCTCTCTCAGCCTGTCTCTACAGGGAAAGTGTTCCAGCCTTCTGATCAGGTCATGGCTTCCCTGTGCTGCGAGGGCACTGGGAGAACTGAGCCTGTTCAGTCTGGCACAGGGGAACTAAAGGCCAGTGTTATTGCAGCCTGCATCTACTTGAAGGAAACTTGGAAAAGTGGTGGAGTTAACTCTCCTCTCTGCTGGCAGGTGGTAGAAGAAGGGGTAACAGCTGCCAGCCGCAGTTTGGGAAGTTCAGAGTGGACATTAAGAAAAATTTCTAGTGCTGCATTAGAGCAAGGGTTATCTTCCTTTTGGAAGTTCTGCAAGATGAGCCTGCAGCTGGCCTAGTGCTGAAGGTTCATTAATTAATTCTGTTTGGAGGGGACCCCAGGGTCATCTATTCTTGACCTTTGCTCAGAGCAGGTCAATCCAGGCAGGCTGATGAGGATCTTACCAAGTTTAGAATGTGTTCAGGGATGGAGAACCCAACCTCTCTTAGCAATGTGCATCCGTGCATCAGTATTTCCCTATCCTGATGGGAATTCTTTTTCTGTATGTATAAACAGATTTCCCCATGTTCCAGCTTGTCTGTTGATTCATACAACTACTGTGCATTTATGAGAGGAGTCTGACTTGAGCTTCTTTACATCTTCCCTTTATTCCTTGGAGAGCTGTCAACAGCAATAAAGTGTCCCCTTGGTGTTGTTTTCTTGAGGCTACCCAAACCCAGTTCTCACAGCTGTTCTCTTCTCTCTTGCAGCAGCAGCCCTCTGACAGCCTTGGTTGCCTTCCAGTGAGCATGCACTGGGGATGCCAGTGTCTGTCCCGTACTGGGGAGCCCCAGATAGGGCACAAGCCCCTAACTGCAGCCTCATAAGTGCAGAACAGAGAGTAGGAATCTCCTCCCTCTGCCTGATTGTGATAGTCCCAGCTTTTAGAGAGATTGCATAAGGTCTCTCTGGAACTTGCCAGCCTCTGTTCTAAGCTGTAGAGTGGTGTTGTCTGAGTCTGAATTTCAGAAGTGCTCTTACTGCTACACCTTTTAGAGGTGAAACTGTCAGGCCTTCAGGGATAAATGTTGAGCCCTGAGCTTTTAGGTAGCACAAGTATTGTTCTATGTTTCTGCTTTTCTAGGTTTGGGGGAGGGAGGGTGTTTAGCAAGTATCACTACTTTGTGATTCCTTACAGTTGTGAATGTCAGAGAACTTGAAAACTGGGAGAAATTGCTTCCTCCAGGAACAAGCCTGTCCAGTACTCTATTTTTCATATCTGATGTGGAAAATTGTCTCACTCAATGTGAATAGGATGACATTCATTAAGGCTTTTGTAGATAAGATGATTAAAAGTTACACTGCTCTGTGAAGAAGCAGCATCTCTGTGGCTTGATATAAAGTACATCCGTGTATAAAAGTTTTCTCTTATTTTGTTAAGGTGTTTCTGTGTCATAAAGTTAATAGCAGAAGAAGACATATTGGGTGATTTAGTTCATCTTTTGTCATATAAAGTGTCTCAGCACTGCTGTGCTGTTATCGTGAGCCTCACCCAGGTTAGTTTTGAATTAATAGCAGACTGTGTTTTGGAGATCATGGTCTGGATACTTCTGAGCCATTTGAATCTTTTTAGCCCACAGATTTTGCTATACTATTATAAAAATCTGACCTGAAGAAAAAGAACCTGACTCTCATATACTAACTTCATATTCAGATACATTGCGGATTATTTAACCAGTTCATCTGCTAGGTCTGCTATAAAAATCAAAGATAAAATTATTTCATTATTTAAAGCAGGAGAACTTTTTGTGTACCTGTACTTGACTTGAAAAACTTTAGCTGTGCTATAACCATGTGAGATATCTATGTAAAGAAATAAGAGTTATCACCTTACTCCACAATGAACAGCACAGAAGGGGAAATAATCTTCAAGAAGCTGGAGTTTGACTGCCTATATGGTGAGACAGGTATGGGCATAACCTTAATTACAGTATTTTGCCAGCACAGGATCTAGCACAGCAGGGGTTTATTCCTGTGATTGCTGCTTGTGGGACAGACTGACTGTGTTTCCCTTTCATTAGCTTTTGTAAAATTATCAGAAACCCTCCTTCAGTCTTCGCTTTGTGTGTTTGCTTTGGGGATTTAGAGTACGACAGAATTCGCATTTGGCAGGGACATTCTGTCAGACCAAAGGGTGCAGCTGAGAAGATAAAGGTCAAAGGAAATGATCAAATATGTAGATTTAGTTAGGGCAATTGCAGTGCTCGCTGATGGTGAGAGAGAGAAGGTCACTGGTATTGCTTGACTCTTGCCTTAGTTGGGGTCCTATCAGTTTGTCTGATACAAAAGCATTTGCAGGACAGGGAATTAAACTGTGTGGAGCAGGAACAGAAATAGAAAGAATATTTTAAAAGCAGAGAGAGCAGCAAAGGTCAGCCTGACTCTTCACCTAAATTTGGCAGCTGGGTGCAGAGCTCAGTCTGTCAGACATCTGAAGAACTCATTTGTTTGTGGAGTTACCTGAGCTTTTGATTGACACTGTTACCTGATGCGTTCCTTTGCTGCTCTATGTTCATTTTCAGTGCACAGCCTGCTATTTTTGCACTTTTAAACACAGATGCAAGGTTCTGTGGTTTTCTAATAGGAGAGTAATATAAGCTTTAAACAAAACATTTTAAAAAGACAAAAATCTTCTTAACAGAACAGAAAAAAGAGGCATTATGATATTTCTAAACAGTCTGCAGCTGAGAATTCGCTATAAAAATTTCTGAAGTCTGAGATGTATCTGTGGATAGTAGATGGTAAAGATTTTTATCAGTGTTTATATGTGTCTTTTAAAGGTCAAGAAATGTCATAAGAAAAGATTGAAAGCACTTCATGTAAATTGTTCCTGGAACATATCCAAGTGGCTTTTATCTCTTGGCTTCAATTTTTTTTTTTTTTTAAGAGCTGTAGGAAGTAAAGCCACTTTTTCTCTGCTCCAGGAATGTGGAGAGAGGCAAAAACCAAGGTAATGAAAAAGGACTTGGTAATACATATCAGTTTAATTTTAGGTAGAATGCTTATGCCTTCATGACAAAGAGATTCTGTCCATCATTTGCTTGAGGCAACAACACGACACCAACCAGCCGTGGAAGCTGAAAACATTTTTGGGGATAACCAAACCTGTTTTGGTACCTCTGTGATCCATTGTTAATATTGGGTAATTGAAAATGAAAGGCCTGAATCTTTCACACTTGGAATACAATCTGTGAAGCTGACACACACACATGAGTTAGAGAGGATGGGAAAAAGGGAGCAAACAAATTTTGTTGGAATGATTCCTTACCTGGGTGTCCCTTCTGGTATTTAACTCTGTTCATGCATTTATTTATGTTCTCAGTTCTCCAGGCATATTGCCTTTTTATGCTGTCTCTGGAGTTTCTGGTCAGCATCCAACCAGCAGAAGCAATCCCTCATTGGGGAATTCTGCCATGATACCAGTGCCCTTTCAGGAGTGCTCTGAACAAAAATCATTAGGGAAAAAAAAATAATCATCTTCTTTCTCTGAAACTAAATTGAGAGTAAATTCTATATGTTTTCAACTTCTCTTTTCACAGCAGAAAGTCTGAATCAAAGGGCTGTACAGGTATTTGGGGTGTAGTAAACAAACTACTTTGGAGATTTTGAGATTTCAGGGCTTTTATTCTGAATAAAAAATTATCACTTACCTTTCAGCCAAACCAAAGCATTCAGAAACACCCAAGGAATCCCAAATGTAGAAAGTGAACTAAAAATTGGCTTCTAGACTGTGGTTTGGTTTGCTAGACCTGGGACACTGGAGAGGAAGGCAAGGAGGAGAGCATATTGACTCAAGGAAACTGTTCATTAAGGGTAATGGACCTTGTACTGTATGAAGGAATATCTGTCAGCCTTGAGAAAAGCATGAGTCCCAGAATACTCCTGTCATCTAGAAAGCTTGTGCAGGTGTAATGGACAGGTTCTTCACATGGCTGCCTGGAATTTTCCATAAAAGAGAAAGAGAGTCAAAGATAAAGTTTCCTCCTGTGCTCCTGTCCCCATACTGATACTTCTGACTGTTGGTGCTGGTACTTCTGCTGATACAGAGTAATTTGGAGTTTGTAAGAGGCCTTCAGTGCCCACCTGAGGAGAGCTGGTGTGGAGCTGCAACTTCATTTAATAAATAGAAACAAAGCTTCGCTAACTGGTGTGTCATCACACACGCATTCATAGAAAGTGATGTAACTCATAATTGCAAGTATGCAACTGTTTTCTGCTTTCTAGCTTGAAAAATTATTTTCAAGAGCTTGCTTCTATTTATAACAGCCAGAAGAATACTGAGGCTGTCAGCTGCTTGCTTCCCTTCCCATTTGCAGGGATGCGGTACACAAATTACAACTTGGTAATTGTGATTTCTGCTTTGAGCGCTCTGAAAAATTACAGCCTAATTAAATAATTATGGCGCTTGTTTATTTTTATTTTTTTTAAAATACGTATTTGCAGCTGAGAGTTTCAAGGAATCCCAGATGGTAAAGATAAAGGAAGAACCGATGGAAGTTGACATCCACGAGTCGCAGGCTTCGGTGTCACCCAGCCAAGCCGGCCAGAACGTTGGCTACAGCACTTTACTGGGGCGAGACATTGGCGAGCGCGTCCAGAAGGCACCCGAGGGCCGTGTGCTCCCAGAGAGAAACCTCTTCAGCCAAGACATATCAGTGAAGATGGCATCTGAGCTGCTCTTCCAGCTGTCAGGTAAATCCAGTGCAACAGTTCACCAGCTGAAGTCAAAGAAGAAAAGGAGATTTTTTGTGTAACCCCAAAGTCCTGTGAAAATGTGAGATCACCAGGGCTGAAAACTAGTAGGAGTTAGAACCTTCCTACCCTCAAACTTAAACACAGAGGCCTTGCCAAATGTCCCCCATCGTTTGCATATGCTTTAAAGCACCGTGGCAGCCAGGTCAGGTTCACAGTATTTCAACTGAGTTGGAAAGGCCAGAGTTCAGCTCCTGTATTTTTGAAAGCTAATTAAATAATTTGTGACGACTGCTTTGATCCCTGCAGAGGGGAATCTGCAGATGGCAGTTCCTGGCCTAAGTGGCCAGTGGCTGCAGGATGCAGCACTCCTGGGGCTGCACTGCCCACTTCCCTTTGGCAAAGAAGGTGAACCTCATCTGTCGCACAAAGGCAGTGGGACGAGCGCTGTGTTCAGTGAACACTCACATTGCACGCTCTGTGTGGAGCTGAAAAAACTTATTGGGTGTTAATTTAAATGAAGTCATGCCCATTCTCTAATCATGCTGGAGCCATTTACCCTAAATTACCCTGGGCTGAGCTTTCCCCTGAAAGCATTCAAATAGTTCTGCTGAATAAAGTCTGATAGAGAGCACATGACATATGCTAATTACAAAACTCATGTGTGTTCCTCTGCAGAAAAGGTGAGCAAAGAGCACAACCACAATAAAGATAACACCATCAGAACTACAGCCAGGTAAGTAAAGCCCATGGTTACCTGCAGAGCTGCACTGTGGATAGCGCTACCTCCTTTTATCTTGTGAACTCAAACCTGTCTGTCTCCTGCACATGTGACCTGATAGTACAAATGTAAGATATTTCCATGAGTAATGGAACCCATATCTGAAAATCTACAACCATAGATCTGATTGCTTAGGGTTCATAAGTCAGAAAGGCCCAAAGGGCTTTTTTCTGTTCTCCTCTGATCAAGTGGTCACACATCATTTTAAGAATTATTTATTCTATTTTTTTTCAACAAAAATTGAAACTTTAAAGAAACTGCATGGTACATGCAGTGCTTGAGGCAAGACCAGGCTAGCAACAGGATTTTAAGACATGGAACTAGTGTAAGAAGAGGTGATTTTGATTGTCTTCTGTCTAGGTAGATTTCTTTAGAAAAATTTCAATTTAGTATTTTTGTCATTTCAATACATTCTAGAGATTACTTTTTAAAAGTCAGACTGTAAGACAGTGCTAACAGAACACGTGTTAAAGATTACAGTTACATGATTACAATAATTCAGATTAGGCTGGAGTTAGAAACACGATCCCATTGTGGCCTGTGCTGTTAAAGAAATGTGCACTTTACAGTACTGTGGCTGGGAACAAGCCCACAAGGTGTTTACATGTCCATGAGCAGCAAGGTGAGGTGTCCTTATGGGAAGATTTAAAGCTCTTGTGAAGTAAGTGGTCGCTGGAATTGGTAGACTTAGTAGCCCTTGGTAGGCTAGGAGGAGTGGGCAGGAATTGGCATGGATATATTTATTTCCTACCTGAAAGTTGCCTAATTGTTGTGGATGGCTTGGAGACTGAGCACACTGAAATGACAAAGAATTCTTTCAAAGAAAGAGTCAGAGCTTCTTGACTTTGCAGCCCCTTTACAGAAGTTCTCAGTGCTAACTTAAAACAACTTTGCCCAGACAGAATGGAAAAGCATTTCAGTTGCAAAGAAAAGATCTCTGAAATACATTGTACTTAAATTTCTAGGCTATCCAATTCATTCATGGTAGCTGCAATAAATAACTTGTTTTTAATAAACTGACCAGCTCAGTAAATGTACATTAGGGAATTTTTGATGTTACAAGTTGGAAGATAATTCAATTGAGCTTTTGGCTTCTGGTTACAGCGAATTCTTCCCATATTTGCTAGTGTGGGAATTTGTCAGATACGAGGCCTGCACAGCCTTTCTGTGCTCCTTACAAGCATAAGCCTGAGATACAAACAGAGAGAAATGCACATATTGTCCAAATACTCATTAACCATCCAGGGTGCGCTGCAGGGACGGGCTGACAAATAGTTGAAAATAGATTTCAGTGTCTCATGATGTTACCAGCAGGACTGGTGTGAGAATCCAGAGCTACTTTTGGATCTATCAAAGATAATTCCAATTGGAAAGGTCGAGGACAGTTCAAAGATAACTTGCCCTTCTTCTGGCTGCCAACTTTTAAGACGGTAGCACAGTTGGCTGTTGTCAAACTTGTGTTGAGCTTTACTGGGATGTCCTTACAGTGGCTGCTACCCATTAGGGCACAAAATGCTGAGTGCCTGGTCCAGTTTCTCCGGGTGCTTTTCTTATCTTGCCTATTTATCAGCAGAAGACGACATTAATGAGGAGAGCTTCTTAAGAGGGGAAGTGAGTCAGTCTACAAAATCCTGTGAGTTCAAGCAGATTGACTTGAAAGACCTTGCCAAAAAAAAAAACCAAACCAACCCACCCCAAACCAAATTAACAGCTGGAAGTCTTTACTGGTAAGGGTGTATGACGCCTTCTCAAAAATAGAATGTGATGGAGGATAGAGGCACTTGGACTGCATTAAGAAAACATGTGGTGTTGCAGTTTGGCTCACCAACCCACATCTGGAGTAATGACAGAAAGGCATTTGAACACAATTGCTGTGTGAAATGTGCTGCCAGCTGCAGAGAGCCAAGGTGAGGTCAGTGTTGTCCACCTGTGAGTAACTGGGAAGCACAAAGATTTAGCTGTGTCACTGGTGAAGTTTTAATCAGCAAACCCCAGCAAGATGGGGTACAAAAGCACTTTTTGCTGTCTTATTCCTTATTAACATTTCTAACTGTCACCTGTCTGTTGCGGTTCCTCCTGTGAGTATTCCTGGACTTTGCCAGCATATACTTCCATATGACTTTGCTTAAGCAGCCGGAACTGGCAAGGATTCCTCACAGTTCAATGGCTCAGGGAGGTGGTAGAGCCTGCCATCTGTGATGAGAAGACAGAAAGTGGCAAAGCGAGTGATCTGGAAGTGAGTACGCCAGCCTAAGATGCCAAGATAAGTTTCTTTCATCTAGAGAACTGTGTAGCCATGAAACTGGAAAAGTGCAGCCAGAGGAAAAGTAAAACATATCCTAAAGCTTAACCTTCATCAGAAAGGACTTTGCACAGTGATTGAGGACAATGTGTGTAATTTCTGGCTATGAAGCAGGAGCTCCTCCCTCCATGCTTTGCACTGGGAATCAGAGGACATATCTGCTGAAATAGAAATAATAGTAGGGCCACCACTGAAGAGACTCAGCTGCCATTCTAGAGGAAGGCAGCAAAGAGGTATGCAAGGATGATGCTGTAATTCACCAGAGGCCAATGGAGGAGAGGGAAATCCTTGGAATATGCCATGATGTGGCCTTCAACAGCACGTGCTCATGATCTATGGCCTAACCTGAAATAGATAAGCCCTGCACCATCCATTTTGCTTAGAACCAGCAGTGAGCAGTGTCCCAGTGATTGAATCTAAAACACAAGCAGGAAGGCCAAGATGGAAACCCGAGCGGATTACAAGATTTTCAAGAGTTACAATAGTAATAACACATTTTTTATTGCTGTTTTTCTTTCAAATCATTATTAAACCAGTGAGAGGAATGTTGCAATAAATCATGGTGTATTTTTATACAGTGTCAGTCTGTTTTGTATTATGTCACCCCTGAGTGGGAGTGTGAGTCTTGGAAGAAGTTAAGTTTTGCACATGTGTACTGGAGCTGTTTTGGTTTATCCTGGTCACTTGTTTTCTGGAGTATCCTGGAGTGTTCAGCTATTGGCATTCACCAAACTGTTTAGGTTTGGGGCAGCTTCACACCTTTCCGTACAGCACACCCTAATGCTGACTGCTTATGGATATGTTCAAACTATTGTAGAAATACCAAAATATCCCATTAACTGTCACATATGGAACAGCACAAAATGAATAATGTCCAAAAAACTTAATAGGAAAGTAAAACAACATGGTTGCCAAAAGTGTTTCACAATCAAGTCAACTAATTATCAACAAGTTTCCCTGAGGCAGAAGAGATCTGACTAATAACACAAGTGACTCGATGGAGACACCTTGTTCACTCTCTGCAGAAAAACTGCACGAGGGAAAACACAGGCAAGTGATGCCTTTTGGACAGAAACTTTGGGTATCTGGACCGGTGGGGTCAGCTTGGTGCATCTGGCACGTACTTTGAGTCTGTGCTACCCACTGTGCAACACCTTGTAAGACCTCATAGTAGGTCCTTTATCCTGAAAAGATCCTTGGATTTTATTTCTGGGTAAGAAAAGGCTGCAGAAGAGATGTGGCCTCCTGTTCTGCACCTTTCAAACATCCTCTATACACCAGCCTGTTTAGGATTTTCAGTCTGGGAGAGATCAGATTTAACGCGATTCTCACTTTGCTTAGAAGAAATTGATAGTTTGCATGCAGGTGGAATACATTCCCTTAGAAAGCATTTTTCCAAGAAAGACTGTAGTTTTCCATTTTGCAATTTTTAATGTACCTCTTGCTGATGTCTGTCTGTACTGCAGACAAGGAATTGTTTCTCTTAAGATCTTTAATTGAGCAGAAAACAAATACTTTGACGGAGATGCCATTTCACTATTGAAATTAACTTTTTTTTCTTCCTATTAATTAAAACTGAAGCAAAATATTCTTTTTGGAATCATGTAGCTGGTAATTTTTGTGCTTTATACTCTTTGGGATGCACCCATTCAATTTATTAATTCTTTCCTGCTTTAAAAATCAAATTCATGGAGGCAGTTTCATTCGTGGAAGACCATGTCAGAATAGAACTATTCAGCATCTTAACCTAATATTTGAAAAGTTCTGTTTTAAAGATTACTTCTGTATGCTTCAGATTATTAAAGAATTTTTTAACTTTCCTGATTGCCCTTTCCTGACATGACAATGGAATACAAAATTTTGCAGTGTTAATTTTAATGATCCATATTGCATTGTGACATAGCAAACTTGTGAAGTTGAAATGTAGTTAAAAGCCTTTTGTGAGCTCTTCAGTTTTAACTCTGAAATGCAGTTTTACCAAAGCACACTGCCTCATGGTTTGCCTGTTTTTCAGCATGAATTCTGTAAGTGAAACCATTTTTTTAACAAGATGATGTTGACGTCAAAATTTGTATTTACTTCTTCTGTTAACTGCTGTTTTCTTTAAAAAAAGGCATCTTGTTTTTTCCTGTAGCCCTTTCTTTTCTGAAGACGCATTTAGACAATCACCATTCACTTCCAACTCAAAAGATCTCCTGCCCAACGAAAATACTCTTCATGGAAGGATGTCTGCACCAGGTCAGATACCTTTTTGTTTCATTATTTCCAGTTAATAGATATTTTTTAAATTTTCCTGCTGTAAACTCCATCGCTTGACCAATGCTTTTAAAATATGGTTCACTTTGTCAAAAGGCAGCTATTTCTCCATTATAACAAGTGCTTATTATTTAGAAGAAAAAGAGAAAAGTTAAATATTGCTGGAGCATTTGTGTTAGTAGTCTTTAGGCTGCTGTTTCTACAAATTGTGCAATAGTCTGTAGCAGATTAAATTTAGCAATATCAAGAGAGGTGAGGGGTTTTTTTGTGTGTGTGTCTGCCACTGTACTGATGCTGAATTACTGCCTGTTATTCCCCTGTTCCTGGCCATTTCCATCTCCATCTCTGGAGTACAGATGAAATGTTTCCAGGACATGTACCAGGGTGGCCGAGCTTGGCAATACAATTTTCCTTCCTTTAGCAGTAATTTAGAACCTTTCTGGAAGGATGTGGAGTTCTTCAAATGTACTGAAAGGCCACCGTGTCTGTGGGTGCCTTCCCACTGATTTTCTGAACTAGTTGACGGGCATTTCATGTCCAGATATAGCTCGGGTTATATTCTGCATTAAAATGGAAAATACAGGCATGTAATAATACTATTCAAGGTTACACTGAACACATGCAAAAGCTTGATACGTGCCTTCGCTGTCCTGCTGCAAAATAACTCTGCTAGTTCACTGCTATCTGTTCTTAAATTAATAGCTCTGGGGTTCTAAAGGTCAGTAATTACACAGTCAGCTGTAGGGGGGGTTATTCACCTTTTCTTAGCAATCAATAAACTTTTGGGCACGTTACTGCTAATTTTCAGCTATAGACTGTCATTTAATTTACAACTTAACAGACCCTTCATTTTTTTTAATGCTTGAATAGTCATTTGACAGCTTGTGAAGTGGCAGATGAGAGTAAGAGCTAGATGCTGTCTAAGGGTAAATATGCATAACAAGAAGAAAAAAAAAATTTAGGGTAAGGACAAGGGTCTCTAGGCTGTGCGCAGAGACACTTCTGCAATGAAGCAGTGGATTCTGTACCCCTGGGTGAGGAGAACCAGATCAGGTGTGGTGCTTTTAAGTATTAAAATGTAAACCAGGTTAGACTTTCAATCCTGGCTTTTGACCTTGGCATAACATGGAATATTCATATGCCCAGATGAAAGATGAGAATTCACAGACTCCTCAGGCAGGGCTCGATACCTCAGAGGACACGGCCTCTAGCAGCAAGACTTTTACATCATACCAAGATAAATGCATAAGAATTTAATTCTCTCTAAGACTTCACTTTCAGTGAGGCCACTAGAAGTATAGGTGGGTTTTGGTGACATGTTTGATCTTCTGCTTAAAAGATGTCAAGTATCTTGCTGGTTAGATCATTCTGGAGTGTTAGAATAACTTCTGAGGAACTGGGTTTTTTACATGTTTGTGCTGCTCCATAATCTGCTTTGTGGAATCTTGATAGGTCTGTGTATTATAATACATACAGCTGTGTGGATATAAGACTGATATATAATAGTAGCAAGTATACTGAAAATTTTAAAATGTCCGTTTCTGCTACGTTTTTATTTTTGGAACAACTCTTATCATTCCAAATATGTTGTTTTTTCTCAGCTTCACAGCAAATTCTTGGGCCTGAAGTACAACTTCACAGTAGCACTAAGAATGCGATTTAAATTTGTAATCAATTACAAATATTATATTCATGTAAAAGAGCAGCAGAATCCCACTGGTAAATTTCCTATTAGTTTCGCCCTTGCAAGAAGAAATAGCCTATGTAGTGCTATGGATAGCTCTGAAAACTTTATATCCCTTCAAAGTGCAGCATTAAGGAACAGAAACAAACCATTGAGAAAGGCCTGCAGAAGGTGGAAGTGTGTATGTGGTCTCCCACATAAAAATGCTTTCACTTGAGATTTGTTTTGGGTTGCTCCATCCCTGAAACAGGACACTAAGAAGTAGAAAAGAGCAGCATAAGAAAATGATAGGAAATTGCCAGTCCAGTGGCGCTGGTGGAACCCCACGTATGCGGTTGCCTCTTCTCAAGTGAGCACCAAAACCAGCGGCTGCATCCCCAGACTCCTGCCAACTTTCTGTCTGCAGGCTTTTTGGCAGCCTAGCGGCAGAGAAATTGGGAAAAGTGACAGGAACATAGGACAGTAAGATATTTCATGTGTCAAATTCAATTATTTTGTGTACTAGGTAACATTATGCAATCTTATTCATTACCAAGCTCCGTCTTAAACCCCATCATCCTTATTATCTTTATGAGGACGCTGTTTCGGAAACTCGCCCATTTGAAGAATTGGGGCCACTCTCTTTCCAGCCTGAATTTATTCACAGCAAGTTCTGCTTTAGTTATTTTACCAGTGCTGTCCTTCAACTTTGATAATTCTTCTCCCATGTGATGTTCACCATCTGATCTGCCATCTTACTCCTCTAATCCTGCTTGGGAAAGTGAGCCAGCTGGTGCCTTTTAGTCTCGTTTAGTACCATAGGGTTTCCATTTCCTAGCCTCTTTCTGCCTCTGTTTAGGGGCATTAATTTCTGCAAATATGAGTAGTCAGAGCTATATGTGCTCTTTCATAGGAGGTTTTACCCCTGACTTTTTCAGCAGCCTGCAATCTTCTGAGTGCATATTGGAAATGCCTCTCCTGATTAATCGCAGCCTTTGTAACTAGAACATGCTGGTGTCTCTCTTGCTGGTCAAATAGTAACATGTTTTCCTTTATAATTTCAGCTGATGATTTCAGCATGCAACAGAAATTCTTGTTCCTACACTCTTAGGCATATGACCTCGTAATTTGAATTGTTTCATTTGTTATTCTAGCTCTCAAGATTATTTCTTTAGTACACTGAAATTTCTGCATATTGATATTGCTTTCATTAATGCAGTTCTGGTATGTTTGGGGATTTTTGTATGTGTGTGTGTGTTGAAAATATTAAAGAGGATTTTTAAGTACAGTGGGTCCAAAGTTCAGTCCTTGAGACTTAAGCTTAGTGGCCCCCTCAGCACAAACCACTTCACTTTATAACTTTATATTCACTTCTTATAGTTTATAAGAAAATTGCAGATTTAGTGTTTAAGTGGCAGAGCAGTCTTTGTAGGGCATTGAGTAGATAAGATCCCCCAAGGAGTATGAAATAATTAGGAAAGAATATTAAAAGATGTGTGAACACAATGCACTGATCAGGCCATTTAGTGGAGGGGAAAAAAATCCTAAATAAATAATGATGTTGTGATGGAATTTACCTGAAAAAAGGGTGGAGCATTTCTAATCAGCAGCAGTATCACAGGAATGAGAGTTGATTTTACTTCAGGTGTCCAAGGAAATAACAATGGAATCTCTAACAGCTGTCAGAAAAGGACTCATCAGACCCACAGAAGTCATGGTATCTCCCTGATAATCTGTGGTGAATTCCTAATACTCTGAGAAGGGAAGACAGAGTTTCCTAGGGTATATAGTTCAAATTTTACTGGTTAGATTTGGGGAATTACTTCTCTCAGTTTTTATGGTATTTTCTGTGTTAATAACCATATTATCATATTGCACTTTTCTGTATTAGTCTTACTGTCCAAATAACGTCATTTTTACTCAAAAATGGAAATAAAATAGTTTTGATATCTACATCAACCAAACACCCTTTGCTCAAAAAGTACCATAGTATCAAAGTAATAACTATTACAAAGTCATATCCAAACGAATTTGATAGTTTCACCTGCCCCCTATAGGAATATGGCCTCTTTTAATCTAGCAAAAGGTAGGGAGAAGAAATTAATTTTATTTTAAACAGTCACTTTAAGAAAGAACATTTTCATCTTCTGTTTTATAAGATTCTTCTTTTGACAGAATAGTTTTATGTCAGACTATATAGTTCAGTTCAGATCACTGGATAAATTAAAACTTGATCTTACGCTTCTTTTTCTGACCCTTAGTCTTTAATGTACTTTAATGGTTTTCCACCATCTCATTGACTTGTTCTGTAAATCAAACCTGCCTTCATGGAAGCCAGATGAGTGATACTCACTATTCTTTTTCTGGATGGTTCATTAATATTGGTGAAAACCTCAGCCATGGCTTTTTGGGATTTCTTTTTTCATGTATATCTCTCTGTGCATAGTATAATAATATTTCTTTTTTTTTTTCTCCTGTTTACCAAGGACCTGGTATTCTCCTTTGTTTGCACTGACAGTGTCAAATATTGAAACAATCCCATCTGTAGTGGATTAATACTTTTTTAAGCCATCTTTTTGTGAAATTTAGTACTACTTGCAACACTGTAATTTTAATGGCGGTAAATGAGTTTCACATGGCTAAAATAAACTTCTGGAACTGGAGGATGTAGATCTCAGGCAGTTGTAGTCCAGGAATAGCCCTCTCTTTTTAAATTTTGCCAGAGCTTAGTTTACTGGTTGTTGATTTGTTTCAGTGAAATAAAACCAGTAAAGCTTCTGTGCTCCAGTACTTTTTTTGAAATGCATCAGAGCCTCCTCTGCCATGTGTGTCCACACTCTGCATTGACCTGTAAGATGACAGACAGCCTGCGCTTCCTCTTCAAGATTGTCCAGAATCAGTAGCATGGTGCTTAGTTCAGTAGAAGCACAGTGCAATAATTTTGCGTTTTGGTAGTGTTAGTTCTTTTATTGATGGTGTAATTAATGGGATCAGCCTGGTTTTATGTTTATTGATCTAAGGTAATGTGTGTAACAAAGATTCTGGTATGTTTGGAACTCCAGGACTATTCTGCGAATGTACAGGTTTCTCCTGTTACTGTTCATACTCACACTGTCCTTTCCCTAGAGCAGCAATTCCACTGTAACTTCAATAATACTAAAAGGAGAAAATCTTCCTGCTCCCAGGGCCTCATCTTTGCACATTCTGCTCACAGCAGTGCCAACATCTGTGTGGCCACGTCAGGGGAAGTAGTGAACTAATCTCCTTTTTTTTTCTCTAGTAGTTTGTGGGAATGTTGGGATGTGAGCAGAGTGAAGGGAGGCTGTATCCTTCAACCACATGAAATTTCAGCCTTTGTGTGAGATAGGTGTGCCCATGAGCACACAATCTTGTTTGTTTTGTTCTGTTACTGTAGCTGGAAAATACCTCCTGAGGGTTTAGAATTTTAGCTTGACTATGACAAATAATCACGGTGGTGGTGTTGTGCAGATACCACATTCTTTAGTATGAATTTGCAGGTATCTTCCTGACTAATTCCTTTTTAAAGATGCCATAAGGTCAATATAGCTCTTGATGTTGTAATTTTCTGTGACTCCAAACATCTAGAAAGTAGATAGCAAGAGCTCTTTTGGTCCAAACTGACAGTATTTTCTGTCAGTATTAGTGCTCTGTTCTGGTTTCCTGTACTCTGTGGCAAACTAAACTTCTGTAACCTTCTATAGCAACCAGTTCTGAATTTTGGTTCATCACCATGAGACCACTGTAAGCACACTGAGAAATGAAGGGACACCTTGAGAGTTTGATTTCTGTGTGTGGGATCACTGCCACTTCTGTCACCCTGGAAAATACCCTTAGGCCTTAGGGGACTATGAAACGCACAAACCCTGTGAATTTCCACTGAAGTGACCAGCAGTGAAATGTTGGCATTTAAATTGCCTTTGTGTAACTTCCCTGCTATGTACCCATGGAGTTAATTAGAATGATTCACACCTTCTTACAGTTATTTGCTTACATCTGCCAAAAAGCCTCTAACTCCACATTAAATAATCCTATTTACTGTAGGAAGGCTTTCTTAAAATGTTCAAATGTTATAATTTGTAAAGGAAAGCCAAGGCTTAAGAGCATGATTGCAAACAATCGATTTTGAATTCATCTGGGACAGCAGAACCTGTGAATTATTATTTTTGAGAGAATCACAGACTGGTTGAGGTATGAACTCTAGTTCCAGTCCCTTCTTCAGAGCAGAGTCAAGCTTGAGCTTCTTGCAGCTCAAGGCTATGTCCAATCAGGTTCTCCAGGAATGGAGACTCTGGTCAGTCTCTGAACCAGCTGTGCCAGTGTTTGACCTTGCTCATCATAAGAAAAATTGTTTTCTTACATTTAAATAGATTTTCCTGTGTTTTAATTTGTGCCCTTGTCTCCTCTCCACTGGCATCACTACGAAGAGCCTGACTTCATCTTATTTCCCCCTATCAAGTATTTATCCAGGTTGGAAAGAGCCCACCAAGTCACCTCTTTTCCATGCTGAACAGTCCCATTCTTTCAGGCTCTCCTTGTATGACAGCTGCTCCATTCCCTTAATCATGTTTGCCGGCCTTCAGACTTCTTTGAAAGCCTAAAAGAATATTTCAAGACCCTGGCAGCTGTTTCTGTCCCTGTGACGGAACAGCAATTTTTATTGCCAGTGTAATTGCAGAGGGGGAGTGCACGTGCATGTGAATTGACTTACGTAGTGCCTTTTCCCGCTTGCTTTATCCCATTATTAGTGCTCATGATCGTTTTATCTGCTCTCAGTTTTGGTCTGAGTTATGAGCTCTGTCCATCCAAGGCATTGGATACCCCCTTCAGTTTCCTGATGATGAGAGTCCCTGACCCCTGTTGGCTTCCTGTCAGGGTAGAAAAGTGAGAGTGGCACTTAATTCACTACCAAGGCATGTTCCATCAGGCACTTGGTCCTGCTGTTCATTTCTGCCTTAGGAATTCTGTGAAATGTGCTTGAGGAAAGTGGTGCTGGAAGCAGATGCCGCACAGTCATTGTCGCCTGCAGGGCACAACTCTAGGTACTCCTTGAGCCGTGCAAAGTCTGCCTCTCTCAGTCCTCAAAAGCACCCTTTTAATTTTATTTTTCTTCTGGTTCTTGTCTGGGAGTAAGATTGAACCAGATGCTCTTCATTGTGTGTGTGTGTACACGTGGGTGTGCATGTGTATGGCTGTGTACAAATCCACGCAGGTGCGCGAGGAAGGATACTGCTGAGACATCCCTCTGACAAATCCAACCCGTGTGACAGCTTCATAGATGGTGACAGAGTGGCAGATTGATTTTAGTAACTGATTTGAGTTCCTTATTTCCAATGTGCTAATTCTTCTCACAAAAAGAGTGTCTTGTGGGTAGAAGTGGCTGGTGTGAGCTCTCTGGAAGGCCAGGGACTGGCAGCCATTGAGGTGGCTCTCTGGAGTCTGATAGCAGGAGACAGACAGCTGGCAACTTGTGGAAAGTCATTCTAGGAAGGTGAGATAGTTGGACTGCTGTAGCAGTGGGCTGTACTTGGCATAGTTCTCCAAAGCAAGACAGATTTTGCAGAATTTGTTCAACATAATTCAGTGCTGAACTGCCTGATGGCGGCTCTGGCACGTTTTCCATTGCATCCTGTCTTCAGATTGCCATGACTGTCTGCCTGCGTGCAGCCTTCTCTCCCTGTGCTCTCAGCTGCCTTGACAACCACTCAGCACCACAGCCATCGAGCAGAGGCTTCCACATTTCTGGTTCATTCCATGGGATCGTAACCAAGGCGGCTTCAACTGATTGCAGTGTTTTCTGTGTCTGCTCCTGAGCAGGTTTGCATCTCCTGCACTGTGGTGCAGCAATAGAGGCTGTGTCCTGAGCAGCCTACAGTTTTCATAAGTAGCAGAGTCCCTTTCAGAGCTGAAAATATCATTTATTGTGCAGAACAAACCATTTCAAATCAGCAAATGGCCTCTTTCTCAAGCATGTGTACAGTGTGTTCTTTGGCTGAAGCAGGCCAAGTGAAATGTGCAGCATGTGCATCGTTGTACATGTCTTAGTTTTTCTTAACCATCAGTATTTACTGGGAATGTGACCCTATCCTTCTGAGCATCCCATGAAACGCCTGGTGAATTGGCCAGTCTCTCAATAGCAAGCACAAATTGATGTGGCCACATAGATTTCACTTCTTTTCCCTGTGAAGTCACTGCACTGATTATTTTGCCAGTTGTTTACAGGACCTGCAAGATGAAAGGTGTTAATTAAAACAAGCAGAAAGAGTTCAGGTCCATGTCTGATGGCTGTCGTGAAAGGCACTTGACATCTACCTGAAAACTTGTGTTTCTTGTTTTACTATGGGCTGCCTTTATACAGGGTAAAATTTATTTTCAAATACCATGCAGTGTTCTCATACAGACAAAAATACTCATTGACATTTCTTATTATTTTGGCAACTCTTAATATTTAACTTGCCATAATAAGTTTGCTGAGTAATAGTTATCAATAGCAAGTGATTTTTGAAAAAGTAAAATCATTATTGCCGGAAATTTTCTTAACCAGGTCAAATTTGAGCAGGGTTTTTTGAGCAGCTACAGTCATTGGAAGTACTTAGTGAGAAATGTGGGACTTTGTCTACCATGTATTATTCTGGGAAGTGAATTTGGGACAAAACAGGGCTGCCCAGCAGGTTCTTGGGAACTGTCTTTTGATGCAGGTGATAGAAGACAGCTTGGGAAAGATTGGGAAAGGAAGAAGGGAAAACAGCAAAATAAAGCCTGTTGGCTTCAGGAAGGACAACTGGAACCAGCTTGGAGATGTGCATGGAAAAAAGCCTAACAATAGTTAATGACCTCTGGGCTTGATCAAAGCTTCTGATGTTTCCTCCCACAGTAGTGACCAGGGAAACCCAGGGTAGGTACAGCTCTAATTAAGGGTGAAGTGCGGCTGTCAAAGCCCAGGGACCACGTGGGGTCTGCAGGAGGCTGTGCTTGCTCTGCCATTCATTCATTTTATTAACGTTGTGGATGATGGAGGAGAAAGGATGTTTATTAAATATCTGGGGCACACCTTGCAAGGAGGTGCTACAAGCACTTCAGAGGACAGAACTAGTGTTCAGACTTACCTTGAGGAGCTGAAGAAACTGTGAAATATAGCAGCCAATTGAGATCAAAGTTCTGTGCCTGGGGGAATGATGATTGCCGAGAAGAAAGGGGAGGGATGAATGCCCAGGCAGGGATCTGGATTAGTGTTGGTCAGACACCATGTTTAGAGCTGGCATTGCAGAAAGGACAAACATCTGGCTGAGGTGTTGGGAATGTTGTCTGTAAGGCACATGTGGTAATTCTGCTCTGCAGCTGGAGTCCTGAGATCAATTTTGGGCTCTGTAATCCAAGAACAATGTACAGAAGACAGTGGTGGTCAGAGATTTAGAACACGTGAGCTTTGCATGAAGGTTGAAGAATTTTACCAATTTATTTAGTCTGGAGAAGAAAAGAGGGGAGATGTGATAATGGCGTTCAGATATGTAAAATGACAGCCTCGAGAGGAAAATAATAAGCCTTGCCTGTGTTCATGTGAGCAGAATAAGGAATAACAGGCTCAAATGACAGTAGAAGAGATTGCAGCTGAACACCAAGTGAAACTTTCTAGCCAGTGGGATGTGGAGCTAAACACCAAGTAAAACTTCCTAGCAGTGGGGTATTTTTGCACAACTGTCAGAGAAGTCTCTTGGAGCTCCTGTCACAGGAGGGTTTTTAAAAAACAATAAGTAAGAAAAGCACTTACTGGGACTGATGGGTAAGTTCGGTCGGTGAGTGACTGATGTGCCTCTGGGTGAGGGAGAGACAGGCTGGCCTCCTGGGGTCCCTTCCAGCTCTAATTCTGGGATATAAATTCAGTAACAAAGCTACAGTGGTGATTGAACAGCCTCCTGAAAGAGATTTGATAGATGAGGCATTTGGCTTACAGATACTCAGCATGCTGTGGTTTAGAATCTGCATCTCATTCAAACCTATCTCTGGTTGCGTGTCCTCTTTTGTCTTCCCTAATGTCAGAGTCTTTTGTAAACGTAAGCAGCAGAACTGAGTTAAATTGTTGCCCGAAGATGAAACTTTTCCAAATACGAGCTCAACGGGGAATAGAAAGACAGGCTTTAAAATTACTTTTCTAGCTCTACAAAAGGAATTGGAACACATCATTCCTGACATTTCTTTTTAGAGTTACCTTGAGACTCTTCACTCCTCACCTATCTTACCTTGTACAAGTTTGTCTTCTGTAACATTTGTCTGCCTAAGAGTAAATTAAATGCAAAATTCATCAGCTGTTTGGACAGATGGGTAGATAGACATAAAGAATATTGTTTAAAAATAATCTAGCAAAGCTGAAGACAAGTTTAGGGATTTTTTTCTTCTACAGCATGAATTCAGTCTGAGTACAAATTTGCCCTAATTTGTTGCTGGGTGTTTTAGCTGAGTTTGGGGCAGTTGTGGTGCTCACTGCTGCCCTGCAAAAGCAGAAGGCAGATGGGATTGATATGCAGGAGTGGGTGGTTTAGAGGTAGATGCATGTGCTGGTGATAGGAGAGAGCAAGGAGAGACCTCAATATCTTTCAAAGAGTGAGTTAAGGCCTCAAGGAAATGGCAGATTCAGGTTTATCACCTGGGGAATCTGCACTAAAAGCAGCAAAAATGTTTTCTTTCACAGTAACAATCACAAGCACCTTGGAAAAGGTGGCTCTGGCCAAATGTTGGTAGTTGTTCATCCAGTGTTGATTATTTTGTGTTAATTCACTCAGCTCAGGAACTCAGCCTGTGTTTGTTGCTTTATTTTGCATTCCCCCACTGAGGTTTCTGGTCACCAGCTTCTTCCAAGTACAGAAGAATTTGCTTCATCCAAAAAGAGGCAGAAAGCTGAAAAGAAAAATACAATCTAAAGGACAATTTGTCTTTATTGGTATCTGAATGCTGGATGGGCAACTACTCTGCAAAGTGCCCTAGTGTGTTTTATTATCTTCTCTTTATGAAAGAAAAACCCGTATTTCCTGTGGATTACAAGTAGAAATTGTCACATTGACAAAAACAAAAGCAAAAAAGGGAAAATTGTATGCCCCATAATGGTCTTAATGTGCACAAATCTTTGAGTGATTTTTAAAAGTGTTTCTTGGAAGTGTGTCTTAAGCAGAATTGTAGGGAAAAATTTTAAAGTTAGAAACCTGTTGGCATTATGGAAATTAATGAATTTTGGTTTAAAAATAGCAATAGGAGCAAATGATATTTTCGTAAGTTCATAGGAACTTAGCACTATTACAAGCAGTGTAAATGCTTCAGGTAGATGTGAGGGCCACTGCTTGGGAGTGAGTTAGAGGAAATTTATGTAAGTTTATTAAGGTACATCTAACTGTTGTCATGAAGATATTTTGGGGAGGAAATGAAATTAAATATATTATGCAAAGATAAGAGAGAACATTACCAGGCTTTTCTTTGAGAACAGATGCAGGATTCAACTTCAGCTGTTATTTCTAAACAAGAAAAAAAGAAGTAGTAATGGTGATAGGGCATTTTGCTGCTTAAAGGCTCAGTTGTTCTTGGCCAACAATGATCAGGTAAAACTTTGAAAAACACTTTTTGGGGAGCAGATTTGTTGGTGCTTTCTTTGCCTTTCTTGAAATGTCTCAGCACCCTCAGTGAAAAAAAAAAACCAAAACAAACCAAACATTTTTCCCCTGGGCCATGTTGCATTACTTCATCTGCAGCCACAAAACCCAGCTGATGTTCCCTGGCATAACTGTGAATGATGGAGGAGCTCTTGGAGCCGTGCAGTGAGATAAAGGGACTCTTCCAGGATTGCTACTTCTCAGCCAGCAAATTCACAGCTTGGGGAGGGCCTAATTTTGCATTTTTGTGAATTTTACATTGTTCTGTTCTTTCTCGTTGTGTAAGGGATGCAGTTACCACAAGACAGTCCTGTTGATGGTTTATGCTAAAGCAAGGCAGTGGTAATGCAAGCTGGGGGAAATAGAGGCTGTTGCCCAGCGTTATCCTCAAATTGATGCCATGATGTACACGTTGTTGAAGAAGTTTTCAAGTAATGACTGCAAAAATATTGTAGCTTTAGGGTTCCTTAAAAATCGGCAACTTCAGCCACCTTGCACAGAATTTACTGTTTTTTTTATCTCTTCTTGGTTGTTTCTAAAGTTTTGAGCTTAATGCAGAGAATAAAAGCAAATCCCAGAGCTTTGTAATGCAGATGAAGGTTATCACAATGTATAATGAACATGGTTTGCTCAGAAGTCTTCTGTGGTAAAGGAGAAGTGAAAATGGGTGTGAGATGCAAAGGTAGAAGGTGGGAGTGGCTTTGTGTTTTAAAGTCAGTTGCTGTCCCAGTCTTTTCTTTGCCCTGACTTTCTCCTCTGCCTCTGATTGTCCAATTCTGAGCAATGGGCTCAGTCTTAGCAGTGAAGGGGGCTTCACTTTTTTTTCCATGTTGCTCTATGGAGTCAACTTTAAAGTTCATCTTTTACCTGATTTTATTCTTTTCCCAAACCCTGACATCTTTATTGTTTCTCAGTGACCTTTTCAAGAGCTGCTGTCTATTGTTGTGCACTTCTGTGCACAATATTAATGTTTCTTCTGGTGGGCTGTGCAAGCACTTTACTAAAATATTTCCAACTTTGATGGTTGCTGTTTTCAGAAAGAGCAGCTTAGGTACTGTGCTACTGATACATAAAATCACTTGGGTTCTACTTTCTTCCATATCAAGGATTTTAAATTATCATAACATTACTGTTTTTTATCAAGCTCAATAGTAACATTACATAATGTTACATAGTAACATTACATTACATTTGCAAAGCTTTTGAGGGGAAAAAATAAGAGCATTAATTGGTAAAGTTTTTTTATTGGAAAGTAGACTTTTTCTACTTCCTCTGTGCATTTGTTCTCTCATTCAGATTGATTATGTTCAGATTTTTGGGGCTTATGAAACAAAAAGGACGTGACTCCCTCACACGTGGAACTAGAGTTTTCTTATCTTCTTTGTATTTTTGTGGGGAATATAGAAAAATGTTATGCCTAGAAAGCAACTGCTTATCTCAGTTAATAGTGGATGAGTCTGCACACAGTAAAAGATACACCCTGAACCAAGACCAGACAGGATGCAGCGATGCAGGGGGTGACAAATGAAGACTGCAGGGCCAGTCAGGATCTCTGATACCTCAGATAGGTCCAGAGATATCTTACTCAGGAACTACAGTGCCTGGAAAGATTCCACTGTTTATTTTAAGTGACTTACTAGAAATAAGGATTCTGGCCCTACAAATAAAACCTTCATGGAAGCAAGTTGGAAAGGAAGTAAGATATATAGTATTTGGAGCACTGCAATTCCTTATAGTCAATATATTTTTGAGCTTGGGAACCTTTCACAGGCTTTTGGCAAACAATCTTGCAACAGAGCCATAATTACATATTTCATAAAAGGAGTTCTCAATTTTTAAATACAGCCTGCTTGCCAGAGGTGATGGATGAACATGTAAGGGGAAGACTCCAAAGCAATAAAATGCATCTTTGATGATGAGAACACTGCAGAAATAGGAAGACTGTATAATAAGATAGATAAATGCAGACAGAAGGAGGAAAGAAAATATATTTGAGCAAATAAATGGTTTTAGAGTAGTGTTTGCATGATTATCTGACTTTAATACCTTATTTCTGAATAAATAATTTCTTAACGTTTTTGGTTTTTAGACATAACCAAACAGAAATAACCTTACAAATGGAGCAAGCTTTTGTGACATTCCTGTAGAACTGCATGCAGTGCGTTTACCTCTTGGGTAAATGTGGGGTACTTGACAGATCTCAAAGGAAAAATCACCAATTCACCTCAGGCAGGGATCAGCCAAAAGTTACCTGATGACTGTTTATTGCCCCAATTCTTTCTGAGCGAAGTGAGATGCCTTTTTGGACATCTGGACAGGAGTGTTCAGTCTCCTGCCATGAGCTCACAGAACCCTGATTACCTTGTCCAATGTTTCTTAGTCAGTTTATTAATTTTCTGGTTTGGTGCCTTGCAAGCAGCATTTATTGAAAGGACTCTAACCACCACTCTATTTTCACAGGATTTCTGTTCATTTAGTTTTCAAAATTGCTTACCTGGTTTCTCCTTGACCATTTGTGTGGTGTCACTCTCTGAATAACCCAAAATATAACTCTGACATACGCTTCCAGAAGAATGGACAAAAAATGAATTTTGACCTTCCATGTCAAGGCTTATCAGCACCTCTCAATCCCATTTCTCTAAGGAATACTTATTGCAAAGAGCAGTTTATTTAATTTATATCCATGGGATGCCATCTGACCATAAGGATCTGCCCTTATGGATTTGGTTGGTTCCCAGGTCTATGGAGGTGCAAAGATAAAACAGAGAAGCAGCTGTTTAAGTGAGTTACAGGACGTGAGAGTAGACAGTAAACCAGCAAAGGTTATAGACATTAATTTATCTTCTTTGAATGATAGCTCAGCACAGATTTTGTTTGTCTTCTTGGGCTTGTGTTTTTCACTTAAATAGTGCTTTCATTCTTTCCATTGTTTGTATAAAGACATAAAGTTTGGCATGGCATTCAACAGCATATTAAAACATAATGCAGCATAAAACACTGTGAAGCAGTAGTTGACAAATACGTCAAAGTAAAAGAAAATAAATAATCAAAGTATCAGAATCCAAAGGGAGTCATTGGGGAGTTCTTGTGCCTGACAGCCACAAGGCTGACTGGGTGACTGCAGACTCACTTTTGCATTCAGGTCACGCCTCGTCCTCTTCAGTTACAGCTTCCACCAGATATGGTGTCCTATGATGCCTAGAAAGGCTGACCTGGAGCAGAGGCTAGAGGGAGCAAAATGAATAAAATAGATATTTATTGAAAGGCTACACCTTGGGCAGCGCAGGAACCCCACCAAACCCAAGTCAAATACACAGTGGTCGCAAAATGGATCAGNGGTTATCCTTGGTCCCAAGTTAGAAAGGAATTGTTTTACCTACCTGCTCTGTGAAGAGAGCTCACCAACACTTAATATGAAGCCCAGAACTACATAGAATTCAGCATAGAATCTGAAAAATATCAAAGCTAAAACTTAAGGCATCACTCTCTCCAAGCATATCCTGACAAAAGTCAGGGTAAAGACTTTTCAGAAGGGCTGGTTAATACACTCTCTGTATTGATATCACCAGTTGGAGAGGAAAATATTAATTACTAAATGTGCAAACTGAAAATATGTATGTGTTCAGAATTATACCCAACACCTCAGGACAGGGGTAAATGGTGACTCCTTCAAGCTGCAGTGCTTTGTTAGCCAGAAATTAAATCTATTTGGCAGGGGAAGAGGAGGCACAGAACAATGTTTCTGTGGTTGATGTCCTCATCTCAGAGAAAACAGAAATGGTGGCAGTTCCTAACCCTTCTTGGATGATCAGCTCTACACAGCTACGTGTTATGAAGCTGACTTGTGGCTAGAAGGGGAGTGATACCAGGTGATGCAGGAGAGCAGAAAGGCATCCATTAAAATGTATTTCACTATATTTGGTTAAGTCTTACCTTTACATAAGATTCTTAGCTCTTAAGGGTTCTAGGAAAATTATTTCAAAATAATTTTATCACTAGCTTTGTAATATCCTGAGTCTTAATCCTTCTGTTTCTTTTTAATGTTGTACTGGAGAACTTGGAGGCCTTTCATTTTACTGAGCATATTTTGTTTTAAATGCCAAAACTCACACAGAAATGCAGTCTATTGCTTAATAATTTCAATATAATTTTGTCTTTTATGATTTTCTAACATAGGAGTTTTGGAATTTGCTGTGGACATTTAAAGCAGAAATCTTGCATCAAGTCTTTTTTTTTTTTTTCCTTTTTCTCTTTCTGTTTTCCTTTTCACTTTAGTATAGGGGATGTCATGGTGAATGATGGATTTCTGTGAGACACCTTTCACAACAATGATGTATTATTTAACATTAGTTTGTCTCAGTCCATCTTCTTCCTGGCCACTGTGTAAGGTGTTCTTTAAGGCTGGCAATACTGACTGCCTTGGAACAGGGCTTAGGGATGCACAAAGAACACTGCACAGCCCAATGGTGTGGTCTTAGAGTCGCTGGCTGAACTCACTCCCAGAAAACACCATGGCCTGGCATGAATTAGAGCCAGAGCCCAAGGAACAGATGTGAAGTTGACTCACATGACTCTTCAGGTCACTGGCAAGGTCAGCTGCCAGGCGTGTTCTGGGAAGATTTCTGGACCACTGTATGGACACAGAGCTCCAGTTTCCAGGATAAAGGCAAAGCTTGCCCAGAGGGGTAGGATGGGTGGAAATAGGTGGTTTTCCTTGGAGCTGTGAAATCTTTCACGAAGTGCTGAGGCTCCTGTCGTGAGAGACCAGCTCCGGTTTGCCTAGGGCAAGCTAAGCAGCTGACGAATAGAAAAAGCACCTCGCTGCAGAGAGAAGATTCAGTCAAAAGAGAAGGAAGAAGCTCTGTAGTTAGGACTCCAGAAATACATCTTTAAAGTAAACGGAAGTACTTTCAAAATACCTCAGTGTCCTCTTTTGCGTCAAGGAAAAATATGCAGCTGCTTTGCAAGGGACTGGCTGTCACCAGCTTGAGACCATCAGAAAGCTGCTATTTTTCCAGCTTCCCATGAGCTTCCCAGGACAATCCCTCATAGGGAAGAGGATATTATTTTTCTTTTTCTTAAGAGATAAAAGAGGGCTGATGACTAATACTGAAGTGAATTGTTAAGAGACTTATTTACTTAATTGAGCCTGCTTGTTTGGTACATGTTCCAATTCATTTTTGTTATGACCATATTGAAGCAACCTACACCCTTATGACCTTCTCCTATAATTATTACTATTTTCCTCATTTGAAGCACTGTTTTGATTATGTACTCAAAAAACTCTGCTGAAACATCTGTAGCACTACCACAGAGTCAGACTTTTCCATTGTTTGGAACTCAAGGATAGCAACAAAAAGAATCCTTCTTTATTGAAGTTCTTAGAGATTATGGGTCACTTACAGCCCTTAGGGGATGGGGTCTTCCTTTTTAATTTCACAAAATGAGTATTTTGAATAGGCAGAACTTGTTTTCTAACTAGAAATTCTTTTAAGAAAAAAGTGTTGTTGGATGGTAGCACTCAAAGGTGGCTCAGAATTCCTCTGGTGTGAATATTGTACACATTACAGGGTCACAGGCAAGTATGTCCAGCCCTAAGTTTGCTGAGATTGCTGTGTGGACTCTGCCCCAACTGAGGCATTGTTTCTATTATTGCTTAAATTGAATACAGTATTTGACAGCTGTTTGCCTAAACCACAGTGGAGTTGTCTAAAAAGCTCTCTCTGAAGGAGAGACTCTCTCAGCCGTGGTAGTCACATCTGCAGTGGTGGCTGACTGTCAGTGAGGGGCTGCCAGTACAAGGGGGGCGTTTGTTCCTCAGTGCTTCATGGGATGAAGATTTTGCTGTTTGTGCCAAACTCCACCATGTTGATTTATGCTCACTACAATGTTTTTGAGCTCCTGTCCCCAGCTCCTCTCCCCCCATTTACCTGGAAATCCCAGACAAGTGATTTTCCTCCATCAGGGCACGTTCACTCGCACTGGTGGGGCTTGTTCTGGGCAGTGACCCCAGAGGCCGTGTCAGTTTGGGGAAAGGTGCTCTGCCAGTGCATCCTTCCTCCCAGTGCAACTAGAAGAATTACACCCAGCCCCTCACTGCTGGCTGCTATGTTTAAAAAGTACCCTTGTAGTTCTGTGCACCTTTTACAACAGCAGTCCTTTCTCCTCAGGGAACAGGACTCTTGAACCGGATATTTTTTCACTCAAGACTTGCAGATGCTCTTTCTCTTGTTTTAAGTACTACACTGCTTTCCACAGTCTCTACCTGCTTTTTGCTCCATTCTGTCCAAATCAAAACTGACTATGCTTTCAACTTCTTGAAGTGTTGTGTAACCTTCTTTCCTCTTCCTCATTCCCAATCCCTTTCTCTCAACTTCCTTACAAAGTGCTTTCATATCTGTACTCTATGCTCTGTGGGGTTTCCTTTTTTTTCTGTATTGCAGACACTCTGTTCGTGAAATAAATTAAAACCACTTATTAAAAGATAATAGCTCACTCTGGGTCACAGTTTTTCGATGGCCCTCTAAACTGCTGGGATTTTGATGCCAGAGGACAGCAGTGCTGGCTGGAGCTTACCTTGGATGCCAGCCATATACTGGGGTGTTGTGTCCTTTTGTTTTAATGTTTGTCTGAGCAGTCTTCTGGTCTTCAGAGTCAGACTGCTCACGTGTGTGTAGATGTGGCACTTTAGAACATGGCTTTAGTGGTGGACCTGGCAGTGCTAGGTTAATGGGTGGACTTGATCTTAGAGGTCTTTTCCAACCTAAATGATACTATGATTCTGTGTAGCAAAAACTATCTGAAAATCTTTATTCAGCCAGGACTAATAATGCAGTGTTAGACCGTCTCAGACCAGGACTCTCCATGCACCAGGCAAAGGTGGGTGACTGAAAAAGCCAAAGGAGTGGTTGTTCCACAAAACCATAATTAGAGGTTAATGCTTGCCCTGATCACTCTTGACTTTCTGTACATAACCTGGTTTAATTCTTTGGCTGTACCTATGTCCAGAGCACTTTGGCTCAGCTTTAGAGTGTGTATGAAAGATGCTGCATGCAAGATTCATTTCCTTTCCAGCATTGGGAGTTTCCTTTCCAAATGAACTCATGTGCCAGATCACACAGCACGCCGCCAAAATGCTGCATTTTATATGACGCCTAAAGGGCTCTACTGAATGAAATCTGCAAGTCCTCCGAGTTCTTAAGATGACTTTGTGTTTTTTGGCTTAGAAACAGAAAAGCTGGGGCTGGAGGTGGGAAATGGATTGCCATCTTGGAAATTTAACGACCAGCTGTTTCCCTGTGATGTGTGTGGAAAAGTGTTTGGTCGCCAGCAGACTCTGTCCCGGCATCTCTCACTGCACACAGGTAACGCAGGGCTCACCCGTGGTTGTTACAGCACTCGGGAATTCCGTGGGGTTTGTTTTAGGAAGGAGAAATATGGTAAGGAGAGGAGTGTGTGAGCCATCCTTGGCTCACCTGGAGGAGAGCCAAGTGCAGGAATAGGACTCAAGTGTCAGAGTGGGCTTAGGGAGTGAACATTTTATTTCTTTGCAGCCTACATGAAATTTCCCTGAATCGACAAAACCTGTTGATTCAAGTTTGCCCAGGTTCCAGCACACCAGATTGTAGACACCAACTGGTAACCAAGCTTGGTAATGGACTTATGAAGAGAAGGCACAGCATTTTTTTTGATGGATCTGGAGTTTTTTTGGACGGAAATACCATTCACCTGATGAATGTTTCAAGTGTCACTGAAAAACAAAAGATTTGGCCTTGGTGTTTTAGATCTGTGAAACTGAAATGATTGAACAACTCATTCATCTTTGCTCCGATCATACAGCTTTGAGAGGGGCAGGGGCTGTTCTACCCCATATCAACTTTCTTAAAGTGAATCTGCCTCAAATCAGCTGAGACAAACAGAGTTTTTATATGGAAGATGCGCTCTGTCAGCCTGCTGAGGTGCACTGCACAAAATAACACTCGGAAGCAAGAATTTCCTATGTAGTGCTGAGAAATCCTGTTGGTATAATGCCAGTGTATGTTGAGCCGTCCTGAAAAGGCTCAGATGCTCCATGTTCTAGTGGGGTTTCCTTAGTCCTAAGCTGCTTTATGGAATGTCTTTCCCCTCCCACTTGTAGCATAATATTTCAATTTTAGAAGAGCAGACTCTCAAAGGAAAAGGTTGTAAAAACTGATGTAATGTTTGGATTTTAATCAACCCTTCACAAAATGCAGCCAGGTGCATGCACAAAAACTGTGCTGCCAGGATCTAGAAATTATTAATTTAAAATAAAAAAGAGGACTATTTAAAATTTTGGAGCATCAGAAACTCATGACAAATTAGTTTATTTTTTTCGACTGTTCTTTGACTGAGCCTTTTCATTACTTTATTTTTGGAACTGCACTGATGATATACAGTGTTTCCCTTCCTCTTACCCTCAGATTTTAATACAAAATCATCAACTATCAGCTCTCTGCAAGTGATCATATGGGCACCCTCAACAATAACTAAGTCCAAAAATCAAATAAAAGATGCTGGGTAAAGGAAGTAGTTGTAGACTATTGACCTGTTTCTCCACAGGCTTTGCTGCAGCTCCCAGAACAGCAGTTGCCCCAGTTTTCCAGTTTATAAAGTTTTATATTACCCGATTACAAATGGTAGAGCAAATTAAAAAAGCCTGCCCTAAACTGCCTTCAAATTGGTTGGGTTTTTTTTTTTTCTGAGTAATTGCTGTGAACTCCTATAAACTTCTAAAATGTCGAGCTTCCGAGGTACCTCGTCCTGAAAGCCGCTCAGAGAAACCCAAAGGAATGCACGCTTGGTTACTGGCAGTTTTCAAAGCATCTGGCTTCAGACTGAGGTACACACTCACATCTTTCTGCTCCTTTTCTCAGAAGAGAGAAAATACAAATGCCACTTGTGCCCCTATGCTGCTAAGTGCCGTGCTAACCTGAACCAGCACCTGACTGTGCACTCGGTGAAGCTGGTGAGCACCGACACCGAGGACATCGTCAGCGCCGTCACGGCCGAGGGCAGCGATGGAAAGAAGCACCTTTATTACTACAGGTGAGCAGCCAGCCGAGGGCTGTGCACCACGCACCGGCCCCTGTGCCTGCTGAGGACATGTGACAGGGCCACCCTTGTGGTGCTGCAGGGCTGGAGCCGTGACTCAGGGATTTGTCTTGCCCATGTCTGGCTTAGGATGAGCAGCGAGCCCCGTCTGGCTGCTTCGTGCTGCTTGACTTGGCTGGCCACTGGGAGGGACTCGGGGGTTTGCTGTGGGGTTGGTTTTTTTCGGTGGCTTTGTGAGGCAGCTGGGCTCTTAGAAGCCTCTCTAACTTTTTAAGCAGTGTTCCTTTAAGTTTTGTGTTTGGAAACATCCCATTATGTACACGGATTCACTGTGAACCT
Organism: Bombycilla garrulus; assembly: GCA_013400315.1. Taxonomy (NCBI): domain Eukaryota; kingdom Metazoa; phylum Chordata; class Aves; order Passeriformes; family Bombycillidae; genus Bombycilla; species Bombycilla garrulus. The sequence goes on along the minus strand of VXBU01014325.1, from coordinate 9,182 downwards.
AAAGCCCGGTGCTTCCAGTTGCCACTGCTTGCTCCCTTGTCTTCAGCTAAATCTATGAAATCAAAGAGCTTAAAAGTGTTATCAAGAATTGTTATAGCAATCTACACATTTCCTCTGTTTGCGACGGGTATATACATTCTGTGGCCAACATAGTGAAAGAAAGAAAACCTTCAGGAGAATTTGCTTGAAAAATTGAAAGGAATTGCCCACATAAAATGGACATATAGATATTCTTCTTGTATGCGCTGTTGTGCACTCTGTAAACTGTGATCTGCACTCTAGTGGCCAAGCAGATTACCAAATCACTCTTACTTTGAGTCAAAGTGCCAAGAGCAGATTTAATTACAAAATCATAGAAGTAAGAAATAAATGAGACCTGCTGGATTAGATTATCTAGTACTTCCCCTTGGGAAAGCAAAATAGTGCCCTGGAGTATATGCCTTTTTCAATCTTTCTGGCTTGTTTTAAATGTTAATGGCCTAATCAAAGCAAGAGGAGGACTCTACAAAGAAAGTTAAATTAAAGGGTCCTTTCCACTGCTTCTCAGTATCACTCTGTTTATGTGCTGGCTACAGAATCTGTATCCCTGCTAATTATTCGCATAGCTGAAGACTGCTGTTTTCCAGTCAAGCATAAGAAATGTTTGAACCCATTTTTACTTGCTTACACTGAAACTGCCAGGCAGTTTTGCACAAGATCCCAGTTTGGCATGGGAACCATTCCAGGGCTGGAAAATCACTCCTGGAGTGTGCAGCAAGCTCTCTGTTTGTCAGTGTATCAGCTGTACTAAACATCTTGGCAAAGCTGCAGTGCCTCTTATTGCCCAAAGGAATCGGTTAGGTGATGCACAGCATCTGGAATCTGTAGTTTTTAATTAACTTTATGATTATTTAGCATCATTATAGCATGTACAGGATTGTTGCATTGTGCCTGCCCTTAATCACATTGGCATGGCCATCAGTTCAAAGGCAGTTCAGCAGACAAAAGAATTTTGCAGTGAACACCAAGCAGTGAGGAAGAGCAGAAAACTGTGCTGTAAGTTTCCTCTTGCAAATCTGGGGAAAGGCGATAGGCTTCTGCTTGTGGTTTGGTTTTTAATGCCTCTTTTACTCTTGAATTCTCTTCTGCCTGCAGCTGCCACGTGTGTGGGTTTGAGACGGAGATGAATGTCCAGTTTGTCAGTCATATGTCCCTCCACGTGGATAAGGAGCAGTGGATGTTCTCCATTTGCTGCACGGCGTGCGATTTTGTCACTATGGAAGAGGCAGATATGAAGGCTCATGTCAACAACAAGCACACAGGTGATGATCCCTCTCTCCCAGCTGCAGTGATCTCTCTCTTCCTTGCTTTTTAGGTGCAACCTTCACACTTCCCATTAGCACTCTGCTTTCACTGAAATGCTTGCTAATTAAGGCCTGATCTCTCAAAGTTGAAGGGAATTGGACTCCAGCCAGCCAAATAATCTGGTAGCGCAGATCAATTTTCAAGCTTAGTGAAATAAATGAAGACTACTTAGCCCTTCTTCTTCCTATTCCCCTTATCCCCCAAATCCCCTCCCCACTGGAGTCAGTCAAATATTTCATTTGTTTTTCTGGTTTACTGTTTCATCAAAATCCTGCTTTGACTTCAGCGATGATAAGGTGACTTTGAGGGCTAATTGTGCATACCTGGCTCTAGGTCTGAAATAAACATTATGTTGAGCTTTGCTTCTCGCTGTGTTTGCCCCCACAGTCCATCAGTTTGGAATTTCACGCTGATGTTTAGTTGACACTGTGATTCAGCAGTACCATAAATGAACTTTATATTAAATAGCAGAACGGGTCATGTTCGCTCCCTGGTCCTGCTCACTTAATAACCAAGGATAAGAGCAATAGCAGTTTTCAAACAAGCTCCATATGCTTAATTCAGCTAATGAAGTCTGGCATAATTTAAGGAGAAGGAAATTTGAATCCTTTTCATTATTTTCTCTTATAAGACCAGGCAGAAGCATTTTTGCTGCCAGAAACTACTCACACTTGTATTTACAATATGGAACCAGCACAACATTTCCATCGCTAAACTGCTTTTCTTGTCCTACCAGGAATAAAATTGGGAAAACAGGAGGGATGCAGAAGAAGGGAGAGAAGAATACAATTGGTTGTGTTCACAGATGCATAAGTTAAATGGAACTACAGAAATATGAACTACTGGAAAGCTCTCAAGGGATTTTATGCCAGCATAGCTCTCAGCACTACTTCACTTCATAAAAAGGAGTTCAAGGCAAATGAGAAACACCACCCATAACTATAGTTTAAAAGTGAAAAGCCTCAGAGCCCAAAAGTGAGCTATGCTCTGCTGTATTTTCCTATTGTGGCTAAAAGATTGAAACTGCTACTTGTCTTTTGAAGATAGGCAAAACCCCCTTTTTCTTCCTTCACCCTGCCCGACTGAGCCCCTCAGCTGGTGATTCAGCCAAATGCTCACACATATGGCAAATACTGAGCAAAAAATAGAATGGGTTTTCTGGGTCACTTGACTCCAGCTCCTTATCCTGTGATGTTACCAGGTCATAAAGGGACTGGTTGTGAGGATATGGCGTATGCCTTCAAAGAAGTATCATTGTTTTAAACAAACTATTTCAAGAGACAGGCAGCTGTAGACTTTCTTGCATTAAAGATTAGGGACCTCTTTAAAATTTCCCGTGTGTGTTCTTGTGATAATCAGAATACACATACATTATTCTTGTCCAGAACTCCTCTCCATCTGCAACAGCAGTCTGCCTTTTCCGTCCTCCACCTTTCATCCCTGCTTCCACAGTATTTATTCCCTTAGTACATTCCTGGAGAACAATGCTCTCCCCTCTAAATGTACACTGAGCCTTTTCCTATATTGAACATAGTTTTCCTGCTGTACCAATCCCTCACTGCATATGTTCTTGTTGGAACCTCTGCTCTAGACATATGCAATCACAGCTGTACATGCTGAAATGAAATAAGCAGTGGTGGCAGTGCAAACCAGCAGCAGCTACTGGGAATAGGTCACACAATAACATTTTGTGATCACATTATCTTCCTTGAACGCTCCCCAACGCTGATTGCTCATATTCATGCCCTGTTCTGCTCAAATTCTACTTTTGTTTTCCTTGACTGTTTCCAACCTAAGCACTTCTCATTTGTAGCAAAAATTCTTGTTACTGGTCCTTCAGGTCATAACCTTGTTCTCTGTGCTATTAAATTTCATTCCATTTGTACTACTCTTGTGCCCAAGGTCAGTGAATCTTTCTGTTATGATATCCAGTCATCCTCCCTATTGGCAGCTCGGGTCATCAGATTTCATTAGTGCATTCCTACGTTTTTATCTTAAAGGTGCCATCCATCAGTTTAATGTTAAGTACACAGGTGCTGGTGTTTGCAGCGGCCTTGATCAGGAAATTGTATCACATGGAGAATTTGAAGCTTTAGTGAAGTCTCCTTTTAACACAGCTCTCATGGAACCAGCGTTCCACCATGGGTGGGAGGGAATAATTTGCCCATCCTTGCCTCGTTGGCTCATGGCAGTTCTCATGTGGGAACTCTCCCTCTTGTTCAGTTCTAGGGTGTAATGGGATTTGGGATTTAGAGTTCATGCACATATAAGGAAGCTCTGATGCATTCTTTCTGTCACAAAGAAGCTTTATCTCTAGGTCTAACATGCTTTTCAATTTTCTTTGGAAGGAGATCCTAATAAAAATGTATCAATCTTGAGACCACAGTGTTACCTCTGCAATGATTACTGGGGACGCTCTTCAATACAGTGAGGGAGATTATTCTCCTTTACCCTTAATCCCAAATTTACTCACTGTCCTACCAGGAATAAAATGGGAAAACACATAAATTGATAGGTGGGGGAAGTTTAGCTTCCTGCAAGAAGTTTACCTACTGGATCAGTAGGTACTTTTGGTTTCTGCCCCTCAAACCTACAGAAATTCTGTATCCTTTCTGAGTGACAAGCTTTTGAACTCAGAGTAATCAAAATGTTTTCTTAGGATTTGTTTCAGTCCAGTAATGAGGTAGAATTGCATGATCCTTTCCCACTACCATCACAGAAACACTCAACTGCAGGATAAACTGAGATGTACTGTGGTTAAACACTAATAAAAAGGAAGGAGGCCCAACAACTTTTTTTTTTTTTTTAATTAGTCCTATTAATATCAAACTTGTTTTGAACTAGCTTTGAATATAAGTACTTCCTGAAGTTTAAAAGAGAATCATGGAGACTCCATCTAATCTGCTGAACTAGTTATTGGTTTTTGTTTTTCAGCTGAAGAGAGGAAGACACCCAGTGAATCTAACAGTCCATCTTCATCTTCGCTGTCAGCACTGAGCGACTCTGCCAACAGCAAAGAAGATGCAGATATAACCCCAAAGAACAAGGGGTCAAACAACCTGCTGGTCATTTCTGTAGTGCCTGGTAGTCAGACCTCAGTGAACACTGAAGAGAAGTCAGAGAAAGGTAAAAAAATTTGTTTAACAAATTCAGACTTTCACTCTCTGTGCAGTCAATCTGGCCACAGTGTAAGGACTAAGTTTTCCTGTTCTGTTTCTCAGGCTTTGAATGTGTTTTCTGTAACTTTGTCTGCAAAACAAAAAATATGTTTGAGCGTCACCTGCAAATCCACCTGATCACACGGATGTTCGAGTGTGACGTGTGCCACAAGTTCATGAAGACACCTGAGCAATTACTGGAGCACAAGAAATGCCACACTGTCCCCACCGGTGGGCTCAAGTAAGGAAAGCAAGTACACAAACTTTTACTGTGTTAAGCACTTTTAATACTGTGGGGATAGGGCAAAAGGAAGTCAGGCAGAAAGGGTTGGTTAACTAGTAATCCAGATTTGGGGCTTCCTTCTATTTAGATGACCCAAGGCCTGTCCTTCAGGCTTGAATCTTTACAGCAGAGGGAACCTAGCAGCAGAGGAGCTGTAACAAACTGGGGTCCTTTCCCCATTCAAGTCAAAGAGGAGACAGGATGTGATGGGTCCTACAGAGAATGAAGCAGTACTGCAAAGAGCTTTTAGCAGAATAAGGGTTTTTTCTAAGGCATCAGAGCAAAAATAAGCACCCAGCACAGGCTCTGTTTTGCACCTGGCTCAAAGAAACTAAATCCTGTACAGCCTCTGCAACTAGGTATGAAGTTTTAACCTTAAAGGTTATAGCCTCTGTATACTCAAATTCAAAGTCATTTCTCTCCAAGAATGAATAATTTGGATGCTTTCTGCTTTGTTTGCATGCCCCACAAACAATCACTGCCGTATAAATTAACATGTAATGAGTAATACAGTCTTTTAAGATAAAAGCCCTTTGGTTTTGGCTGTGGTGGTGTCCTTTAAAGTCTTTTAGTGCAGAGCAGTGTTTCTAGAGAATGAGTGTGCCCTTATGTCAAAGTCAGACCCCTGAGGGAGGGAGGGACTGCTGGGGCCATATGCTTGCTCTCTGGGCAGGCAGTGTGATGTTATGAAAGAAGCACGTCCCTGGCCTCTCTGGTCCAGCTGCTGCAGGAAAAAAGGCTGGAACCCCTTGGAGCCCAGCTGGGGTTCAGCACAGCGCTCCCAGCTGCTGCTGCTCCTGCTGAACAGGCTGATGATGTTTCGGGGGCGCTGTGGCTGGGCCGTAAGGAGCGCGCCACGTTCAGCGTTACCGCGTGTGGCTCCTTCGGTTTGCGCTGCAGCTTTGGAAAACTGGTCCTGTTTGCCAGGCAGCCTCTGGTCTCCAGCTCAGTGGCTCCACAGACTGGGATCTGTGGTCACTTGAGATGACCGAATCCAGGAAGAAGACCAGATTGGGAAACAAGCGATGTGTCAGAGCAAGAGGATGTCTGCCTTGGACACACAGACCAGTTGTGTAATGCACATTTGGTTTAAGCTGCGTAAAATCCGTTCTATTTACCGAGGAAAAACCATGACCGTAATATGACTCAAGTCTTCCCGACAGAATGGGTTTCTCTATTTTCCTGACCGACTCAAGTAATAATTAGGTACCTTGAAAGCTGCATCTAAGAAAAAGCTCTGATTTATTTTTTTTTAAGGCATCCAGAAGAGCCTGAAGAGATCTAAGTAAATTGTATTTTTCTGTCTCCTGTTTGCTGTGGGGGAAGAGAAAAAAAACATGGTTCTTCCAGCTCCAGGTCAAAACATGAGATTCTGATCCAGAGAGCACCCAGCCCGGGAGAGGTATGTGACAGCCAAGTCCTCTGGTGAAAGAGATAATCGCATTAGAAGCCTCAGTGACAGGCTCCCTCTCTGGATCAGAGTACTTGATGTGCGTCAGGAAATGTGTCCAGGTGTTTTAGTATCTCTTTGTCCTTCTGTTATTACTCTCCTCAAAAATCTTTTGACTAACTTGTAGATTAATATTTTATACCTGTATGTGCAACCAGACGTAATAAGGAAAACACACATAGGGAGAGAATCTCAGCTTAGAAATTATCCAAAATGCCAGAACACAATTAGCAGACCTGCCAAACAGTGAATGCAGTTGTGTGGAAGCTAGGGATGTTGGAAGACAGTAGCCAGCTGCCTTAGTTGTAAGTTTTTATCCAGCCCTGCTCTCTGAGCTCACCAGTTCCATGTGGAAGGCGCGTGCTTGGTTCAGTATAGCAGAGATCCCTGGCAGGGAGCTGTCCCCACCAACTCCTCCCAGCTGCACCAAGCAACAGTGGCTGTGTTTTGGGTTTGGTGGGTGGCCAGGCTTGTTCAGCGTGCAGCTCAAGCTTCTTTCCAAACTTTCCTGATTCCCTTCTCTACTCTTCTCGGCCCCTCCTGGTTCAGGAGCTGGGGTGAGGCCCTTGGCCGTGCCCACCTCAGGCTGGATGCGTGCTGCTGTGAGGAAGCAGAACCCACATCCTGTTCCTACACAGGAGCAATTCCTGCCACAGCAGAGATGCCGCTGCAGGCAAACCCTGCCAAGTACACGCCCCTTTCAGCATTGCTAGCTCATCTCCCAGAAATGGGAGTCCCTACAAATCATCCTAACAGCCTGGCTTTCAGCTGCTCCTAGCAGGATACCCAGCAAGCTTGTTGCTCAAGGTCACATAAAAGGGAATTCCTAAGCTTTTGCTGTACATGTGGTATTACAAGTTTATTCCATCTTTACTTAAACAGCTGTTTCCATATTCATCTGTAAACACTCACTTTAAACCACTTCTTAATGGAAAAAACGGCCAAAGTGACTTCATGCAAACACTAGGAATTGTTACACAAAGTACCCGTGCATCAGTCACCCACCCTGCACTCCCTGGGCTGCTTTGGGGGAAGACCCCATCAAGGTAAGCCAGAAGGTGAAGGGGATGCTCCTTCAGACCCAATCAGTGTTTTTCTAGAAGTGCCATTAACTGGGCAAACCTCCTCTAAGTAGAGATGTGTCAAGGTGAACCAAATGCTGAAAGAGGCTTCACAGGGAGAGCCGAGTGCCTTTTTCTCCTCCTTAGTAGGTCAGGAAGGGCTGAGTGCCAGGGTTAAAGCAGGAATGCAGGTCTGCCAGCTGAGTGACTCCTCTTTCCTTTGTCCCTGCCCTTCCTTGCTGTGTTGCCAGGTGCCCGTTCTGCATCTACTCCACGAACCGCCCCGCAGCCATGGAGTGCCACCTGAAGACTCACTACAAGATGGAGTACAAGTGTCGGATCTGCCAGACAGTGAAAGCCAACCAGCTGGAGCTGGAGATGCACATCCGAGAGCACCGCCTCGGCAACCATTACAAGTGTGACCAGTGTGGCTACCTGTCCAAGACAGCCAACAAGCTGATCGAGCACGTGCGTGTCCACACCGGCGAGCGCCCTTTTCACTGTGACCAGTGCAGCTACAGCTGCAAACGCAAAGACAATCTCAACTTGCACAAGAAACTGAAGCACGCTCCACGCCAGACCTTCAGCTGCGACGAGTGCCTGTTCAAGACTACCCACCCTTTTGTCTTCAGCCGCCACGTGAAGAAGCACCAGAATGGGGACTGCTCCGAAGAGGAGAAGAAGGGCCAGTATTCAACCTCCAAGGAAGCCAGTCCGCTCCTACCAGTGAACAGCTCCAGGAACCTTCTGTCACCCCTCTCAGTTATGTCTGCCTCCCAGGCTCTGCAAACAGTAGCTATGTCAGCTGCACACGGCAGCGGGGCAGAGCCAAACTTGGCAGTGAAAGCCTTGGCCATCAATGGCACTTCCCTGTGCTTTGATAAATACTGGAACTCAGAGTTTGCCCACCTTATTCCTTTAACAATGTTTTTCCCCAAAAACCACTACGATCTCACATTCCATCCACCCAGACCTCAGACTGCACCGGGAGGTGCCTCTTCACCTAAACACTCCTTCCTTGCCTACCTTGGACTAACAGAAAGGGCAGAAACTGTCTGAGGGCAGTTGCATTCTGTACCAAAAATCCCCCCAACAAACCCAGCAGGTTATACATTGCTGCAAAACGTAGCCCCAAGAGGTAACGAACACTTGTACTATATCATTAGTAAGGTTTAGCAAATGGCTCTGTGTGTATACTTACTGCATTGACATGAAAGCTGCTTTATTAAATCTCCAAGAGGTGACCTACTGCATACTTCTACCTTCAGAGGCATGTTCCCAGTACTCTTATCTAAGAAACTATTTTGTCTTGTTGAGCTGAAAAAAAAAAAAAAAGAGTGTCCTTATTGGCAATCAGCACTTGTAAGATGACATATTGATGCATTTTAGTTTTGGGCTTTGTGTGCGTGCGGGTGTGTGGAAGAGAGGCTGCCTGTAGTATGCCATGACATTGCTTTTGCACATCCCTTGGATTGGCTTATTTAATCATCCTTCTTTTCCCCTTTTCACACACCTGCTCCCTGCCTTCCCTCTGCCTCCCCCTGAGCTGTGGGGCTGTAAGAGGAGCAATTGTTTGGGGCGGGACAGGGGGAGAACTGGTGTATTATTTCAGTGCTGTTTGCAGCTTCCTTTAGTTGTTTGATGCCTTGTATTCAGTTGTCGAGGTTTGAGGATTTGGGGTAGAACTGATGAGGAAGAAAAAGGTGCTTTCAACACTGCAGGATGAGAGCATGACAATGAAGAGAGTGTGTATGTCCACGCACACACATGCAGTGTGTGCAGCCTACATACCCACACAGTAGGCCCAATTCTCAGCTCTTACACCTGCCTCTGGGCCACAGCATACATCTTTTGTTTTAAAAGGGCATATAAATATTATATATATA